>JAJEJO010000603.1:710922-806117 GCA_020662805.1 Glaucomys volans | reverse complement strand
GATTGCTACAGTGATGCAGCCACATCAATGTTCATAGCTGCTCAATTCACAATAGCTAGATTATGGAATCAACCTAGATGCCCTTCAGTAGATGAATGGATAAAGAAACTGTGGTATATATACACAATGGAATATTACACAGCCATAAAGAAGAATAAAATTATGGCATTTGTAGGTAAATGGATGATGTTGGAGACTGTTATGCTAAGTGAGATCAGCCAATCCCAAAAATCCAAAGGCCAAATGGTCTCTCTGATAAATGAATGATGATGCATAATGCGGGGGCGGGGGGGGGGGGAGAGGGGGGGGAAGAATGGGGGAAGGATAGATAGCATCGGGGAAAGGAAGGGGGGGGTTGGGGGGGGGGGGGTAAGAATAATAACAGAATGTGTGACAGATACCATTGCCCTGTGTACATGTATGAACGCAAAGATGGTGTGACTCTACTTTGTGTACAACCAGAGAAACAATAGCTGTACTCCATTTGTGTTCAATGAATCAATAATAAAAAAAAAATCACTCATAAAATTTCTTTAATAGCTTCTACTTTTAAAGAATTTTTCCATTTCATCTAATGTTTAAAATTCAAATTAAAAGAAAATTACATGCAATATGTACCAATTAATTTTTAAATAGCTTTTAATATATATAATTGAGTGGGTTTGAGTATATTCACAGGTAAGTGCAACTATTATCACAATTAATTCCAAAACATTTTTATCACTTCAGAAAGTCCTGTATCTTTTAATTATGACCCTCTAACCCCTGTGTGCCTCCCAACCCTAGGCCAGCACTAATTTACTTCAAGTCTCTATAGATTTCCAATTCTGGCCTTTGATATGAGATTAATGCATTTTGTGACTGGTTATCTCACCATGTTTTCAACATTTATCCATGTTGTGGCACACAATAATGCTTTATTCCTTTTTCTGCCTGAATAGTAATGTATCATATAGATATATTACAGGTTATTCCCATATTTTGGCTATTATGAATAATGCTGCTACAAACATTCATATACAACTTTGGGAACACTTCTATTTTTCATGTGTATATATACCTAAGAGTGGGATTGCTAGGTCTGATGGTGTTTCAGTCAGCTTTTTTGCTGCTGTAACCCAATGATCTGATCAGCACAATTATAGAGGAGGAAGTGTTTATTTGAGGGCTCACAGGTTCAGAGGTCTTAGTCCATACAAAGCGGGGCTCAAGGCGAGGCTGAACATCATGGCAGGAGAGGGTGGTGGAGGGAAGCAGCTTACATCACGGTCATCAAGAAGCATAGGAGACTCCACTCACCAAATACAAATACTTATATACTCTAAAGCCATGCCCAATTGCCAACTCCTCCAGGAATACCCTTCTTGCCTGCAGTTACCACTCAATTAATCCCATCAGGGACTAATTCACTGATTAGGTTAAGACTTTCAAAAACCCAATCATTTGTTCCCTGAACTTTATGACATTGTCTCACACATGAGCTTTTGGGGTATCCAAACCCATAACATACAGTAACACTGGTTAACCTCTTAAGGAAAATTAAAAACAAACTTTTTCCAAAATAGTCAAATCATTTTACATTCTAACCAGCAGCGGATGAGGGTTCTGTCAAATCCTTACCAATCAATCTGACTCTGATTACACCCATTCTGGTGGACGTGAGTTGATTGTAATTTTGATTTGAATTTCTGATGATTAGTAATATCAAGAAACTTTTTACAGGTCTTGGGACCATTTGGGTAATTAGATTGTATGCCCAAATTTTAATCAGGTTATTTGTCTTTATTAATGAGTGGTTAGTGTTCTTATGTATTTCAGATAAGACTGTGTAACTGCCCTGACTCCACCTGTAGTTCAGCTTTTAGCTATTGTCCCTCTATAAATATTAAGAGTCAAGACCAAGATTTTCCTGTCTGATCCTCAGGAGAAGTCCAGCATTCTCCCTTGAATGTGTATCTGCTTTCCTGAACAAACCTATCTCTGACTGACATGTGCTAAAATTTTTTTTTTTCTGTCACATACCCTACCTAAGGACCTCTTGTCCTGAGTTGAGGTTCCCCTCTCTGGGAACTCCTCTGGTGATAACCATACTTCCTTTACTATTTTAATCATGGTTTTACTTTGGTGAACAAATTTATAATAGTTAATTTGAAATCTTTTCTGTTAAATATGACCATCTGATCCCTCTCACTTGCAGTTTCTGTTGTCTGCTTTTCTTGTGGTTTGTGCTGCCCTCTTTCTCTAAATAACCTGTATTTTTGTTGGACACTGGAGATTTCAGATGGTATATTGTAGTAACTCTCAGTACTGGTCTCTCCCTTCTCTTCAGAGCTTGATACTATTATTTTCTTATTTGTTCAGTGACTCAATTATTTTATTGAAACCTATATTCCCGTTATGAATTAACTATCCATTAAAAGATGATATTGAAGTCCTCATTCACCAAGATTGTGACTTTATTTAGAAATTGAGTCTTTGCAGGTTTAACCAAGTCTAAGTGCTAACCAATGACTGTCACCCTTAAAAGAAGGGGACATTTGCACAGATATACACAGAGGGACAACTATATAGAGACACATGGGGATGTGATATGTAGTGTATTGCAGTGATGCCTCTACACAGAAAGGAACACCTTGAACTATTAGAACCTAGAAATAAAGCATGAAACAGATCCTACTATTCTGACAGCACACCTTGATTTCAGATTTCTGACTCCCAGAACTATGAGACAATAAACTTCCGTGGTTTTTAACAATTTCTTGTTCTTTGTTAAGGCAGTCCTAGGAAACTAATATGCCCCATCTTATTTCATAGCCCTTTGCTGTTGATTCTCAGTGAGATGGTATAGTTTGAGTAGGCTCAAACCCCCTGGGAATGTTATGTTCCACTCTTTCCTTTTCAACACTCTGTTATTAATTGCTCTATTGTTTTCAACAATGCTGTAGGGCATAAATTCCTTATGAATAAATCTGATTTATCTGATTAGTCTGATTTATCAAATTTGTCTTTAAGGATTGTGGTTTTAATGTCTGATCTAAACAATTATTTTCTGATCCACTCAAAGTTAAATATTATGCACTTTTCTGTATGTTATGTTTTGATTAAAAGTTTTAAAGTCAGTCCTAAATTATTGGTTTTCTAATGAGACAATTCTGACAATTAATTTTATGACATTTTCAAGAGAACACAGCTGAGAAGAGTAGATGATAGTAGTATGTTAGCTATAATTAACAACATATAGTTCTTAAAGTCCTAAGTAGACTTTCCATATTCCATTGCAACATTCCTATTATTCACAGTGTGTTATAGGAGCCAATTGCTAGTATTATGCTATAAGGAATGTTATGGAGTAAAAATTTTGATCAAATCAGTATTTTATTATTTGAAGTGATGATTTGAAAGTTGAATCACCATTTCTAAAAGTACAATAATTTTACATGATATCATTTTAAACTCAGAATTCTAAGGAGTATTACCTGTATTGTCTTAATGATGGGAATGTTCATTTTTTCTGCTGATTTCATTTCAGGTAGAATAAGTAAGTTTTTTGACACACCCATTTTGCTTTGACTTGAACCAGTATATCCTTTGATTGGAGCTTTTCCTGTGGCATTAAAGCTAATAGACTTCCTTGGTAATAGTGAGGCACTAATCCTATATCAGGAAAAGACAATATAATACAGAGGATCCATGATTGAAAAGAAAAATCAACACCAACAAAAATAGTACGCTTTCATTTATAAACATGAATAATTTAACCATAAAACATGAAATAATAATAGCTACATGAGAGGTTTTGCATAAGTGTAGTTCTACCAAGTTTATATACATAATGTCACTTTTTTGCTATTATCATTTTCTTGGGGGGTCGGGGAGTACTGCAGTGGAACCCAGGCATGCTTTACTACTGAGTAGATTCCTAGTCCATTTTATTTTAATTTTGAGACAGGGTCTCCCTAAATTGCTGAAGCTGGTCTCAAACTTAACATTCTCATGCCTCAGCCTCCCAAGTGGCAGGGATTACAGGCATGCAAAATGTGTGCTATTAAGAGTTTATGTAAAGACATAGAGGCTTCAATAGGGAAAAAATTCTTATAGGAGTTGAGATTTGACACAGGATGTAAGTGCCAAAGGCTATATTGACTTTCTGGGTCTTAGTTTTCTTACATATAAAATAGGGATTGTACTAGTATCTAACTCATAGATTTTTATGAGTAAGTGAATTAATTTTGGTATTATGGTTAAGAAATGTCTGGCAGCTCGGAAGCACAAACCCTGTGCAGTTACTCAAGCAGATTTAAACAGGAGTAATGAAGCCTGGGAAAGAATATCATGTTCCCATTTGAACAAATAATGTATGATTTTTAATAAGAAAAGTTATAATCTAAATATTTGTGTCTGAAAGAAAGAAAGAATTTTACTTTTGGATTTACTCTGTAAATTCCTTAAGTCAAAACCTACTTTCTATTCATACTAGTGCTCTGTACTAGTTTTCTATAAAATGAGGATGATCTTCCCTTAGTTTATAAAAAGGAAATATGCTTCCAAAGAAAATATTTTAATACTACTTTTTAAATTTTTTAATCATAAAAGATCAAATAAGAATAAAATGAGTATCTTTATATGACAATTATCAATCCAGTTTTCATATTTTATTTTATTCACAGCATTTTTATCACTATTTGATGTTTTCTTTCTTGGTTTTGACTCTTCTAACAATGTATGCACATTCAGGGTAGAAACTATGTCTTGCTCATTGCTATATTCCTAGCACACAGCCTAATATATCACGGGAGTTAAATAAACATTTTTGAAATTAAGTGAGCAAATGTATTCCATTTACATGCTATTTCAAACATAGTCAAGTATCCTATCCCATCCTCCTTTCTAAAGGACTATACCCCTAATAATACAAATGAAAATATCAATTATATAAAAACTCTTTCAAATCTTTTCTCTACCATTTAAAAGTTCTGATTCCTACAAACTCATCTCAATATAATCTCTTTTTTCCTCATTCAGTAAGAGTTGATATGCCGTAAGATTAATATTTTATCTATATTTTGAAATTTATCTCTTCTCAGGGACTCTTCTCCATCAGTAGTAAATCCCCAGTCTCTTATTATTTCCCCATGAACATGCTTTAATCATCTCCTCAACTTAAAAATCTTTTCTTTAGCTATGTCTTCCTCTACCTATTACTATATCTCTTCTTCCTTTCACAGTTCAGTTTTCTAAAATATTAGTCAATGATATTTATTTATTTATTTAGTGATGCTGGGGATCAAACTAGGGCTGCATGCATGCTGGCCAAGTGCTTTACCACTGCCTACCCTGTCTACTTTTTTGCTTCTCTTATCTAGTTCCAACCTCTCATTAATATCACCCATTTCTTCAAATTATCAAATCCAAGGCACTCTTCAGTACTTACCTTCATAGCATCTGACAGTTGGCTATTTCCCCTAATGAAAAACTGACTTCTCAAATTGGTTTCTGTGACACCAGTTTCTTATTCTTTAACCACCTTGAAACCTCTGATCTTCCATTTTCTACCAATTAATCTTTTAGATTTCTCTTCATCTTAAGCTAGTTCAAAATTCACAATTCATCAACTGGATCATTCCTTTGCTGCTACCATAAAGTCTCTTATTTTTCTTTCTCCTTAACTTTTTGCCTTACTATTGTTACAAAATCCAGTCCACGGGGTGGAGTCGTAGCTCAGTGGTAGAGCGCTTGCCTAGCACATTCCTGAGGCCTGGGTTCAATTCTCAGTAACACAAAAAAATAAATAAACTAAAGGTATTGTGTCCATCTACAAAAAAAAAAAAAAAAAAAAAAAGATACAAAATCAGACCTCACATTCTATTTTCCCTTTATTAGATTCCTCTTTCATAGATTACATCAATCTTAAACCTCAGTCATCTGTTTTCTCACTACATACACCAAACCTGGGGTCCTGCCTTTCTTCTTCACCCTCTGGAGATTTCTTACCTTGAATCATAGCCACTCTCTCTCCAATATTATACCGGGCATAAGTATTGAGTATTTCAATATCCATGAAGCTAATCCCTTCTACTACAGTAGCTTCTTAGCTTTTTGAAAACTACCTACATAAATGATCTTACATGCCTTGTAACTTCAGCCACTTACCATGATGTTCATGTTTGACCTTGTCTTTAGAAAGGTCAAAGCTTACTTCCCATATTTTCAGCTTATACACTCTCTTAAATCAAAACATCAATGTTCCTTTAACGCTATTATGACCTTTAAGTGCAGATGCTAGGATGCTTCTCTCTCTTATGTACCTCTTACAATCTCTTCCCTCTTGATCTTTCTTTTGGGCTGGGGGTGGGAGACGGGATTCTGGGGATTGAACTCAAAGGCACTAGGCCACTAAGTCATATCCCCAGCCCTATTTTGTATTTTTTTTAGCAACAGGGTCTCACTGAGTTGTTTAGCACCTCGCTTTTTTCTGAGGCTGGCTTTGAACTCGAGATCCTCCTGCCTCAGCCTCCAGAGTCACTAGGATTAGAGGCATGTGCCACTGCACCCAGCTTCCCTTGATCTTAAAAGTTATCGTAATTGAGAGTTAATTATTATAATCATTCCTTTCTTACATTCTCATCCTCTTTTCCCTTCTTTTATGTCATAATACTAGCTGGCAAATCCAAAACTATGGTTAATTCCATTTATCCTCTTATTTTGATCTTGCATCTGTGTATTAACCATGTTTCTAGATTTTGTAAATCTGATATTTTAATATGTGCCCTACATGTACAAGTCAGACATAGCTTGTTCTGAATAATATCATAATATGCCGGTTACTTTGTGGTGGTTTCCTGCCTCCCTCAAATCTTCTACCCCCCAGGAAGTAGAAGTCCGCCTCCTAGAAGTTCATTTTTCAAATACATTTTGATCAACCCAAAGTCCACACTCCTAACACCCTGTTTTGAGATCCCACATTCTAGACCATGATACTTGACCCAATTACTTCACAGTCAAGTGCCAGCCCAACAGAGATACCCTCTTCACCTCAGAAATAACTAAAATTATTCAAAGTAACCAATCCTGTTTACTCTGTGTTACCCATTCCTTCTGGAAGAAACCATAATAAAAGCTCTTGCTCACAGTATACCTCCCCATATTCTCCCTCAATTCTAAAGCATCCAATATTCTTATCTTACTTGTTAGCAACATTTTTTTTTAAACTTGGATTGTGGGACACTCCCTTTACCTGGTTTTCTTCTTAACTCTTTCTGTAGCCTTCATCATTGAACTTCTCTTTTTTTTCTATATTCATAGACTAATGAACTCATTCAATGCTATGACTTAAATGCTATCTATTTCAAAATGAATCCCTAATACAGAACTCTAACTGGACGCTTCCACTGACCCTAGACCCATATTACCTACCTGCCTACTTGACATCTATAAATGAAACTTAGCAAGTCCAAAACTGAGCTCCTGATATTAACCACTACTACTATCCCACCCTGTTCAGCAAATTTACTTCCTGCATTTACTTCCTTCCCATTTTTGTTAAAGGATACTCTGTTCTCTCAGGTGCTTAGGTGAAAAAAAATCAAAATATATCTAGAATCCACTCATTTGTCATCTTTATTGCCACTATTCCGGTCCAAACACAACCTTATCTCTTTTGGATAATTGCAGTGCTCTTTTAACTCATCTTTTTACTTTACCTGAATCCCCTGAAGTCTATTCCCCACACAGCACAGAGTGACCTTATAAAGCATTAGCAAGATCAATTCAATTCTTATTATAAATTGTGAGATATAAAATAGTCATGTTTTACAAGAAAACAAATTCAAAAGGAGCAATTGAAATGCCCAAATTTAACCAATAACCATGTGTTTTTGAGCAAGTTTCTTAATCTGTTTCTTTCCTTCTCTGTAAATTAAGGTTAATAACACCAACTACTTCACAGAGTTAGGGTGATGAGTAGTTTTACTTCTAAAGCACAATGAGGAAATAAAAATAATAAAATAAAAATTTAAAGAATCAAAGAAAAGGTAATAAAGCCAAGGAAAGAAACTAGAGAGAGAAATGAAGAAGAACCAGACAAGAGGTATGTTGGCTAGCAATAAGTGAACCAGTAAAGTTCAGGGTAAGGGAAATTTAAGAAAAATCTTAAGGAGGATAAATATTGTCAAATGCTCAGAGAGATGGAAAGAAAGAAAGTACATTGAATTTGGCGATCTTTGAAACCTTTAAGTTATGATTACAGTCCTTTGAGTAGTTTCTAAAGAGCAATGGTGACAACAAATAAGAAGAGTTAAGAGTTAAGGAGTGAACAGACTTTCCTTTGGTTTCCAGATCAATATGTAAAACCCTTGAAAGTAATGAAGGAGACTGAACCAAGGAGTGCTCTACCACTGAGCACCAGATGTTTATTTGTTATTTTTGTTTAGGTCCACCAGAAAATTGAGATCATAGGGCAAATAACTACCTTGAAAATTAGAGAGGCAGGTGAAAACAGAATCATAGTGGACAGGGAGCAGAAACTGTCATGCTGGAATAAGCATGTGGTAGAAAAACTTAAAAGACAATTTACTAATTGCTGAAGACAGTGCAGACTACCTTGAGAGAGAAAAACTGGGGATTCAGCCTTAGGGAGGGGCCCACAATTTAATTTTTACCTCCATGAGTTCACCAAGTTCTCCAGATGAAAATCGGAGACATATTGGGAAATATGCCCAGAATATTCTGTTTTCCTTAACAAAGGCCTATCTTCAAGAAAACTATTTTAAGAAGCTAACCAACTTGGGTTTTACCACAGCATAACTGACATAGGGAAAGAAAATACTCGCCTCTCCTCCCAATTAGTTATCTTGCCCCAACTAAAGAGGGGGAAAAAATGCTTTACACAGGTAAGGGTTGCACCCCAGGAATAAAGACCCACTAAAAGACTAAGACTTAGTCATTGAATTACAGAAAATGTGCCCTGTCCTTAAATCTTGCCACCATCTCAGCTGGGCTTCTGTTAATAGGAGATTACCACTAAGGAACTACAAGGTTCAAATTCCACTTAAGAAAAAGGTTCTACCATAGTAACAAAAATGGCATGGTATTGGCACCAAAACAGACTAATGGTCCAGAATGCAAGACACAAAGACAAACCCAGATAAATACAGTTATCTCATACTAGACAAAGGTGCCATAAACATACATTGGAGAAAAGATAGCCTCTTCAGCAATGATGCTGAGAAAACTAGAAATCCTATGTAGCAAAATGAAATTAAACCACTCTCTCTCACCCTGCAAAAAACTCAACTCAAAGTGGATCAAGGACCAAGGCATTAGACAAGATATCCTTCACCCTATAAGAAAAAGTAGGCTCAATTCTCCATCTTCTTGACTTAGGAACCAACTTCCTCAACAAGATTCCTAAAGTGCAAAAAGTAAAATCAACAATCAAATGGAATGGTATCATACTGAAAAGCTTTTTCACAGCAAAAGAAACAATCATGAATGTGAAAAGAGAGCCTATGGAACGGGAGAAAATCTTTGTCACCTGCACCTCAGATAGAGCAATAATCTCCAGGATATACAAAGAACTCAAAAACCTTAACACCAAAAACCCAAATAACCCAATCAATAAATGGACTAAGGAACTGAACAGGCACTTCACAGAAGAAATATGAATCGTCAACAAATATATGAAAAAAAGTTCAACAGCTCAAGTAATTAAGAGAAATGCAAATTAAAACTACACTCCTGTTCAGAATGGCAATTATCAGAATTTCAAGTAATAATAAATATAAGAGAGGATGTAGGGGAAAAGATACATTCAGACATTGCTGGTGGGACTGCAAATTGGTTCAACCACTCTGGAAACCAATACGGCGATTCCTCAGAAAATTTGGAATGGAACAACCATTTGACCCAGTTATCCCACTCCTCAATATATACCCAAAGGACTTAAAATCAGCATACTATAGTGATGCAGCCACATCAATGTTTACAGCAGTTCAATTCACAATAACTAAGCTGTGGAACCAACCTAGGTGCCCCTCAACAGATGAATGGATAAAGAAAATGTGGTGTATATACACAATGGAATATTACTCAGCCATAAAGAATGAAAGTACGGCATTTGCTGGTACAGGGATGGAACTGGAGACTAGCATACTAAGTGAAATAAGCCAATTCCCAAACCAAAGGCCAAATGTTCTCTCTGATATGCAGATGCTAACATACAATATGGAGGCAGGGGAGGGAAGAATAGAAGTTCACTGGATGAGATAAAGGGGAACAAAGGGAAGGGAGAAAGGATGGGAATAGGAAAGACAATAGAATGAATTGGACATAATTTTTCTATGTTCATATATGAATACATGACCAGTTTAACTCCACATCATGTATAATCACAAGATTGGGAAGTTATACTCCATGTATGTATAATATGTCAAAACACACTCTACTGTCATATATATCTAAAAGAATTTTTTTAAAAAAGGAAAGAGACCTAAAAACAGAAAAGAAAAAACCAAGAACATCAGAAGAAATTGAAGCCTTCTACACTTAACACTTATAGCAAATAGTAAATATGAAGTCATAGCTACACAAACATAAAAACTCACACTGAAGTTCTATTTATCTCAGTTTGTATTACATCATACAATATATTCTACTTCTAACAAAAATTTGTAAGGCATACCAAAAGGGAAAAAAAATGGTGTGAAGAGATAAAGTAAGCATTAGAACCAGAATCATATATGGCAGAAATATCAGAACAGTCAGACCACAGATTTAAAATAACTTTCCTGAATATGGTAAAGAATCTATTGTAACAAGTGGATAATATCCAAGACAGAAGGGCAATGCAAACAGATGGAAATATTAATAATTGAAAGGAAATACGAACATGTAGAGAATTAGAATAAAGGAACTAGGCAGAGAAATGAAATAAAAGGCATTGAAGAGCCAGTAGTGGTTTTTACCACAATGAGAGATTTGTCCAATATTATTAAGCCAATGGGAACGATCTAATTCAGGAGAAACTGAAGTGAGAAAGTGGAAAATTGATAAATACTTTGAAGAGATTCTTTACAAGGTCAGGATTCAATCCTAAAAGGAGGAAGACCAGAAATAACACATCAGGTCAAGCCAACAGGTTGCAAATTTCAGTGTCTCTGAAGCTTTGTTTTAATAAGGTAATATGGCTACCTCAAAAAGTAAAGATTACACTGCTTCCCATTCTATCCCATCCTTTAATAACTAATTTATTATGAATCTGTCACTATTTAAGAAATTCCCAAGGAAATTTTCCTAACACACTCAGCCACTCGAAAGCTGTATTACTGTTAATTCACCTAAATTCACTTTAATTTCACTGAGATTTCCATACCTAAGAGTGGAAACAAAAAACAGACAAAATGAATAGTAACCAATTACTTAAGTATACTTTACACATCCTTTTGTTTAATCAATAAATATTTACTAAGCATATTTTTTAAGCTAAAAGAAACAGCAGGGAACAAAACAAAAATCTCTGCTCATTGAGTATCATTCCTTGGGTGAAGGCCGATTGATAAACAGGTATATACCTATAGTGATACATTTTCTGGAAAAAATAAAGGGTGAGGTATCAAAAAGGTGAAAGTGTTATTTTATGGATGGTGATACCTGAAAAAAATGAGTAACGAGATGATCTTGGAGCATAATATTCCCAAGAATGGTAAATGCACAGGACCAGGAATGGGAATAGTATACTTGATGTGCTGCGGGACAATGCATGGGAAGTGTAAATTACCCAAGTAGGGCTCTGTAAGAATGTGAGCATTTACTATGGGTGAAATATGAAAGAATTTGAGGAAGGTTTTCAGCAGATGATTCACAATGAAAACTTTATGGAGGGTGCTGGCAAAAGAACTAGGCAGCACATTGTGATAATGACTTACATGAGTGGTACTCTCAACTTACTCTGCAGATATAAATCACTGATGGAGTGGGGTATAAGAGAGAAGTCAAGGGTAACTCCAGGGTTTTTCACCTCAAAAACTGCAAAAGTGGAATTTACCATTTATTGAAATGGCAAAGACTAAATTGCAAAAGAAGGAATTCAGTTTTGAATAAGAATTTTGAGATGTCTTGTAATTTCTAAGTGCAGATGTTTCCTTTTTCTTGGAAGGTCTGGGCTAGAGCTAAAACTTGTGAATTACCATTATACGTGATTTTAAAAGGCATAAGGCAGTAGTGAATAGAACAGGTTAAGGAATGACCCAGCAACACTCCCATATTCAGTTATGGGAGAGGTAAGTAGGTACCAGTAATGTATTTTAAAAGAAGTAGCCCTGAACCAAGGGAATATCTAGGGGAGAGTGGAAACAAAATGAAGTATCACAAAACTCAAGAAGTGATCAATTAGATCAGTTCCATCAGCTGATGGAACAGTTAAGGACAAAAGTGTAAACTGGCTATAGTTGACTTCCACAAAAAGCCTTTTTTTTGGTGGAATGGTAGGATGGACAAAAGTACCATATTCAAAGGTGAACAGAAGGTTCTCTCCCAAGAACTTTCAACAAGTTGTGCTGAAAAAAAAAGATCAACTGAGCTGAAGAAGATTGGAGAAAGGGATGTTGAAGGTTTGTGAAGAGAGAACAAAAGTGATCTGGAAGTGGCAGGGAGAATAAACTGGGGAACTTCAGTGGAATTTAGTGAGCAGCCCAAAGGAAGCATTTCAAGTTAAAAGCGAGATAAGTCCGCAGAATTTTAAGACAGGATGGTTAAGAAAAAAAAAATCATCTACTACCAAGCATAGCAATGTTCGATCTGGTGGCTCCAGAAGCTGATGCGTCGGAGCCTGTGAGCACAGCATTAAGCACAAATTAGAATCTGGGGGGGAAGGGGGATGGCAAACTGGTCCTAAACAAAACCAGGTCTTTTCAGAGCAAGCATAGCAGTACTGGCTTAAAAAAGGTTGCTCCAGGCGAGAGAAGGAACCACTGCCGCCTGGGAGCTTTGAAGGCTGTTGACTGTACCCAGATGCAGTAAAACGACCCCTTTCCAAATCTAGGGAGAGTATCAAGAAGGGCTCCCTTGGTGGCCCACAGGAACGAAGGTTCTCGCGCCGGAACTTACGGCGAGAGGTTTGGCTGCTTGCGGCTGTCTGTCGGAGAGATAGGCATGGTGGCAACGGGGTGGGGAGTGGTCTGCCACCCCTTTCCTGGCTGTTTCTGGAGTCCCTGTTCCCCAACCCCGGGCGCTAGCGGGTAGCGCCGTGGCTCCGAAATGTTTGCCGGGCGTCATGGAGACCGCGGAGCCCTGGCTCAACAAGCGGACGCGCGGTTGGCTGGCGGCTCGAGGCCGAGGAGGAGGGCGGAGGCGGAGGGGAGGGCAGAGGGTTGGTGGAGCAGGAGGAAGCTCTGGACGACGACTGGAAGAAGGAGGCGGGCGGCCCGGGCCTCAGGCCCCTCCCAGGCTCTGAGTCTCCCGGCTGCAGGCGGATGGATGGGGCTTCTTCAGGCGGTGGTGGCAGCAGCGAAGGTGGCGGCGGCAGCAGCGGCAGCGGCTGTAAGTGCAGCCTCCACACGCCATTCTCCCTTCTTACTCCTGCTCGGGATGAGGGGCTCTTGAGGTGTCCTCAGTCCCCTTTCTCTCCCTCCCCTCCCCCACTGCAGAGTACCGCCCGGAAGACCCTTAACTTCCGGGGAGGGGCTGCCAGAGAACGCGCCTGGCTCGCGGGCCGCGCGGAGGCGCCGGCCGCCGGAGGCGCATGCGCAAGTCCCCACCTCCGCCCACCCCCTCCGCGCCTGATCTTTCTGCTTCACGGTGGCGGCAGCGCGGATGTCCCTGGCGTCTGCAGCGCGCTGGGAATCCGCTGCGGAGTGAGTTCGCTTCGCCCCGTTCGCTACGGCTTTTTTTACCTGTCGGTTCTCGATCTTGGTCGGGGTGGGGCCAATTGACCAGTCCCCAGTGGCTCCACCTCTTTCACCCTGTGTTTTCCCCAGATGTGTCCCGGCCTTGGGAGGCCCCCTCCGAAACACTGAATCCTCTGTGGTAGCGGGGTCCTGGGCCAACCTGCCCTTTCTGAGGGAGCAGAGGAGGAAGAGACTGCAAAGACGGCATTGCTGTGAGGGAACTAGGCGTGCTTGCCCCCCTTTGAGTGGTGATGTTTCAGCTTATAACGGAGAGGTTCCTGGCCTGGAGCGCATCTCTGGCCCTTGCATGCCGTGTGACCTTGGGCGAGTCACTGCTCTTCGCTGGGCTTCAGTTTTCTCTATTTAGCGCTTCCTCCAACGCAAAACTGCAATTTTGCAGGAAAACTTAACGCAATTTTATGAACGGACTCAGGCCGCTTAGCACACATGACCCAGAGTTCCTTTCTTAAGTCGTGGTGAAATACGGCGACCTATTTATTGGGTCGTTTCTATTCCTTTACTGTTACAAATTGCGTTAATTTTTTCTAAAATTGTCATGGGATACTTGACCTAGTTCCCAGCCATCTTTTTAAAAATTTGAGGCAGAATGGTGATCTTGGGATAAAAATCGTTTTGACTCGTTGCTACTGAGGCTCTCTTTCCTTTAATCCAGATGGTGTGGTGGCTCGATTCTCCCAGTGCCTGGCTGAGTTTCGGACGTGGTTAAGAACCAACTGGTTGAGGTTCAATGCAGACAAGACGGATGTGATGCTGGTAGGCAAGGGCACACTTTCAGACGAATGGAGGGAAAATCCACACTCCCTCAAGTAGTATAACTATTATTACATACTTTCTATATGTTCCAGTGTTTGAGAACTGCTATTGGGCCAATAATTTCCAGAATTTGGGTGAGATATTTAACATCAGCGATGTATGAACTCTTAACATATTAGTTTGTAATATACTGATGAAACGGGGCCACTGGATAAAATAGGTAAGAGTTATGAAACAAAAAACCAGAACTGTTCTTTGAAGAACCAAAAGGCTATATAAGTGTAATGGGGTGGTGTTAATAAAAAACTAACAAAAATATAATGCTTATTGTTGCATAGATATGGGGCTTTCAAATGTAATACGTTACTGCTTTTGCAACCTGCATTCTGCCTACTAACCTGAAGATAAACTCAGATTATCTAAAAATGTTATTTAAGAAAAACGAGTTTTTGATATTTAGGCATTGTAAATCAGATTAATAATTATCCATTAATTTTTACCTCCTCATCATGAAGATGCTGTCACTTTAAATAAAATTTTTAGGAAATAGTTTACAAAACAATCTTAAAAGTACTCATGGACCCTGGAAGTTATTAGATACAGAACTCGTTTTTAGGGTTTTTGATGTATTTATCTATTTCAGTGTATCAGCCCTGGAGTCAAAATTGTTACTAGTCTTTCTTGGTGCATTTTGAGAGATTCCGTTTTGAGTTGCATAAACATGTTTACATATTATAGGTGTATACATTAGTTGTATTTGAATCAGGAGTTGGTGCTGAATAAAAGGTTATATTTCTTAGATATATGTAAATTGAGGAATTTTTTATGGGTTAGTTTAGGTTGAGGTAAATGCATCTTTCAGTAGCAATATAATATCTATCAGGGGTTCTTGTGTGTTTGTGTGTATGTATGCACTTTACAGCCTCTTAAATTGTTGAATAACTTTGAATGGAGTATTCAGTAAGTTGCTTAAAAATGTTTCCCAATATAATAATAGTTGTGAGTAGGTAAATATGGTAAAAAAAAAAAATTAGTTTGCTTAAAAACAAGAAGACTGTTAGGTAGAGAATAAAAGCAAAAGATTTTATTTAGGGATTTTTTGGTTTGGGGACAAACTACAAACCTCACACAAAATTAGAATTAGTCACATTTTTTTAAACAATTGTACAATTCTAACAGAGCTACCATTTTGGCTAGCACATTAATAAATATAGAACAGTAATTTTGGATGTCATAGTTAACAATGATTTTTCTGATGCTGTTAGCTTTATTATGTCCTGTTTCCAGCTCTTTCAATAGCAATAGGCTTTAAAGATATATTTTTGTTAACCCAAGTCAGTGACTGTTGGCATTTGAAAACAAAAAAAGATATCTGTTGAATTAATACAAAGTATTAAAGAACTAAGGGTAATAGATGAAAGTGACTAAGTTAGATTCTGGCTTAATAAAAAGAAGAGTGTTCCAAACATTTGAGCATTTTTTGAAAAGAGCAGTCTCTCCATGAGATATGGTGAATCACAGGAAGTGTTTAAACATAAGCAGAAGAGCCTGGTAATAGAAGCATTCTGCAGGATTCTTATGCCAAAGTGTAGAGAAATTGACTAAAAACCTATAAGGTCCCATCCAACACTAAGATTGTATGACCACTGAATACTTAGTTCTTCCATATTTTATACCAAAGAGGTTAAGCAAGAGTTTGGAGGGATACTTTTCTTTCCTTAAAGAAGCTCCTTAAAGAATAAAATATTAAGTGAAAGGATACTGAATTCCATAACTTTGAGTACTAGAACTTTTTCACCTTTCCTTTAGATTTGACTGAATCCACACTTATAAAAACGACAAAAAATGTGGGATTTTTTTCCCCTAAATGACGATGCCATTTAAAGTTAATAGCACTGATAAAGAAATATTAAACTTAAAAGTCATTTAACAGCAAGATAAATATCCATTTAAAACTGTCTTAGACCCAATTTTCCTGACTTCCAGTATTCATTTCAGTACCTCAAGGGGACCTGATCCCCTGTTCTTTATCACATTCGGGATTTCTGTTGATGGTTGAACTGAAGAATCAAAGATTCAGTGGAATAAAGCAAGCAAGTTATTTCTGTGCCGTGTATTTCAACAATGCTTCAGTCCTTCCCTTGATAGCCAGCTCAATTTCATATATTAACTTTCATATTTTAATGGAAAACTTTCCCTTAACTTTCTGGTATATAAAACCTAAGTTTCTTCTACCTCTAGGTCCTTTGTTGCTTTTGTCTGTACCCACCTCAGGTCCATGCATATCCATTGTTTTTTGCCTTCAGCTCTTTTCATCCAACGCATCATGAGAACTGTTTGATTATTATTTGACATTTTTAAAAAGTCATTTTACTTTCAGTCCAAAGTAAAAAAAATCAACAGGGTAACTCATAGAAACTATATACCTATGCTAGAATATTTATTTTCTCAAGGAATCCTGAAAAAAACTTTTATATATTTTCTTAAAAATAAATGAAAATACTGTACAGTACAGTTAATGGTAAAAATTGTTTGTAGACTTGGGAACCTTAAAGTTTTCCTTTCTCTTCTTTCCCTTACTTTTCTTTCAGTAGAAAATGTGCATCAGATGTTTATGTTTAATTGGTTTACAGACTGTCTGTGGACTCTTTTCCTGTCAAATTACCAGGTAATGTCCTTTCACTTAGCAGCTACTTCATATACCTGTAAATGCAGTTTATTCATGCACAAATTATTGGACATAAGAGTTTCAAGTAAATACTGTCTTTGGAAATAGGAAAATGCTTGATAGAGCTTAGAATTTTAAGGGAATACAAGTAATTTTTAAAACAGTGTCCCTCATATTGCATTGTAAGCGTTAAGAAAAATGGTTTGTGTGCACATTTATGCAATATATTATAGAACTGGTCTCACATTATTTAGAAGGAATGAATAATTTTCATTTAACGATTTGATTTTTGGTAGTCATTTTTGAAACTGCATTAAGAATTCTTGAAGATTGGGCTGGGGGGGGGACAAAAACGTGTCTTTCGAGTAAGTCTTTTTAAATTCCTGGTCTAGTAAAGTATTAGTGTCCTCTTTAATATCGCCTTTGTATTGGCTACTATCTACTTTAGTAATGGGAGTGAAACAAGTTTGTTACTTTGAAATCATTGGCTCTGGCAGTCATCAGTATTGGTATCAAGGCCAATTGGCAGCTCTAGGCCAATACATTAAAACTTTCACATCGCAGGCATTGCAAACAAGTAGGTTCTTCTTCCATGCAGTCAAGTAGGAGATTATTTATGCCCATCAAAGAACGACTTCTCATTATTTTACATTTTAAAATTTTGTTTAGTTGTGCAGAAATTCAACCATTGCATTATGTTGCTACTGGCTTCACTGTGAGGAAAAGCAAATGAGATTTGAGGATGGCAGACTACCTAACAATCCCTTTTCTTAATCTTTGCTCTGCCCTCTCCAAAGATTTTGGGATAGGGGATGTTACATTTCCTTTGGGAATCACCAAGGGAAATATTTGTCAAGGCATAACCGCTTTACAGTTCGTGCCGCTGTTGCATCACTGCAACATCCGTTTTCCAGCACATGCTCTTCAAAATGACCGACTTGTAAAATAGAACGTATCTTCCCCTGCTATGTAAATGCTGGACAATGTTCCTGGGCACCTTCCCGCGTCCTCTCTACCCGAGGCGCGCGGGCTCGGGTCTCAGGTCGGCTGGGGCGGGCGCCTGGCGCGGAGATGCCCACCTCCCCCACACCCACCTTGGCCCCTCCCCGTCCGCGCTCTGCCTGGAGGACTGGCCGCGGGGCCGCGCGCGCGTGCTCGCGTCTCTGCTCCGCGCGTGCTCGCTGGCCTTTTCCCTCCAGTCCAGCCCAGCTGGGGCGCCGCGAGGGGGCGGAGTGGGGTGTGGTGGGCGCGCTCGGGCGGCTCCTGCGCGTTCCCGCCGAGGCAGCGGCGGCGGGAGCGGTAGAGGCGGCGGCGGCGGCCGGAGTCCCGTTGCCGAGTCTCACATCCGGGTTCTGGCCGTGACCCAGCCGCGGCCGCCGCGGAGATGTGACCCGGCAGTTCGGCAAATATGGCGGAGGTAAGGGAGCGAGCTCCCCCTCCCTGTCCCGGAGCCGGGCGCCCCCGGGGCCCGGGCCGGGGAGGAGTGGAGTGGGCCTGGCCAGGAGAGGCCCAGCCCTGCTGGCGCCACTGCCCACCTGTTGTCCGGAACAGGCCGCGCTCTGGGCGGGAGCTTTGCCTGGAACTTAGTTGGGATGGGTCCGGGGGTAGGAGAAAGCGGAGACGTAGTTGGACTTCGGGGGCAGTTTGAAGGGCTGGGTGCTACGCAGTAGTGCGGGGCGAGGGGGAGGGGGCGCTGGTCTGGGAAGGGGTGCCGGTGGCGCAACTTCGCCGGCCGGTGCCAGGGCCAGGAGAGGAGCCGTTGCTTCCTCTTGCGAAGTTTCTTCCCTCCCTAATCGAGATGCTGTTGCGCCCTTCCGCGTCACCCCCACCCGTTTGCTACTGACATCCAGTCGCTCTTGGTGGGGAAAACGTAAGACTAAACGGCCTTTAATTCTCTTGGTAAAGATAAAATGAGCGTGGAGAAAATCACGCTCCCAATCTAGCTCTCCAAACTGGGGGGAATCTCCTCATTTCTCCGAACAGCTAACAACTCCCTTCCACACACACACACACACACACACACACACCCCACCACCAAGTAGAACCTCTTGAGTTGCTTTTCCACCCTTAACCCCCTTCACTGTTTAGACCCCCCCCCCATCCGAAACAAAGCTACTTATTTTCTTAGAGATTTTTTTCCCTTTTTATCATTTTTTAGTAAACAAGTTCCCAAAGCTCCCTTCTGTGGTAGATTGGTTTGCATATTTGGAACTCATAATTGATGGACAAACTACCACTTGGTTTATGATTAATTGGAACTTGGTATATGCTATTAAAAATAATTTTTGTCTCAGATAAGCTTTTAAACATAGGAAGTTTTGTGGTTTGTTTTGTTTACTCTTTTTTTTTCACCTAGTGAGAATTTCGTTATTCTTTATCCCCTGGAGTTCACAGTCATGTATTTGGATTTTTGTCTTCTTGAGGAAAGCCACTTAGCGTTTGGTTAATATGGCATTACCTTTGTTAAAATTACCATTTTCATGGTTTCAGAGACACCTAAAAATAGATTCAGGAAGTAGGTAATTTTGTTTGTCCTCTAGCCCCCAATTTTTAACTCCTTTATTTGCTAAATGAAATCAGTCGTATTTTTGTCAATATCATAATACCCTTTTTAGACCTTGTAACACATAAAAATGTTTAGATCATATGTGATTTTTTTATGTACCTGCTGAGTGGAGGGAACTAATGTTTTCTGGAAGCTCTTAGGATGTTACTTATGCTTGTCTTATGGAAACTAGCTTTTATATCTATGTCCGGGAGTATTTGCTGTTAAAGGAGGAAGAGGTTTTACTGTAGCCTGACTCTGTGCTGCCAGTAGTTTTTTAAAAACATAATCTGATGTACATCTAAATTTAGATCTTGTATTTATTTTCATGTCTTTTGCTTTTGGTGGTGAAAAAAAAATTGCATTTCGGGGCACAGAAGTTGGAGAACATAGTCATTTTTGTTTCACTTAAATGTGACTGGGTTTAATCTAGTGGTCTGAGAGTCAGTACCTAGATTTTAGAACCGGTGAGGATCTTACTGTGTATTTTCCTTGATATGTAGAGCCAGAGTAGTAATGTAGCAGTGGACCCCCTTTCAGTGAATTTCCATTAGATAAGTAGAATTGTGTTAGGAAGGTAGTGTTTCTTCCCTCATGGTGCTAACCTCATGGTGCTAAACGATTTTAGCTTTTAAGTTCTGTGGTCATAATCCAAGATAAGATATTAAAGAAGAAAAATTACTGTATGAAAGCACATTGAAATTTGAGTTTAAAAATAAAAAAATAAACCTCATCTAGAAATTTTACTGCCCGGTGTACTGAAAACATGTTTATTAATATCTTTTCTTGTTTCAGAAATTAAAAATGGTTACATTAATGTAAGAGGGGGAAAACATTATTTGGAGTCACCAATCATTCCCTGATATTTTCTAGTATATGCTTTTGCGGGGGATATGTTTTCTTAAATATTTCATCGTTTGGAGAATGGAACTCATGTTTTCAGGAACACATGGATGGTTCAATTTCAAGAAAAAAAATCAATTTTCAGTGCATTTATTTAATGACCTGGTATCTTGAAATCATTTTTTAAATTCTTTAATTACTTGTTGGTGGTTTTATTTATAGTGACTTTAAAGAAAGAATAGAACCTTGATGTGTCCTACTAAATAATCTAAAATAGATGAAGATGTAAAAGTAATTTAGAATTTTCTTGGTCTCAGTACTTCAGTAATTAAGCTGGGGATGTTGCTGAGTTGTAGAGAGCTAGTTTAGCATGGAAGACCCTAGATTCCATCCCTGGCACTGCCATAGACAAAAACATACCCTCAAACTTCAATAATTGTGATGATTTTGTAAGACTGTTGGTTTCAAAAACTTAAATAAATGAGAAATGCTTTGTTTATAGCATGCTTTTTTGTGTAAGCTCTTCAAGATTTATTCTTTATGATGTATGTGGCAAAATAATTCATATACTGAACTGTTGTGCTTTTGATTAAGTAGACCTGCAGATTGATGCTAACTTATGAAATATCAGTAAGCACAAAGCAGCAGTAAACAGTTATTTAATAAATTTGAGGGGGGAAATAGGTTATTGAAGAGCATATCTCCAAAGAAAAATGTAGGTTTTATGCTTTTGGGTCTTCTTTTTGTTGTTTATTCCATATAAAAGAATGGCCCTGACTTTTTTCAGAAAAATATTTAATTCTTCAATTCAAATTGCTTTAGATGTGAGTAGAATATGGTAATTTTTCATAATTTGATCTGAGCATCCTAATTGAATCCATAATAGGAAATATGTATTTAATGGTTCTTAAATTATGGTAGCATTTAAAAACATTTAATGTGCTCAGAAGAAATAATATGCACTCCCTTTCTTAGTACTTTTTGGTAAATTTCGCATTACTTATTCCTTAAAGTTATTTACCAACCTTTTAAAAGGAGGCTTTCCTTGTCACACTTAAAGGAAATTACAGGGTAGTCACAGTTTTATGAAGGCATTGGGAGAGAGGGGGGAAAAAGAGGAAGTAATAGTCGATCCTTAGGGTTGTATAAGGAATGTGGTATCGGGACCTTGGGAATGAAACAATTTGTCATGTATTTCAAAGTTTGTAAGCATGTAAGGGACTTTCTTCTCAAGGAAAAAAGAAAGTACAGCATAGTGCAAAACTTGTTCTCTGTTTTTTTTTTTTTTTTTAGCCTAAATCACGTTTCTATAATAAAAAGAGAAAAAAATAATGAATTTAATAATGTTAAGTATTTTACTATTTCTAAAAATGTACACGAACTATTCACTATTATATCTGTTCATTTCTTTTAAAAATATTCCTTGCTTAGCGCTTTCATTAAGAGTATTTGGATTTTATGCTTTAAAGAGATAGGATCTTGTCAATGTGTTAATTTCTACTGTAAGTAAAACTTGTTCCACTGCAGTGGATTTAAGCTTTAAATAATTCTATATACTGTTAATTGTTTGTTTATTTTTGGTTTACACTTCAGAGCAACTTAAGGTTTTATCCAAAGTAGGCAGGAGCACCAATGTGCATCAGAGTCCTAAAAAGCTTAGTTCTGTGGAAGTATGAGATTCGAAATACCTAAAAAATTCAAATGAGAAAGGTTTGGTGGGACAAATAAAAAAGCAAATTTCTTTAAGATAATTCTGGAGGGACTAATCAGTTTCCCAAATAATTTTGAAATAAACACTGCTATTGAACCTTAAATATATCTTTACGAATAGTAACCAGCTTCATAGAAATTCCTTGCTTGATGATCAGATCAAGTTCTTATATATTTCAAAAGATTTGCATATGGTTTCAAAATTCATTGCAGTGATTAAACTGTTCACTGCTTGTGGTCTATTCTGTTGAGCTTATTCTCTGGCTTAGAAATGTGACTGTTATGTTTACATAGATAAGCAATTTATGAAGTAGCACCCTAAAGTAATTTTTTGCAAATTGAGGTTGTCTTTTCCTTGTAGTTCTAGATTTAAAAAAAAAAAAAAATTATTCAGAAGAGAACATTTGTTCATTTGTTTAACTAAATGCTCTTTTGTAGTGTTACATATTTTGAACAATTCATAATAAAAGTAAGGAACTTAGGTCTTCAAGAAAATTGAAATGATATAAGTTTTTCATTATAGAGAAAGTGGAACTTGAGCAGAGAGTTTATGCAGGTTTTCCTACAGTTAGTCTGGCACAATTAAGAGTAGAACACAGGCTTCTGCATTCCTAACACTTATTTTCCATAATACCATTCTACCTTCTAAATTATTTGTACTGTAATAAATTTGTTAATTTTAACTTCAAAACATTCTTAACTGTTTTATGCCCTAACATTCCTGAAAGTAACAACAAGGTTATGGGACATAATTATGTATGGTGGGACAGTACTAAGCCCTTGGCTTAGTATCCCTGCAACTTTTCTCCAGGAATAGGGTCTCTTTCCTGACCTCTATCCTTAATTGCTTTGAGAATCTGATTTAGCCTCTATGTAACTTCAGGAGGTGTTAGCAACACTTAAAGAAATGGTGATAAAATTGGTTTGAGGGGGGAAAATTTTGTTCAGTTATTTGTGTGGAAAATGAAATTTTGATTGCCTGGAGTGAGTGAGTGAGTCTAGGAGTATTCCTATTTTTACTACCTTAATTTTTTGTGTGTGAAAATGTTAATAGTCTAGTCTTTTTCAAGAATCATTCTTTTATTCTCCCAAATTATGGTTCTCTGTTGCATGAAACACTTCCCACCATTTTCCATCATGTTTTGGAAAAGTATAAAAGAAATATATGAACAAATTGGAGGCATTAAATATTTGTTACAACTGTTAGCAACTTTAGCAACTAAATCATAAATATATTGGCAAGGGTAACATGGTATATAAAAGTTAGTAGAGCACTTTTTTCATTTGAGTTAGCATACCAATTACGTTGTATGTTTGTCTTTCCAATGTTGTTTTCCATCTCAGATAAAACAAATATGCATGTACCAAAATGAGCTAATTTTTCAAAATTATAACTTTGAAAATATAGTATTAAGAACTAGGTTTTCTTAAAAATGGAAAAGAGAAGAAAATGAAAATGGTTTATAACCCCACTTAAGAGATTAGAAAATTCCAACAGAACAATATAAAATGTAAAAAGCTTCTTCTCCCTGATTCATTCCCTAGAAAAAGCTATTATGAACAAATTCTTATGTATCTTTTTGAGGAAAAAAATTTTATGCAGATTCTAGCCCAGTTTATTGCACATTCTACACTTTTTTTAATCCTAATTTTCTTAGCATTTTTTTCTTTTTCAACGCAAACAGTCTGTCTCATTTTTTTTAATGAATTCAGTGTCCCGTTGTTTGAAGGAGCTATGTATCATTTTGAACTGGTTAAATGATGAATTTTAAGTTTTTCCCCAACTTTTTGCTAAGAACAACATTGTGGTAATGAATGATATACATATATCTGGGTGTACTATTTTAGGTGGATTAGTAGGGGAAGTTCATATTGGCAAAATAATGTAAAAAATTATTGAGCCAACTCCTTTCTACCAGTAAGGTATGAGTACATTTTAACTATTTTTTTAATCCCCAATTTAAAATTTTTTCAGCTTACTTTGATCTTTTTCTAAAAGCAAGTATTTCTGTAAGTACTTGCTTACCTTTAATTTTTTTAATTTAAATTTTCCTTATCTCCTTCCCCCTTTCTAATTTGCTGTAGTAATTAATGGTAGATGGTGCAAGTTTTCTTGGAGGGTATTGTTAGGTAGAGATATTACTTCCTAAAGAAACATAGATTACCTTCTGCCAAAACAGATGTCAACTCATGTTCACATTTTAAACATGCTTTGAACTGATAAAAACCATTTTAGAAGGAAAGAGAAAGAAAGGGGAAAAAGAAAAGACATAGCAAAAAATTATGGGTTCTTTCTCTAGAAGATATAGAAAGAACTCTGAGGTATCAGAGTGTGTAGACTTCAGATCTGACTTCATTGCCACCATGGAACCTTTATCTCATTTTATGTCCCTGAGTTTACTAATCTATAAAATGAGATCTTGTCAGATTTATGGTTATGATTGAGAAACTATGCATTTGAAAATGTGTAGCACTATGTAAATATAAGCTAGTTCTATACTTTTACATGTCTAAATAAAAATTGCCTTCATTCTACCCTGAAACCTCCTATACTAAACTCACATTTTATCTTGAAAGATAATCATTTTGTCAGTTGAGCAATGTAATGTTCACAAGTTTGAACTGTTTTCAAATACCAGTTTCAGAAGCTCATCTTTTATTTAATTGGACATAATTAACTTGTAAGAAACTAATCTCATTCCTGTCTCCTAAACTGACACTATAAAGTTTTATTTTGGACATAAAAAAATAAAATGTATATGGATAATAAATCTAGGCAAACCACCCCAGTTTTGCTCCCCATGCTAATCAATGCTTGACACATTGCAGTATGCGTGACATAATGATTATTAATATAATCTTTGAACTTTGTGTACTCTGCTCTGTGTGCACTATAGTCACAAATGCTACCAGTCCTCTAAATTATTTGGTATCTTAAAGAGTGAAAAATATTTGGGTCCTTTTCAAAACTTTAAAGTGGTAACTATTTAGCAATAAAATAATGATCATTTAGTGTTGTGAGGCCTCTTATAGATAGCATTTGCAATTCAGTGTCCCTAGTATTGCTCTAGCTAGTATCAGTAAAAACATACCCTTCAACTGTAGTAATTTGTTTTTAATCAGAAAGCCTTTTTTATCATAAGACTGTCAAATGAGATAATTATTGGAATATTAAAAAAATTTGCTCAAGAACCATTTCTCTTAAGTTCCTAATTCATAAGTAATGCAGATTTTTCCCGTTTTTGTCATATAAATGTGTCATATAATTTATCATGTTTATGTCATATAAATACTAAAGGTTCTCTAAAAAGAAAACCAGCGGGCTGGGGATATAGCTCAGTTGGTAGGGTGCCTGCCTTACAAGCTACAAGGCCCTGGGTTCAATCCCCAGCACCACAAAAAAAAAAAAAAGAAAAAAGAAAACCAGCATTGTAAGACTACTCTCTGTGGGTAGTGAACAATCTGACCAGATAAAGGTGGTCAGTAACATTGCTGTAGCCTTGTACAGAGAGCATACTTATACTTGGGAAGTAAAATTTAACTGCATGAAACATGAATGGATTAATATGATTGGTTTGCTGTGTAATTATTTGTGTGATGGTTAAATCCATTTCAAGTCAGAAGTATATAGCTGTACCCCAAAAGATGTTAAGCAAGCTAGAAACCCTTTTTATGCTTCCATTACTCTCTTCATGTCACCCTATTCTTCAGCTTCCCATTGGAGGAACCAAAGTGAAAAGCATTATATTGACTATGTTCCAGCAGAGTAACTTCTAAATAATTATAGTGGTGTGACATTGAAAATAAGATAGTAGATACTGTTATTTTTTTCTTAGACAATGCTATAAGAAAGACCCATTCTAAGAATTTATAGGAAAAAATAGGACCTTTGAAAAAGTGTGCCTCAAGAACCCAAGTCACCAAATGAAATTTAGAATGCTATACTTAGGACAATAACATAATGTATACAATTTTCAAAATGGAATTTAAACATAGGAAATTCTTTGACCCTAGGTTTTGAAAAATTGACCATTATTTTCTTCATTTCTTTTCCTTCTTGCCTCTCTCTGTCCCATTACTTAGCAGAAGCAAAGAATACTGCAGTATCCCTGTCGTTCTATTACTAGTGCTTTTGGCTTTCCTCCATGTCTGTCTTCTGTTGAATGTGAAATAGGTACCTCTGATTGAATGGGCAAGGTTTTATTTATAAATTCATGTCATTTAAACATCTTTCTAAAGTTCCTACAAATTTTCATCTTTAAATTTCCCAGTTGCTTGTGGTTAAATTTGTGAGAGGTAGAATGGTACAGTAGAGGAAGAATTATAATTGGAAATCCTGTAGTCTTCCCTCAGATAACCTATCCTCTCTAGTCTTTAGTTTGAATGGTTACTATTCTGTCATAACTAATTCTGTGATAACTTTTAAAAAGTGGTTATTTATTGTTAAAATTAGCCTAATAAGTATTTAGTACTTAAATAACATTTTAAGTTTTTCTTTTTTCTCTCTTACAACATAATTTTTATTTATAATAATGCCTTCATATTGTTTCTACCTCCATTTTCACAATTCATTTTTTCAAGCCATAGACCAGTTTGATAGCACACTTTGTGCATAGTGTTTTCTTTATTGATAGGAGAAATTGTATTTCAGGAAATTCCAAGATCTGAAATCATACCTCTTAATCCACATGTTATGAGGCCCACATTTGCTTTTAAAATCTGAATGAATTTCATTTTATTATCTATGTTCTAGTTTCTGTAGTGTTTCAGATTTCTCTCTGTGCTTAAATATAATAGAAGGTAAAGAATTATGTAGAAAGTGTTAGTTTGTCTTAAAACAATTCAGACATTGAAGCTTACTGTAGTTTTTGGTGTGATGTTTGCAGTCAAATAGCTCCTGTAATGTTTGTGAAGATGTGCTATACAAAAATGGTAATTTGTCTTCTTTTCTCCCCTCTTCAGCCATCTGTTGAGTCTTCAAGTCCAGGTAAGTATTATCTGTATTTTTTATAATTTCTAATTGTCTAACATTTGTGCTATTAGTTGCATAAAGTTAGAGGAGTTAGACTATCATCTGACTTACTTTTCTTCTGAATGCTTCTTTTCTCTGGGGAAAAAGAAATGGATGAAATGTTTGACTGCTCATGAAAGTACAGGTGAGGCTGCTGTGGGTTCATCCTCATGACTTTTTAGGTTTTTCTCCCTCCCCCTCCTTTCTCTTTTTCTTTGATGCATTGCCATATGTATTTCTTATGGTTTTAAATTGTTTGAATTGAAGTGTTTGCAGAGTTTATTTTTTGGAAGGGACTCAGCTTAAACATATTTATTTGTGTAGGACATTCAGAACATTTCATTTGAAAAAAAAATTGTTAATTTACTTATTGGGACAGGAAAATAAAGTAAGCAAAAGATTCAAGAAGTGAACAGTGTTGTAAATTAAGGAAGCTATTCTTAGATTTGAATAGGATCAAGTTTTATTCTCTGATCTTACATCTAGTATCTTACTTTTCCCTCAAGCACAGTTCTTTTGTTCCTAACTTAGAGGTGCAGACTTGTGATCTTTAGACCAATCTGGGTCACAGATGTTTTTTGTTTGGTCACTGTAGTGGTATTTAGAACTTAGAATATTTTATATAAAATCTAAATTTAGGTTTCTTAGGGTTCTTGTGATCACAGGGTCTGGTACCTCTGGGTACAGCATTCATATTGACTTCAGTAGCAGGAAGGAAAGAGTTAGGTACTAGTCTTTTTGCCTCAGTGTCCAGGGATTTTACCAAGAGAGAAAGGACTACTTTCTGCATGGGGTATTTGGGTTAAGGAGCATCCCTATATAGAAGAGTGTGAAAGGGAGCCCTCTGAGACCTGGTAATAATTTATTTAAAAACATCTCACATATATTGAATACTTGGATATGAGATACATTGCACATTGCTGAATTTTACCTATTGTTGAAACAATCACCTTAATGTGTTTTAAGTTTTAGGAAGAAAACTTTTTAAAAAATGCTTAAAATAAGCCTTTTTTAATGATGCAGGGTCCTTTTCATGAACAAAAATTATTATACCCTGTGGGGGTTGTAAATAGTCCTTGTAAATAATTGGAGTGATCAGTTTACAGTTGGTTTTTTCTTTAATTCAATTGAAAATGTTTTATTTTTCTAACATGCTTGAGAATAAAGTACATTAACCTTTGTGACATTTCTGAAACTCAAGGATATTTTTAGCTTTCTGGCTTATAGATATGTTTTGGATAGTTGAAATTGGAAGTAATCTGACCTCACATGAGTGTTATATCATCATATCCTTTTTAGAATGTAGAATTGTTTCCAGTATTTTTTTTCAAACAGATCATTTTCATTGAAAAAATAGGTTCTAGTGTTTATTAATATTTAGTCTTCTAGATATTTTTATCAGTTTGGAGGCATTAATCAGCAAGTGCATAAATATATAAAAATAACTTCTCCAAAACTAAACTCATAAAAGGCTTTCTCAATTCCATCACCCTGGGCAGAACAGAAAGAATAATGGAGATTGAAGAACACAAATATCTTAAATAACTTTTGCTACTAGTTGAATATTTATACATATAGATTGTTTATATTTTTTTAGATTTGTTTTCAGACTGAGGAAAATCTTTAGACAGTGTTTTTTAATATCAAGCTTCTACACAAAGTCATGTTTATTATTCTAAGTAATGCTAGTAAGGCGTTAACAAAAGTTGGTGGAGAAAATCAGGAATTAGAAGCCTCATATAAAAAAAAAAAAAATGATCCACTGGCAAAAGATTATGCCCTTTGTAGCATGTGTACTTTGGAATCAATGTTAGTAATTATAATCACATGATCATACTAAGTGGTTTGTTGTGGACTCCACCAATGTAACCTGTAAACCAAAGTGGAGGTATAATGAAAAGATACAAGCTACCTTTTAGTAATTCTGTGGTAAGATGGTGTTGTGTGATAAAGCAGTGATATCTGCCTTAACACTGAATCAACATGTTTATGTATACAAAGCACTAAACTCCCTATACCTAAGAATTTATTATTGTGATGTCCTCCCCCCATCCTCACCCCCTGGTCCTGGAAACAGCCTAATGATGAACCTAGCAATAGACAGAAAGCAATTGGATGGCTTGTTGATCCTGAAAAGCAAGGTAAAAAGTCAGATAAAACAAAGCAGTCAGATTAAGGCAAGGAAAAAACAATAGAAATTGAAAGTTAATAAGTTAATAGAAAAAATGTGTATATGGGAGAGAATTTGGAGTGAAAAGAGAGTTCACTTACACTTTGTTATTTAATGTAATGGGGCAGCAGCAAGTCTTATTCGGCTTTGCAGATAATGACAAAAAGTGGGAACTTCTGGTAAGTTGAATACTACTCATGATTGGATACTGTGTTCTCATGACTTGAGGTTTGTTTGGTAAAAGAGTAACATAAGAATTAGGGTGATTATTTTTGACAATACATGCATTCAGTAAGAATTAGGTTTAGGATAATATTATACAAAGAAGTGGTATGAGGGGTTTTTTAAGGGTCTTCCTGCCTACAAAGGTTAAGAAAAGTAGAGCATCATCTGTAGAAGACTTAATTATTGATTGCTGTGTGTCTTGGAAGATTCCTATGTGAACTGAAAATTACAGGAGAGTTTTCCATTGAAAACTCAGAAAAAAGAGATGAGGCAAAATTCTACAACTAAATTAGTTGTTCTCAAATTGTGCTCCTATGGAAGCATGGTGTCTAATCCTTCACCCATTATTGGGATGCCCTACTAAAATTTTGCCAAGTTTTTCTTACTTCCAGTAGAAATTAAGGTAGTATGCTTTTCTAAATTTTTTGTAAGTAATTCTAAAACTGATCATTGTTAATAACTCATTTTAATATTATATGATATGATTTGGCTGATAATTATATATTTAGTAATTCATATTTAATACCATTTTTTTTTTTATGTCTCTGAGCACACTGCCTTCAAAGGTCTTTGCTATCTGACCTGGATTACAATTCACTCATCTTAGTAACCATAGGCTGTTTTTTGTTTTGTTTTGTTTTGGGTACCTGGGATTGAACTCAGGCGCTAGACCACTGAGCTATATCCCTGGCCCTATTTTCTGTATTTTATTTAGAGACGTGTCTCACTGAGTTACTTAGCACTTTGCTTTTGCTGAGTCAGGCCTTGAACTCACAAGCCTCCTGCCTCAGCTTCCCAAGCTGCTGGGATTACAGGCATACTCCAGTGCACCCAGCTTAGGCTATTCATAAGTACTCTTTGAAGCTGGATACTTCAAGACCTAACACAGGCTTGGAGTGCAATAAAAAAGTAGGAATTGGAATTAGACACAGGATTCAAATTCCATCTTTGCCACCTACAGGCTCTATGAGTTCTGAGATGTTACTTAAACCATCTAAGCCTAGAGTCTATGTGGTTTTTTTTTCTTTTTAAATGTTGTGACGAAACCTAGTTGATAGAATTGTTTAATGATTAAATGAGATAATGTATGTGAAGTGCTTGAGTATACTATCTGGTACATACTAAACAGAAAAAAAATGGTTCTTATTTTTAAAAATTTTGAAAAGTGACCAAAGAACTCTGAACTTTTTTTTTTTTCTTTATTAGTCTGGTTTTCAAAAAGTCAACCTGTATATCTCTTTGTTTTATTTAATAGTTCTCTTATTAGAGTTAAATGAAAGGATTAGTACATCCATTAATATAGCCTTTAACAGTTTAAACTGGTGTAATACTTTTTCAAACTTAAATTCAGGTGTGGCAGTGGTCAAATTTGTCAACAATTTACAGAAACTATATCCCCTACTTTCAGTCTACTGTACAAAGGTTGACCCTGTTGAGTCGAGCAATATTCCCTCATCACCAACCTAAAAATGGATTGACTTACATAACAGTTACCTTATATTATCTTTAATGCCTTCAAAAAGAGTTTTGTATGCAATTTTAATAAATTTTTGCTTTGATCTCTGGGGAATTTCAGATCAAAGTCAACTTAGTAAGTTAAAGACAGCTACTCAAATATTAGAATGTGTTTTGAAGGAAGTGCTAATAAAAGAATCCTTGAGTTCATCTGTATTTTCACTATACTGTATTGTCCGATGTAATTCAATGATAGGGATACATTCCAGAGAAATATGTCATTAAAGAGTTTATTTATAGAAACCTAGATGGTATAGTCTACTACACACTTAGACCTTATGGTATAGCCACCATTGTATATGCAGCCTGTCATTGACCAAAAGGTTTTTATGCAGCAGATAAGTATATTCAGATCACTGTTTATTTCACATGACTATATATTCTTCTCAGGGGCCAGAAGGATCCTTATTCATTGGGTCTGTCAAACTTAAATGGTTGAGATTGTGACTTTTCCCACACAACAAGACCATTTTTAATTGATATGATCAATTTATTCTTTACAACTTAAGCTTCATAATCAGAAGATTACTGCAGTTTTTAAAGCTATAAATATTTACCCTCCCTCAATTTTGCAGTTTTAACTGAACCTATAGGAGTGAAACAGGGCAAACTCTAATCCCTTAGGAGGGTTTTTGTGTAGGACTGTGGATGTAGCTCAGTAGTAAAGCTCCCGCCTAGAAGAGTTTTGTGTGTGTATGTGTGTGTAATAATGAGTAAGGCCAAGATTTTAAAAAGCAGTAATATTTACTATGCATAACTTACTATGGTAATTTTTTTTACTTATAAGCAACTTCAATAATGCATGTATACTAAATAAGTAAGGTACACCCAATTTGGTTTATCATACTTTAAAATATTCTTTACCAGGAGGTTCAGCAACATCAGATGACCATGAATTTGATCCATCAGCTGACATGCTGGTTCATGATTTTGATGATGAACGAACATTAGAAGAGGAAGAAATGATGGAAGGAGAAACAAACTTCAGTTCTGAAATAGAGGATCTTGCAAGGGTAAATAATATTAAGAGCTAGGGGATGAAACAGTTATAATTTTTGTTTTTTGTTTTTTGCTTTTTTGCGGTGCTGGGAATTGAACCCAGGGCCTTGTGCATGCAAGGCAAACACTCTACCAACTGAGCTATATCCTTCACCCCCAGTTATAACTTTTTTTGTGGAGAGAGTAAACATTGAAATTTTGGTGCTCTGGTTTGGGGATGGGATCATAGGTGGGATATTTAAAGTTTGAAATTAAATGGCATTTTAAAATAGTTTTATTATGTGAAATAATAGAATTAGTAGTGAATTTGGTAAGGGTCACAGGACTGGGTCAAAATGGACTATAAAATAAAACAATTCTAAATTTCCTCTTACATACCTGCTACTTTTCCCCAGTGGTAACATCTTTTATTTACTCTCCTTCAGAGTCAAAATATTTTTAGAATTGTTGTCATCTCCATTTACTGCGTAAAGTGTACTGGATTGTTTCTGTCCCTTCCGATCAAGGTGACCCTTGACTTTAATTGTTATATCCTTTGTTATATTCACTTTTCTCTCTCTACCTCACTTTTTCTCAGTGGTACTGAATGTAGTTTACTGTTCCCTTCTTTTACTTGAATTCTGGAGTACCCCACTTTCTTTTTTCTTTCTATCCTCCCCTTTCCCCCACATCATTTAGTGTCTTGCAGACTCTTTTTCCTTTTCCCAAGATTTAGATGTTTGCATTTTTTGATTCTCAGTTCTGAACCTTGTTTTTTTCTTTCCTGTCTCTATCTAGATCAGTACTCTTCAAAGTGTAGTTATGAGGGTCAACTGCATCAGAGTTATCATAGACTTATTTTTGAAAAAAATATTTTTAGTTGGAGTTTTAAAACAACAGATTCCTCTGCCTCTCTCCAGGCATACTAAATCAGGATCTCTGGGGATGGGATTCAAATCTTCAGCGTCATTAAGCAGGTTTGACTTGAGTGCACAACAAACTTTGAAAATTGGATTGACCTGTTTTTGTGTATGCTCAGTTTTTCTTAGTTATATTGCTAGCCTTAAATTTTTCCCTTTCTCCAGTTTTGTTCATCCAACTTAGCATGTCTCTTAGATATTTCAGCAGACATCTTTAAATTAAATACCCAAACAAGAACTATTGATTGTTCTCTCTCTGACTATTCCTTCCCTAACTTCTCTAACTCTGTGAAATATGCTACGACTGTTTACCCTTTTATTTCAGTCAGAAACCAGGGAGTCAATTTCCTTCTTTCCTAATATCCAATTTCTGAATAAGTGTATCATTTCTACCCACAAAAATGAAAATTACTCTAGCTTCTTAACTGATTTCTGTTTCCTCTTTTACTGTCTTGCTCCTGATATATTTCCTCCCAGCCCCCATGATGATCTTTTGAAAATAGAATTCAGTTTATTTGAACCTCCTAACTTCCTGTTATTCCTAAAGAAAATCCAGATGTGTGCAAGGCTATCTGCATGATATGATTTCCTCATGCATATACTGCATTGCCCCTATTATGTTGTTTCATAACCATACTAGCTGCTTGTTCTTGGATTTTCTAGGTTTTTTTTTTTTTGCTTTGAAACTTTTCAGCAAATAAGCACTCTGGTATGTGCCTTCAAAGGCTGGCTTTTATGGATTTGTTGTTGCTCCTTCAGAATGGCCTTTTCTACTCCTCAGTTAGCATTGTTTTTGCTTGTTTGGTTTTAACCACTATCATATCCTGTTCAGTGCTTTTTTTTAAAAACCTAACTCAATTTTTACATGTTTGTTTATTATTTGTAGCCTCCATGAATTTTGTGAGGGGAGGAACCATGACAGTTTTATTCACCAATGTAGTTCATGGTACCTAGCAAGAGTGGTCACTCCAAAAAAAAAAAAAAGAATGAATGAATACATAAAGCAATCTGGCATACACCAATAAAATTTACTAAACATGATCTACTTATACTACATAATAAAAAGAACATTATATATATGACAGGGCCAACTTTTAAGTATTTGGAACATATAGTATGGAAAAATGACTGCTTTTACTTTCATAGTGATAATGACGAATCTGTGTTTCAGAATTTTAGTTTGAAGCTGGCATGGTAGCATTTACCTATAATACCAGTGACTCAGGAGGCTGAGGCAGGAGGATCTAAGTTCAAGGCTAGCTTCAGCAATTTATCATGGCGCTAAGCAGCTTAACAAGACTCTTTATTTAGTGCTAGGCATGTAGCTCAGTGGTAAAGCACCCCTGGGCTCAATCTCTAATCCAAAAAAAAAAAGAGCTTGTAAAGAAGTTTTCTTGCCATTTAAGCAAATGTTGTCAGGTGCTACCATTTTGCATCACTTAGTGATTAAAACTGACTTAATCCATAGTGCCTAAGCAATTTAGTATTTTATTATTTTGAACCAGAGAAGACCATTGGTCTTAGTGGCAATGGTGTATGTTGGTTATCCCAAAATCTTTCAGGAATTGGTTAAAAGCACATTAAAAACTTAGAAGTCTTCTTTAAAAGTAAAAGACTATAAAGCTATCTAAAAGACAGGCTTAGATTCAAAACCTAGGTGAACATTAAAGGAAACAGTTGATTTATGAAATGCATGTTGTGGATGATACCAGGCAAGCACTCTACCACTGAGACACATCTCCAACCAAATTATATGTATTTGGGGGCAGGAAACAATTGATTTAGCACTCATAGTCGCTTCATATATTTTCAAAGTTAGTTATTTTAAATTGTTTGCCTACGCATATGAGAGAAATGTTATATTTTGCATATTATCATATTCTGTATTAGTAAGAGGAAATAAAGTACAGTTTGTAATAGTTTATGAGGTGGAATAATGATTTTCTTCTATTTCAGAGAATGGGCTACTAACATGTACTTAGTATAAAATTGTTAATGGGTTGTGCTAAAATTATAGGTATGTCATTGTCTTTCCCTTTCTCCCACATCTCTCCCTATCTCCTCTTAGTCCCCTAAAATTTGCTTTCAAATAATCCCTCTTTAGTAAACAGTAATTAAAGTAGATTTATAAAAGATAGAAAAAGAAACAAAAAGACAATGGAACCAGTCCTTTTATTTCACCCAGCCTTACTCCTTTTCACATTCTTCTTTCTCTCAAAAACCATTGAGTCTGAGGTTTAAGTAGTACATTATCACTAATGCTTTCATCTGGAACCTGAAGCTAAGGTGTTTCAGGGCCAGTATATTGCATTTCCAGTAGTTATAAACTTGTTAGGAATGAACGAAACCAAAAATTTTTTTAAATGCCCAAGATTTTATGTTGATTACCCATTTGCTTTTATAGAAACAAAATGTTAATTATATTAGAAAGTGGCAAAGTGTTTTTCACCTGGTACATTGGTTGCGTGTAATGATTTATTATGTAATTATGGGCAAACTCTTAATTCATAAAGTAACGGTAACTGCTTAGTATGTGCCTTTAAGTTCAATTTGAATTCTAAACTTTCTAGTGGGAACTCTTGATAGAAGCAGCTTTGATTTGTACTGTTATAATTGTATGTATGTAGTCAGCATTAAAGGTATTTTAATTATATAAGTTTAACAATTAAATGTTTTAATAGATTTAAATAAATAGCTTAGAATTTATTGTAGTGATTATAGAAGGGGTATCAAAATCATTCCCATAGTAAAGACACTTCATTTGCCATGAATTTAGCAATTCTGAAGTTTAACTTTGTTTTCCAAAGCACTCTTAAAATGGAGAGATTAATAATTAGGCTCCATTTGGGGAAAGATCAGGATTAGCTGTATCTTTATGTATTTAGGTATATTTTAGGGGAAAAAAATCACACTGTTAAGAATATTAACATACACTTTAAGTATCTGGCATGTTCCCAGTGAATCTCCAGAGGTAGAGAATAAAAATTAAAATGTGAGAGACTGAGACTTTTCTTGAGGTATACACAACCGAATTATACAGATACAAAAGAAACCCCAGCATGGGGATTATAAAGAATTCATTGCCTTCGTCCCTTCATAGTTTATCTTCTAGGCAAGGCCCAACCCCAAGAGGTTGGTTACCTTAGGAACCATCTCTAGTCCAATCTGAATGTAGTCCCTTAGGTTTTCCTGGCTGGAAATAAGCTTGCTTGCTTGCTTCCTTCCTTCCTTCCTTCCTTCCTTCCCTCCCTCCTTCCCTCCTTCCCTCTTTCCCTCTCTCTCTTCCTCCCTCCCTCCCTCCCTCTTCATAAGCATTTATGGTTTTGTCTATTTTGGTATAGTAGGTTTAAGAAGAGTCTACTCACTTAATGGTCTTAACATGTCTAGGCAGCTAGCATCTGTTGCCACATGCAGTAATTTCTTAATGACTAACCTTCTTTTGGTGCAAGGGAGGAATTAGCTCTTTTTCAGCCGGGAGATTGACAACACTCCAGCCTTATTACTAATGTGTTTGATGACTTTACCCTATCATCTTAAAATTGGAACAGACTTCATTTTAGATATAATGGTTGTCTTTTTAAAAATGTCCATTCTTTTTTCCTTTAGTTAGCTTCCCTTTAGCTTATGCAGACATGATTGCCCCTTTTTTGTTTCAGTTCTTAGACACTTATTTCTTAAAGCACAATGTGTAAGTATAATGCATAGTCTTACATTTTTATTCATCTTGTACTTTGCCCATTTTCTCTGTTCCTCATGGTCTGTTAACCCAGTACATCTTATCTCATACTTTATCAAGGTAATGTGCACTTAATATAAGGTCAGGAATCCAGGAAGGCAGCATATATGCATATATAAAAGTCAGTGAACGAGTTAGCTGCCTGGGTTCATAATTCAGCTGCAGTCCTTTATCAGCATGGTGACTTGGGATTAACATTGTTCAGTTGTTATTATAAAGATAATATATCTAAAGCGCTTGGCTCAATGTTTGGCACATGATAAACTCTAAATAAATTTTAATCTCAAAGATACCTGTGACCCACAGCTGTGAAAATCCACTGGGTTCCCTATAATCTTCCCTTTTTGTCCCCCTTTTCTGTACTGTTAATATTTGTATGAATGGGAATAAAACATTGCTACTTTATTCTGATGTTTCAGTTTAAGTTGAAGAAAGACCCTTAGTCACCTTGTAGAATGCAGACTTAAATAACATAAACTAATGAGATGTCCTCTAAAACAGGTGACTGACAACCCCTAATACAATAATGTATTGTCTGAATTTATTCATCCTTCGGTTTCCCACCCCCCAGAGGGAAATAGCAATATTTGCTTTATAGGTTAGCATTACTGTTCATAGCATCAGAACCTAGGGAGTACAAAGAAATCCATCTAGAATTAGCTTTGTCAAAATGAAGAATTTAGCATAGGACCCAGGGGATTTCATTAAGAGTAGTTGGGCCTCAGAGACTCCAGTGGCACCAAGATATATTTTGTTTCTGCTTTTCTACATGGTGGTTTTCCTTTTTCATATCAACTCTTGTCACATAATGCTGTCAGTTTCTAAATCTCCTAGATTCACTGCTTGTGACAGTTGTATGTCTTTCTTTAGCTGCTAACATTTCAGAAATGACCATGAAGCAGGGTATTTGGCTCATACTGTGTCTGCCCACTACTAAGAGTTATTCTCTATTAACAGACCAAGTAAAACTGGAGAAAAAAAACACAAAATCTGTTCAGAGTTGCATCATGGATGCCTATTTGAGTATTCTCAATTTGGTTATTGTAACAAAAGGAGAGAAGGACATTCCTGAACTGGTGAATAGTGCTATACCTTGTTGCCTGGGGTCTCAAAGAACTAGGTGAAACCACAAACTTTTTAGTCTGTCTGAAGGTGATGGCCACCAATATGATGTCAGAAAATCCATAAACAAAGAAGGTATGAAATTCAGTACCAGATCACCCAAGAATTAACATCTTGTTTCTGCACAAAAATACTGGTGAATTGCTCTATAAAAACAGTATACTAAGAAATGTAAGGAAGAGTCTGCAGTATATCCTAAGTGTTCAACCAGGAGAATGAGGGAAGTTAAAGAAAAACAAGAAGAACTGATTGCCAAAAAACACAGGCTGTCCTCAGAGCTTCTACTTCTGAATCCAGTCAAAACTAAGAATTGTACCAGCCCCCCACAACTTTTTATTTGTTTATCTTATATATATGTATACATATATGTAAACACACACATATACATATAGTTTTTTAAATTGAGACATTTATACATCTTTATGGGGTATGTTATGATCATTCAGTAGATGTGTACAGTATATAATAATCAAATGAGGGTAATAATCATTTCCTTCTCTTAAACCAGTTGTCATATTTGTGTGTTGGGAATTCATACTCTCCTAGTCATTTTGAAATATATATGATTGTTTTAACCAGTAGGGTACCCTGCTATGTTAAGGAAGAAACAAAAGTAATTCCTCTATTCTGATTTGGTGTCCCTTATTTGGATTCCTTATATCCCCTTCTCCGAATCTAGTGACCATTATTCCATTCTGTACTTATTAATCTCCACAACTGAAAATTTGTGTGTTTCTCTTCATTGACTTAATAAAATGACCTCCAGTTCCATACATGTTGCTGTAAATGACAAGATTTCATCCTTGTTTATGGTCAAATAGTATTCCAGTCTCTAAATACACTTCATCTTCTTTATTCATCCACTGAAGGGCATTTAGGCTGATCATGTATTTTGACTATTGTGAATGGTATATGGTACTGCAATGAACACGAGAGTACAGGTATCTTTTTGCTGTAATTTCATCTCATTGGGATATATACTTAGTGGTAGAGCTGCTGGGTTATATGGTAGTTCTATTTTTTAAGGAATCTGCATACTGATTTCCATAATGGTTATACTTACATTCACAGCAACACTGTATGTGTTCCCTTTTCTTTTTGATGATAGCCATTCACACTGGGGTGAGATGATTTCTCATTGTGGTTTTTGATTTGTAGTTCTCTGGTGATCAGTGAAATTGAGTAAAAAGCAATATTTTAAATTTAAAGAATAACAATTAAAGATCATACCTCAAGAAATTTTTTTGAGTATAACATTTCCTTATAGAAACTGAGTAACCCTAGAGAAACCAGGTGAAAAAAAAAGTCCTAACTTCGAAAATTAATTGAATTGAGTTAATTAATTGAATTAATTGAAAAATTGATTTCTTTTTGTTAGTTTCTGTAAGCAATGTGTCTGCTGTATTCAAGGTGACGTGATATTTCATCTTTGTTTCTATTGCTGCTTCCTCTTTTTCTCTTTCACAATTCTATACTGTTTTTTCTAATTGGAATAGTTTTCCTCCAGATGTACTATGATGAGGCCACTTTTTACCCTTTCTCTTCTTCACTTAGTCAATATTGGAAGTAATGCTGAATTTTTGAGAAATGAATCTTTATACAGTGAGTCACACTTCTCATCTTTGTATTCAAGAGGGAAAAGTTTTGATGAGCTCATGGGTGTCAGGCATTCTGTGTTCTTCATAGTGGAATATTCTTTTAGTATGTAATCTTTTGTAAGATGACTGAGCTAGATTTCAAATGTTAATGACAAGCATTTTTTAAATATTTTTTTAGATGTTAATGGGCCTTTATTTAATTAATTTATTTATACACGGTGCTGAGACTCAAATCCAGTTGCTATACATGCTAGCTAGGCAAGTGCTCTATCACTGAGCCACAACCCCAGCAGTGATACGCATTAGTAAAGAAAATATTCAAGCTTTACTACTTTCCACTGGAAAGGCTGATTTGCTACTACCTTATGCTAGACCTCTGAGATTAGTGATTCTCAAGGTGGTCCCATATTGTACCAGTAGTATTACCTGGGACTTTTTTAAAATGAAGATTCTCAAACTTCATCTAAGTCCTATTAGATCAGAGACTTGGATGAGGCCTAGCATCCTGTTTTAATAAGCCTTCAAGTGGTGTTACTGCCAGTGAATAAGAGCAGTAGAGAGCTGGAGGGTATTTATTTGATAATCTGCATCTTAGAGTAAATCAAGTGTTTAATCTAGAAGATGAGTTCAAAACAGAGCACTGCCACTTAAATAGTTGTGTGGTCTCTCAAAATATAAGTTAATTCAGTTTTAAAAATTTAGGAGTAGTTGGGCACAGTGATACACACCTGTAATCCCAACTACTTAGGAGGTTGTAACAAGAGAATTGTGAGTTCAAGGCCAGCACAAACAGGATAGGGAGACTCCATCTTAAATTTTTTAAGATAAATAAAAATTAGGGGAATAGTAACATACATTTGGATAGTTTTGTTATATGAGGTGGGATTAGGAGGTCTAGGTATTACAATAAAGTCTTTATCTTAGTGCATGATGTTTCTTTCTTCTAGGTTCAATCCCTTGTATCCAAAAGAAAGATTTTAAAATTATGATTATTAGATTATTTATTGAGTGTGGATTCCTAATAATGGGGGTTACTTTTGTGATCTAAGTGATAGTATCATGTTATATTATACACTCTGATGTACTCATTGCCACTGGAGCAATGTGTTTAAACACATGGGCTGGACTGATTTCTTTCCATAAATAAGGCACAGAATGCTGGTAAAATATAAATTTGTCTTATTTCACTAGTATCATTTTTCTGAGATCTAAACTGACTGACACTTATTTTTCCTCAGAGTATGTGTTTATGTGTATTATAATGTGTGTAGTGTTTAATTAGGATTAAACTTTTTTATAATCATAATTTTGTCATGTTACCCTGATATTTTATTATATCACTTCATTACCGATTAGAGTGAACATTTTTTAATGGAAAATTGACATCATTTCACTGAATAAGGATATGTCTTTATTTTATCCACAGACACTTTTTTTGGGGGGAGGATTAAGGAAGGTTCCTGGCTGAGGCACCATTGTGTACTGATGAGATTTTGGGCTTTTGGAGTTAGCCAATTTAAATCTGGATCCATAATGTTTAACTTAAAATTCTGAAGGAAATGTTTACTTGTATTTCCTTATCTATGAAATGGAGATAATATAAGAGTTGTGTAACATAGGTGGCAAAGATTGCTCAAGATGATTTTATATGTAAATGATACTGGATTACATTAGCCATGTATTCCTTTGTATGTAACTAATGTATTCAGTATCATTCCTATATGTCATCACTGTTTTTTAGTATTTTGGTAGGGCTATGAATTTCATCTCCCTTTCTGAGTTTATTAGTGTAGTTTATTAGTGTAGTGTTTATTAGTGTAGTTTCTTTACAGTATGTATATTTTCTAATTACTCTATTTTCCCCAAATTAAGTATGGTACTCTTAGTAAGAATTAATCCATACATAAATGCTGTCATTGTACATATACTGACCGAATTGATTGCAGAAAAAATACTCAATTTTCAAACCAGTGTCACTTTTTATTATACTTAGAAGATTTTGTTGTTAGTAATTATGATTGATCAGTTTTATAGAAATATTTAAAAGATTTCTAGTATGTTCCTAGGCTTTAGAAATGTTTTGTTTTACTTTTTATTATTTGAAAATTCTTGATAACAGTTTTGAAAGCATTCTTTTGTATAGATGTGGTATAGTCTAGAAATACGAAATCACCAGTTTCAGAAACTGACTTTTATTTTGGTTTATTTAGGAAGGCGACATGCCAATTCATGAACTTCTCAGTCTTTATGGTTATGATAGCACTGTTCGACTACCTGAAGAAGATGAGGAGGAGGAAGAGGAAGAAGAGGAGGGTGAAGATGATGAAGATGCTGATAATGATGACAACAGTGGCTGTAGTGGGGAAAATAAAGTAAGTTTATACCCTGTACAGTAGTTGCCCTTTAATTGGTGGAGGATATATATATTCCAAGACCCTTAGTAGATGACTGAAGCAATAATACCAAAACTGTGATTTGCAAATTAAGTACAATAAGAGATTAAATGTTAAAAATTAAAATATTATGGAAATTTATAATATAAACATAGAAATCCCCTGTAATTTATTTCTAAAAGGTAGCAATTTGGTCTGTGTTGTTCCAGATTTCTTCTTAGTACCTTTTCTCAATCTATTTATATGAGCTTACATGAATTTTTTAAAAAATGTTACTGCTTTTAAAGAAAAAAAGAATTGGCAATGTGCATTCATTTTTCTTACTTTGTTTTAAAATAATCTTAGATGTAAAGAGATTCAAAATTGGCAAAGGAAGTTTCTTTACCCTGCAGTCAGGTGTGTTAACATACACCAGTAATCCAAGGAACTTGAGAGGTTGAGGCTGGAAGATCCCCCAGGTTTGAGGCCAGCCTCAACAATTTAGCAAGACCCTATCTTTAAAACAAGTCAAACATTAAAAATAAATAAAAAGGGCTTAGATGAAGGACGTAGTTCAGTGATAGACCCTGAGTTCAATCCCCAGTACTGCCAGAAAATAAATTTTTGTGTTCTTTACCCAACATCCCCTAATGTTAGCATCTTACGAAACTGTGGTACTCTTTACTGAAACTAAAGAAATCCCTGGTATAGTACTTTTAAATATAGACTATTTGAATTTCACCAGTTTTCTATTAATTTCCTTTTTTCTATCCCAAGGGCCACACCACAGCATCATATTGCAACTAGTTTATTTTAGTCTTCTAGTTATGTTTAGAACAAACTTTGAACACCATGGTCTTCATCTGCGGTATAACCATGTTCTTTATATCTTACTTAAATTTAATTTATTATTCCATAGGAAGAGAATATAAAGGATTCATCAGGTCAGGAAGATGAAACTCAGTCTTCCAATGATGATCCATCACAATCTGTTGTTTCTCAAGATACCCAGGAAATAATCCGCCCACGTCGATGTAAATATTTTGATACAAGTATGTGATATTGTTAATATAGTTGGAATATAATTTTACTATTTCATTTATTACCTAAAATTCTAATGTCTTTCACTATTCTGTTTGAATTCATTTATTCTGATATCTATTTGTAGATCATTTGTTAACAATGCTTAAGGCCCTTTTGTCAGTGACTATAATTGGTATATCATGTACTGGGTGTATTCCTTTTATTTCTTGTAGTTTTTTTCTTGTCATTTTCTCCTTTTGTCGTAACCTTTTTTAGATATATAGTCATGTGTCACTTAACAAATGGTATACATTCTTTTTTTTATTGGTGTATTATAACAGTTCACAGTAGTGGAATTTGTTGTCACATATTCATACCTGCACATAACATAACAGTATAATTTGGCCAGTATCATTTCCCAACAACTGGAGTATATTCTGAGAAATGTATTATTAGGTAATTTCTTGGTTGTACAAACATCATAGAATGTATTTACATGAACTAAGTTGGCTACATCACCATGTGATATAATCTTATGGAAACACCATCATATATGCACTCTGTTGTTGAATGAAAGGTCATTATGCAGAGCATAGTATATATTGATGAGCATTGCTTTGTCTATCCTTATGGCTCCCAGGTCTAAAGAAGTAATTGATTCTTGACGTAAGCACATATTTGCATGTTTTACCTGCTCCACCATGTTTCATTCTAAGTCCACATTACTTTAGAAGATGGCTTTTTCATAAGAATAAGTCAACTACCAATATTATTATATTGTTTGTGATCCAAATTTCTGTACTTTAAAAGGAAGAACATTATGTGAAGAAAAATAACTCATGAAATGTAAGGAAATAACTAAATTCAACATTAATACTGCTTTATGTGAATGACTTGTTACATATTTAGTTTAGAAGTGAATTTAGTACTGCTAATTATAATTTTGTGTGATTATAATTATGAGTTTTCATCAAAGATGGTCCAAGTGAAAGTGTGTTAGTGCAAGGAGACACTAGTTACTGAATAATGATGTTAATTTTATTTAAAGAAAATGTTGTGTTTTCCCCTTAAGTTAAATAAAGAGCATATCCATTGCCAATGTTTGATTAAAAGTGTGATGCTAAGTGACACTCTGCCTCTTAGAACAGTATTTATTTCATAGTTCTAATCTGGTATTCCAGTTATGATACATTTCGTAGAAACTACATTTATACCTCTTACCTTAGCTTTTCCGTAGGAGGCTTAGGTTATTTTTATGTGTAATGTCTTTTTGAACATCATGTGCCATTTTAGATTTGAGGGAATGCATTCTTACTCCACAATGTAAATAAACAACAGCTTTCCTGATCTGAATAAAATGGAGGTTGGGAGAATTGAGGTCTTTCAGATATAACCCTTACTGCACATGCTACTCCTTAAATGTTGCTACAAAATTCCCAGTGTTCCAAGAGCACTGTTTGTAAAAAACTGTTTTATCCAGACTCTATAAGTAAAGAAATTGAGATATGTAATTTATTCCATCACTCAGCAATTGGTAGCAGAATAAGGATTAGAAGTAGATTATCTTCACTCTAAATCAGTTTTCCAGAAATTTTTATGGGAGGTCATTTCCTAAGAATATATTTGTCCTGAAAAGTTTATGGTTTTTTGTTTGTTTATTTTAGTGATAGGGTAATATTGATTAAAAATATCTGGGCCTAACTCAGCATATGCCTTTTAACATATCTAAATTTTTTATGATAAATGTAAAATTATCATAAAGACACATAGATGTGGACAGAATAAGTAGTCACTTTATATTGTTGTTATTTATTCAGATAGTGAAATAGAAGAAGAATCTGAAGAAGATGAGGACTATATTCCATCAGAAGACTGGAAAAAGGTAAATAGGACCATATTTTCCCAAAACTTAGATTAGTTAATATTAATAAAGCCACATGTAATTGCTCTTTTACTGTATTTTGATAAAGTTGATGTGTCAGCCTTTTGTGACAGGTGAGCATTTGGCAAATGTTCAAATTCCCTTTTAAAATGACAGATAATCTTTCTTTGATACCAGTGATTAGTATTAGGGTTCTCTAGAGGAACAGAACCAACAGGGGAGTATATATATAATCATATATATGTGATTACAAAAAGGGGATTTATTAGATTGACTTACACATCAAGAAGCTGGGTAGTCCTACAGTGGCCATCTGCAGGTTAGGGATCTAGAGGATCCAGTCGCCCCACATTTCAGAAAGATGAAGTCTAGAACTAGAGTGATCAAGGAGGTTACCAAAGTCCAGGAGGGGATAAGAAGACATAGAAACTCCCTGGAGAATCATTAGGCAGAGTTTGCATTGGAAAAGTGAAGGAACTTGAGTCTGATGTCTTTAGGTGATCACAGCAGCAATCAGGAACCTATTCAAGACGAATCAAGCTTGCATCTGCTTCCTTGTTCTTCCAACATTTGTTCCTATTTAAGCCCTCCAACTTTTTGATTGGTGCTGCCCACACTTTGGGTGGGTCTTCACTTCAGTTTGCTGTCCCACATGCCAATCATTTGTAGAAACACCTTCACCAACACTCCCAGAAACCTCTTAATCTATGTCAAGTTCACAATTCAGATTAGCCATTACAACACTGAACCCAGGGCTGCTCTACCACTGAGCTACATCCCTGTCCCTTTTTATTTTGAGACAGTGTCTCACTGAATTGCCCAGGCTGGCCTCAAACTTGCTATCCTCCTGCCTCAGCCTCTGCTGGGATTACAGGTATGAGTGCATGTGCCACCATTGCTGAGATTTAGGTCGTCTTCTTTTTGTTTTTGTTTTTGTTTTTTGTTTGGAGTGATACTTGGAATTGAACCCAAGACCTTGTGCATGCTAGGCAAGCAGGCACTCTATCAGTGGGCTACATCCCCAGCCCTTACCTTTTATAAAATAAAATGATAATAAGGAAAAAATTGAACTGCACTGAGCAAATTTAGAAATCCAAATCTCTGAACTAATCCTGAACTGATGCTTATTTAGGCACTTATTGCCCTGTAACAAGTGTCATATGTGACTTTTTAAATGCATATATATTTTGTAAAACTTTGTGGAGCTCTGATATTTTTAAATTTTTGATAGTTTAGATTGCAAATTTTTCATTCTATTTTACATTATAAAGGGAAAACTCTCCAAATGATTGAATTTAATGTTGATTTTATAACTGATTAGTCTATTATGTAAAGAAATAGATTTGCCTTCTCTATATACACAAATAGGTTAATTTCTAAAAGGAATCTAAAGAGAGTTTTTATTTACAGAATATATAGCATTATATAATTAGCCATAAAGTTAAATTGAGAAGTTAATTTTAAGTTGTTGCAGAGGAGTTGACCTCTTGGAAAACTTAGAAATATTATGTGGAATTGGTTAAAATTATTTACTTAGAGGAAATGACATTATTCTTGTTGAAAGATATTTGCCTGATACATCCTCTTTTATTCAAAACAAAACAACAACAAAAAACCCTAGTTTGTTTTTTTGTTCTTCATCTTGCTGGGTCCGCTTTTAAATTTAGTTCATCAGCTACCTTTGCTTTGAAAGTGGAACAGCCCAGAACATTAAATTGAATGGACTTTTTGTACTTTCAGAGTCAAGATTTTTAAATTATTAAATCAGTTTGTACCTTTGAGCCTTCTTTTCTTTTCTTAGATGATTTAAAATCGTCTGATTTAGGATGCATGGGGCAAACTTAAAAAAAGAGCTAGTCCTTTTGCTGATTAAAATAGGGAAACATTTTAGAGTTTCTATTAGGAAGAATGAAATATTCAGATATACTTGGATTGTGCCACCTAAGAATTCTTGGCTTCAGCCAGAATTGATCTAATTATGGGCTTCCAAAGGGATATTTCTCATAGATGTAAACACACATTGTATCTGTTAGCAAAGGTATACAGGCCAGATAACTTAATAATTATTGACTGTTGTCTGAAGAGTTGGGAAAGCATAGATTTGTACATTTTTGCTTCAGGAATGGAGAAAGCAGCATCCCTTGGAACATGATATATAATATATGTACATGTATTATTAAGTGTTAAATTGAATGAAAGCAACAAAAAAGATGTAGAAGTTAGAAAAGAGACATCACTGTGGGCTAGAATGCTCAGGAGCAATTAACCCAGTGTGTTTTAATTAATTGGAGTGAGTGATGAAACTGATGACAAAAAACAAGGATCACAAAAATTGCTATCACAAAAATTACTGCCTGTTGGGGCAAGTGTTCTTGAGTGCAGTTTTTAAACTAATGACTATACTATGCAGAAATTAAGATGAAAAAGTGAGAAACCTTTGAAGTCATGTTAAATTGCTATTTTCCACTACAAATTCAAGTTTAAATATAAGTTGATATATTCAAGTTTACACATTTTTTCCCAGCATATATTAATCTGGAGCATCTAATGAAATATATTTGATTAAGTGGTTAGTACTTTTTTTATTAGTTAATGAAGGACAAAAGTTTAGAGGAGGGAGAACACTGGAGAGGTGAAGCCTTTGTTATTGGGGGTGTATGCCTTCCTTAGGAAAAATTACATAATAATGAAGGCTGTAGTAAACATAGATTGTTTTCTTTCAGTATAATTTTGTTATGGCAAATGTCAAGATTGAGAGATTTGTTTTTAAAGGTTTATATGATTAAGTTGGATTTTTATAGAAACCAGGGTAGAATAGTATTTCCCTTCCTTTCTATATACTACGGAACAGATTAGGTGAAGTGTGGTGTCTTCATACCAGCACAGCTATTCCCAATCATGGCTTCATATTAGAATCGCTTGGGAAACTTTTAAACACTCCGAGGGCCTTTATCCATATATGATTTAATTGGTCCTTTTTTTTTTTTGGCGATGCTGGGTATTGAACCCAGGGCCCTGTGCTTCCTAGGCAGACACTCTACCAACTGCGCTATATCCCAAACCCCTAAGCATTGGTATTTTTAGAGGCACCTGTGCCAGGGTTGATAACTTGACTATTCTTTAGTAGACATGGGTGAGTAAAGTTAAAAGAGGCATAGGGAGTAACAATAAAAAACTCTTAATAGCGGAGACAAAGAGAATTCCTATGTAATTGTGGAGAAAATTTTGTTGTATGCAATATTCCTTTTGGAAAACTGATCATGAGAAGGCCTAGTTTTCCTATGTAGATACCATAATAACTTTATTACATAGAGCACATCTTTGAAGTTATAATAGGTAAAAATGAAGTTCTAAGATTAGTGGGATAACAATAACAGAAAAAAACTTTTCAAATCCTAAGAGATAAGTAATTTCCAAAACCATAATTTTGTGGCTATCCTGCCCAAGTCTTTGTTTTGAAAATGCCAGTAAGTTTGTTTTCATCATTTGCCACTAGTCAAAAGAGGATTTTTGTAATCTTGGCTCTCATGAATTGTTTTTTGTTTTGCTTTGGTTTGGTTTGGTGGTGCTGGGGATTTAATCCAGGGCTTTGTACATGCTAGGTAAGCACTCCACCAACTGAGCTGTATCCCCAACCCTGATTTCCATGAATTGTGAAATCTCAGTAGTGGCGATTTTCAGTTGCCTTTCTGATGGCAACTGATATGACTATATAGACTTAATTATCAGATTTCCTATGATAAGATTTAATCCTGTTTTTATGGGAGTGCTTTTAAATTTTATATTGATTTAATAAAAGCTAGACACTAACCTGCTTATCCATTTAATTTGGCGTTTGATCCATTTGGTCTCTAAAGAGCTTCATGCAAACCTTTTGTGTTCCTTCCTGGATTACCTTAAACCTCTGCTTCCCAGAATTAAATGTATCTCAGAATCACCTAGAGAGTGTTGATACTGTGTTCTGTTGCTAGCGTTTCTGGTTCAGTAGCTATGAGATGGGACCTGAGCACTTGGGTTGCTAACAAGTTCCCCGGGAATGCTTGGGATTACAAATACTGTAATTTAAGACCACTGTCTTAAATATAGATACTGTGGAGGAATTGCTATACTTTCAGGGTGTTTTGTGATTATCTGATTAATCAAATAATAGAATTCACTTCATTTTTTTTCATTGTCTGTATTGTATACCACCCCATTATTATTACCAGTGTATTCATCCAATCATATCCAAGCTTTTATCTATTATTAACTCATTCATCCTCACAATACTGTTCTGAGGTAATTAATTGGTTGTATCTGTATTTTATGACAGAGAAACCAGGGAGAGCTTATTCAACAAGATGGTAAAGCTAGAAAATGAATATAAAAATCTACTAGCTCTGACTAATGTTTTATGTTATTTTTAAAATAGGAGATTATGGTGGGCTCCATGTTTCAAGCAGAAATTCCAGTTGGCATTTGTAGATACAAAGAAAATGAAAAAGGTGAGTTAGTATGACTTACATAGAAGCTGTTAAGGTGACGAACTGTTATTTTATATGTAAAATGAGCTAAGAACTTGACAGTCTACTAAATAACCCCTTTGATTTTATGAACGAGAGCCCTGCTTTATATTAAGAACTATAATCTACTGTTTTCTAGTTTTGCCCATATAAGTCCAGCAAAACAAAAATGAATGCTTTTTTGTTTTTAAGTAACTTCAACTATTTATTTTTAAAACAGCTATTTATTTTTAAAACAAAAATCTTAGAAATTTAATAATTCAAATGTTCTGAAATGTATCTTTTTTTAAAATTTTTTTTTTTTTTTTTTTTTTTTTCAGTGCTGGGGATTGAACCCAGGGCCTTAGTGCTTGCAAGGCAAGCACACTTCCAACTGAGCTATATCCTCAGCCCTGAAATATATCTTTTTTAACCTTTATAATTTAGTTTTTAAAAACAGACTACTTTATATCAGTCAGAGCTTTTAAAAGTTAACTGGAGAGTAAACAACTCTCCAGTTGTTGTTTTTTTAAAAGAAGCTTATTTGTTTCTGAAACATTTAATGTTACTGAAACAGAAGACTTTGGTATTTGGGTTTTTAAAATGATTTGAGAATACAACTTATATTCTTAAATGAGCTCATGTACAATGTGACATTACTTCAAAGCTCAACATTTTCTTCATTTCTTTTTAGTCTTTTCCACATTTCACCTTTGTATATAGACCTCTTTGGGAAGTGTTTTTTCAATTTATTTTCTTTTATACATTCCTTCCAAAAACTTATTTTGTATTCTAAAAATGTACATACCCTCAAAGCAGTCAAGGGAACATGAGAGGACAGTAAATTTTTGTGACAAAAAGTTTGCTTTGACATGCTGCTTAAATGGTTAATGCTTTTATTTACTTTCCAAATTCCAGCAACATATAGTACATTATAGGTACCAAAGTGTATTAGGCTTGTTGTATGTTAAAATTCCGTGCATATATTCTGTGAACACATTCTAATTGTGTGCAGAAGTGAATCATCCATTGGCTTTCATATTTGCTTTTTTTAATTGAAATTTAAATATGCTTTTACTTGTTGTGTAATGGTTAGCACCATGAATTTCTTCTTTTTCTTTCTTTTTTTTTTTTTCCCTTGCAAATAAATGAAGAACTGAAAGTTAAACATTTATTCCTTTTTAAGATACTGCTAATTCTGGCTTAATGTTTTCAATTTTAACATTTTAGAATGCAGATGTAGGTGATTCTTTTTTCAGGAAAAGATGTGGTTTAGGAAGCGCTTCCATTTTGAGATTTTGAGCACATTGGATCATGTATGGAAGATTAGACTAGATTTATAAGAGTGACATTGTTTTGGAGGAGTCACTGTGGCATAGGACCTTTCCTCAGTTACAAAATTCTTGATATTCAAGACTTTTGTTAGGATACCCAGAATTCATCTCCACTTATGGTACCCTCTGTATACAATCTGAACCCATGAAACCATTTTGCAAACTATACTATACAGTTAGAAATAAAATTTGTCAAAAAGGTAGTGTTAACTTAGTTCATTCTTATAGAAAAAAAATTTTGTAGGATATTTTTCATGTTTAATAAACACAGACTTTTTTTTAATAAAAATGCCCCCAAAACCAATATATCCTCTTATCTTTATTGTAGGGATTATATGACAGATTGATCAGAAGTCACTTTTTTTTTTTTTTTTTTTGTACTGGAATTGAACTCAGGGATGCTTTAAACTGAGCTAGCCTTAATTCTTTTAATGTTTTATTTCGAGACAGGGTCTCACTAAGTTGCTGAGACTGGCTTTAAACTTGCAAACCTTCTGCCTCAGCCTTCCCTAGTTGGTAGAATTACAAGTGTGTACCACCGTGTGTGGCAGATTTCTCCTTTTCATAGATACAAGAAACCATCTCACCTGATTATCCTGGAGGGTCGTTGACATGTTTTTTTTCTCTCTGCCCTTTGATATCCTTCCTAATGGAAACACTTAAACATTTCTTAGTTACAGTCATATTCCGTGCATGCTCCTTTGAACCTGTATCTGTTTTGGTTACAAAATCTCCTTAGCTCCCATTAACATTTTCTTTAAGTTATATATATTATAATTTAAACTCAACATAGTATACAGTCATCCCTTGCTATCTGTGGTCATTGGTTTCAGAACACCCACTCACCCTGACCTTGTAGATTCGAAACTGCAGATGTTCAAGTTCCTTATAAAAATGTCACAGTATTTGCAGTATTTGCAATATATTGTATGTGCATCATCCTAGATACTTTAAATTATCTCTAGATTAGTTATAATACCTAATACAATGTTATTGCATATAACCAGTTACACTATATTGTGTAATAATAACAAGAAGAAAAAATTTGTACACATTTGGTACGTTTTTTATTCCAGATGTTTTCTCTCCATAGTTGGTCAGATCCACAGGTACAAAACCTACAAATATGGAGGGCCAGTTATATTATAACTATTTGTTTATTCATCTGCCACACAGGCACTTAGTAAAATATTTGGTATGTGAATTATAATAGTTGGGTGCAGAATGGTGTTATCAGAACTTGATATGGAGTTTGTAACTTGGATCAGTACCTAGCTATTTGGCTTTGGATATATTATTTCTTTTTTTGCTCATCTATAAAATTACAATAGTAGTTATGTATTTATAGAATTTTGTGATGATTACAAGTAATATTTTTCTGTAGAACAAGCTCAAAAGTGCTTAGTAAGTGGCTTTATTAGTCAGTTGATGATTAATCTTACCCATTATATTTAGCTTTTACCACTCAGTTTTCAGAAAGCATCAGTTGACAGTTGATACTCTTTTGCTTGCCAGGTGACAAAACCCCAGTTCAATTACCTTAAGCAAATAGAATTTATTGGGTTGCTTTACTGGAAATCTGTGCTTATCTGGCTTCAAGCACAACTGAATTCAGGGGACTCTTAGGACTCTTAGTAAACTACTCCTCTATACTCCCTTTTTGATTTATTGTCCCTATGCCTATTGCTAGCTCTTACCTTATACAGTTCTTATAGCATGAGAATCAGCAAAAATGAGAATTTCCTCATCCCCTGGAACTTCAGAGAGAGCCTCTATTCACTTAGCTTGATCACTCTCACCAGAGATGAGTTTATACTCTGCTGTCGCTCATTTATCTGTTCCTGGAACTCTTAGGGTATTATAAGCCTCATCCAGACCATAAGAGAAAGGGTTTAATTCTGAAAGAGATGAAAAACATCCTCCTCTCCATAAGGTAATTTTTCAGTTATGTGTATGAATGAACACTGTGGTATTGTGATAAGACTACATGAAGAATCCTGTTAAACAACCTACACTGTACAGGACAGCCCCCAACTACTAAGAACTGTCTGACCAAAAAAGATGGCAGTGCCAAGATTGAAAAACCTGGACTAGATAAATTGAAAATAATAGACTGTTTGGGAAAAATGGAGAAACAAGGGAAAGGAGCATTAATTATGTTTTCAGTCAAGTTTTCATACTTAAATGACAATCTTTAGGTGACTAGGAATTATTAAGCAGTGAGTAAAAAAGGACCATGTAAATTGTATCTAAAGAACACTGCGTAAATTATTTTTCTGTGTGTGTGTGTGTGTGTGTGTGTGTTGTTTTTGAGATGGTGTCTTATTGTTTCATTGCCAAGCCGAATTCATGGGCTGAAGTGATCTTCCTACCTAAGCCTCTTGAGTAATTGGAATACAAGTTGCTCTATATATCTGGCTCGTATTTTTATTTCTTAAGTAACTGAACTGGGAAAGTGAATAAATGCAGTACTTTTAATTGGTACCAGTTGAATATCCCTTTTTCAAACTACTTGGGACAGAAGTATTTCAGATTTCAGAGGATTTTGGATTTTCCAATTTGAGATGCTCAGCCTATACTAGTATTGTTGAAACAGGCAGTTATTAAACCTATAGGAAAAAGCTACATAACTTAGGGACCGTGCCAATTAATCATAATGTTACCTTTTTTAAATGTGAGTTCTGTTGTACACCCCATTATTACACCAAAGTACTGGTTCTGGATCAGCATTTCATCCTTAGCTATCTTGATTAGAGAGAATGTTTACTTAAGTATTAAAAATGAATTACTTTTAGTGATACTGGCAGTTAATAAGTAGACATATATCCATTGGAAATTAATTCCCTAGGTGGTAGAAGTTTGTTTATGGTTTGCTGGTGATGGTCTCTTAGTCTCCTATGTCAGTTTATTTCATTCTCTGGTCAGAGTGCATAGTAACCCTCTCCTGTTTCTTGCCTGAAGTTTCTGCTACTCTGACCACACTCAGTGGCCTTTGTGAAATTATTTCAATGATTCATTTTGCTTATTTGGCAAAATTAATTTGATTACCATGAATTTTTCTAATTGTATTTGGGATAATAAAATAGCTGAGTGAGACATACCAATACCTTGCTAAGTGTGATCCAGCATCCTCAGATTCATCTGTGAATTCATAAAAAATGCAGAATTGGAGTTCTATTTCATACCTACTGAGTCAGAATCTTTTAATAAGACAGCAGGAGTACTTCCTCAACTCACCTGTTAATGTAAAAATTCCTGTCTTTTGAATTCAGTCATTTATAATTGCATGAGATCATATTTTCCAGTAATATTAGGTGCATATATTTGTGGTCGCCTTTTTAAAAAGTTCTGTTTTAGGTTTGGCAGTTGATTTAAAATAAAATAGTTTCAGAAGATTGCATTACATTTCAATGATTGATTTCTTTCAAACTCTGGCATGCTCATGTCACTTAGTGTAATTTTATGATAAAGAATAATTTTCCCTTTCTTTTGATGGGTTTTTAGTCATGTGGACATTATTTGATTTGTAGTTTTAAATTTCTGATCTTTTTGATATTTTAATCATGCCATAACACATTTCATTAAAAGCTACTGTGGCCTATTTTTATTTAGATTGTAGTCAGAACTTAAGATATTTTATTTAGAGTGTAAACTTAATGGGAAAATAATTTGGTCTTTGGAACCAGTAAAGGCTTATTCTTTATGTAAATGCCAGTTGTTCTCACCTTATGGTTATTATTGAGTACATTTTAATTGTATAAATGCAGTGTATATTATTCTAAGGTTTTTTAAATTAATCAGGACTAGTCTCTGTATTTAGCAAAGATTTCAAGAGTCTGACTTTTTATTTGGCGCCACCTGGTGATGGCAAGTTGTCCACTTGACTTAAGACCATATTTGTATTCCATGGCCCCAGAATATTGGTAGTGATACCAGAAATGTCTTCCAGGTGGTTTGTGTTTGTTTCATAGGTCTAAATGGGATGATCTACCTGGGAGAACACTTGGGACTCAGGGACCCACCCATCATCATCTTTCTGAGACAACCTTGTCCACCCCCAGAATATAAGTAATCTGTATTGTGCTCCTTCTGAAGAACAGACTGACAGAGAACAGAGATCACAAGCAGTACTCCAGATTCATTCTATTGTGGGAGTTTTTTGTATTTACCATTTAGAGTTTAACTAGAATTTTAGCAGCAGGTTAGAAAAGGAATGATGTTTCTTAAGGAAAAATTTCTAGATACCATCCTTTGAACTGTACTTTAAAGAAAAGTATCTATTCGGGGGAACACAAAAAAAGTAGATTTTAAGGAAATATATGTGTGGATGGAGAACAAGGTAATTTATGTGAAACCACTTAAAATATTGCTTGGTATATAGGAGTTAACTAGCTGTTTCATAATATAAGGAACTTTGACAATATATTTTCTCTCTCAAGTGGGTTCTTTAAATATTTTTCTCCTATCTTTAAAATTAAATAAGAACAATAAAAACTATCTACAACTCTACTTCCCCTCTAACTGTTATGCTATCTCCACCCTCACAACCAAACTCTTCATAAGATTTTTCTGCTTTATTTCTTCACTTCCATTTACTCTTCAGACCTCTCTATTATGGCTTCTGCTTTCATCTCTGCACAGGAACAGTTCTCACAATATTTACCTCCTCTTTGAAACACTTTCTTCTCTTGGCCTCTAAGATGCTCTGTTCTAGGTATTAATCTGTGTTATGACTATTCCTTCTTAATTTTATCTGTTTTCAGTTTTTTGTCATTTAAAATTCCACTAGGCTGTCTTAGGTCATCCATTCAAATTTCGAGGAGATTTTTGGATTTAAACTTAACAGTAGAAAACAATGATAAAACTCAGAGTTTTTTAAAAAAAAATATTGTGACTTATTTTTATAGATATGACTTGTATACATTATAACACATTATTGATAGTTGTAGAAAAATATGAAAATGAAAGCAAAAAAATTGCTCCAAATCTCACCACCAAAAAATAAGCAGTGTTAACATTTGGTGAGCATTTTTTATACATTCTTTCAAAAATAATACTTATAGCTGACATCCATTGAGCTTTCATTGTTAGAACTGTTTAAAAGTGCTTTAAATTCCTATCCCACAGATAAGGCAGAGAGAAAGGAAGTAACTTTTGCCTCAGGTCATTTAGGTAGTAAGTGGTGGAGGCAGAATTCAAATGAAGAGAGCTTGGAATTTGGGAAAGGTAAGGAAAGTCAGACTTATCTGAAGGGTCCCTTCTCTCTGTGAAATTCTTCATATTCACTTTTGCTGTAAATATTACCCAAGAAAGAAGTTAGTTAAGTAATGAGACCACATTTTAGTTTTGAACGTTTATCTCTTTAAGTACATGCTGTTTGTTCAATGATGTGTTTTAATACAAACTCATCAGTTTGGGGCAGTTTTTACTAACATTTTGTTTTACTAATTTAGTATATGAAAATGATGATCAGCTCCTGTGGGACCCTGAGTACTTACCAGAAGATAAAGTGATTGTATTTCTTAAGGATGCATCTAGAAGAACAGGTGATGAGAAAGGTGTAGAAGCAATTCCTGAAGGATCTCACATAAAAGACAATGAACAGGTACGTGAATAAGAAACAACCTCAGAATTTTTCTCAATTAAATTAATCATACACATTTATAAATGTAAATATTTTCCATTTCATTGTTGTTATTATGTCCACCAAAACGCCTATATTATTATTAACAGGGAATCTGAAGTTAAAATCAGTGTAAGACTATTACCATACTTACTTCATTGAAATGATTTCAGCTCCAATTTTAAAAAAACTCCTGATGTTTTATTTTGCCTGTATATACTTTTTGTTATACTTTTTAAAATACTTTTGACTATCCCTGAGAATCTGGATATTATCAAGCTGGAATACTTATCTGAGATAATTATGTACATGGTAAGACTGGCACCTACTATGAACCTAATTAATGGCATATTTCTTGATCTTTTCTATCATTGTTTTTTTCCTCTGATTTTTTTCAGAAAGTCACAAAGAAGGAATTATGACTTTTTTATAAAATGAAACAGATTTTTTTTAATTCCTAAATTCCTAGAATTATATGGTTACCAAATTAAGAGTATTTATATATACTCTATTTAGAATATCAAAATTGATTTCACGTTTATTTTTCCTTGGTGCTGCTATGTTGTATTCACTAAAACTATTCAGAAAAGATACCGATAACTACTGAATTCTGGAAAAGTCTTTAAGAAATTGATGCATTGAACTAAACTGTTCATAGTTTGGGTCATACATAGAAGTCTTATTTTTCTAGGCATTATATGAATTGGTTAAATGTAATTTTGATACAGAAGAAGCATTGAGAAGATTAAGATTTAATGTAAAAGCAGCTAGAGGTAAGCATAAATGTTAATTTTTTACTTGTTTTAATGATATGGCAGAAATTTAAAAATTTAGCTCTTGAGTTTACTTAAATATAGCCTAAGCTTAATAATATTGATTTTTCTGAATTTCATAAGTATTTGCACAAGTGTTATACAAGGCCTTATGGGGAATGGGATTAAGTCAGTATCTTTTTTATGGGGGCGAGTCCATCTAAATGAAAAATATAAAAATATATACTACCTTATAATTTCAGAGTATGTTTGTAAATATTTTATTATTTAGTCTTGGTAATATTCCTGTGAGCTAAATAATATAACAAATGTTACCCTAAACTTTAAAATTGTGAAACTTAGGTCTCTAAACTTAAAGTAACTAGGCTGAGGCAAAAATAACTCTCTATCACTAAAATTTGGATTTTTCTTTTTTTAGTGTAGCCCCCATTTACCTAAGGGGGTACTGTTTTTCATATAGTTAAGTAACAAGTGAGAGATAGCTTATTTATTCAACAAATATTTGAGGGCCTTCTGAGTTCTGAGGGCATAATTATAAACAAAGTCTGCCTTTATGGTGCCTTACAACCTAGAGAGAGTAATAGTTATAGTGAGTTCTGCCAGGGAGAATTAGGGGTGTATTAAGATCTGTTGTGGCCGGGCGCGGTGGCGCACACCTGTAATCCAAGTGACTTGGGAGGCTGAGTCAGGAGGATCGCGAGTTCAAAGCCAGCCTCAGCAACTTAGTGAGGCCCTAAGCAACTCAGTGAGACCCTGTCTCTAAATAAAATACAAAATAGGGCTGGGGATGTGGCTCAGTGGCTGAGTGTCCCTGAGTTCAATCCCTGGTTCCAAAAAAAAAAAAAAAGATCTGTTGCAGGGCTGGGGTTGTAGCTCAGTGGTAGAGCTCTTGCCTAGCATGTGTGAAGCACTGGGTTCAATTCTCAGCATCACATGAAAATAAATGAATAAAATAACGGTATTGTGTTCATCTACAACTTTAAAAAAAAAAAAATCTGTTATAGTTAGTTGTACTTACCCTAGTTGAGGAAGTGAGGATTTTAGAGAAGGCTTCCAGAACAATGATATTTTTGCTGGGATGTAAAAGAATTGTGTAGGTGAAGGGGGATGAGGTCAGTTGCAGGAAGTAATTCTTACCATACACAGGTTTGAAGTAAGAAATAACAGTAAATGTAAGCAATTAAAAGTGGCTAATACAGTTGAATCATGACAAATTAAGGAGAAAGTGACCCAAGGTGAGGCTGGAGAGAGAGACCGAATCATTCAAAATTTTATTAAATTAGTTTTTGTCACTTTATCTTCTCTTTATTTTCTCTAATGAGCTAGGAATAAAGTACTTCCCTCATTTTTTTTTACCAGAAAGTTACATTTATATTTGCAGTTTTGTTTGCTGTGTGCAACATTTGAACAATATGACTTACCAGTTTTCCCCCCTGATTTTGTCAGAGGAATTATCTGTTTGGACAGAGGAAGAATGTAGAAATTTTGAGCAAGGGCTGAAGGCCTATGGAAAAGATTTTCATTTGATTCAGGCCAATAAAGTAAGTAATGATATATGTTCTCCTTTTTACAGAAAGAAAGTTAGTTTAACCCAATCATTGTACTTTCTTAATTTTTCATGTTTGCTTATGTTAAAGTTTTTATAATGAATATATTATAGGCTTTCGGCTTATAGCTGTTGTATGCTTATCTAGACTTCCTGACATAAATTTGCCAGTGACTATTTTTGGTGCATGTTATTAGAAATATTTGAGAATTGAATTCAAGCATGTTAATCAACTTCTGTTTGTGGTGTTGTGTATAAATCAGTTACTTAGAGCTGTTTTCTGACAAGGTGTACGTGTGTATGTCTGTCTGTCTCTCTCACTGGAATTGAACTCAGGGCCTCTCACAGTGTTCTGCCCCTGAGTCACATCCCCAGCTCTTGTGACGAGATGTTTTAAGGAGGGTCTTTAAAATAATTTTGAAATTTTGAAGCACTTTTAACATGACATTCTTAACACTTAAAATATTTATCACATTTGTATAATTCTTGAGTGGTTTAAAATCACATTAAGAAGCGCCGGGCATGGTGGCGCACGCCTATAATCCAAGCAACTTGGGAGGCTGAGTCAGGAGGATCACGAGTTCAAAGCCAGCCTCAGCAACTTAGCAAGGCCCTAAGCAACTCAGTGAGACCCTGTCTCTAATAAAATACAAAATAAGGCTGGGGATGTGACTCAGTGGCTGAGTGTCCCTGACTTCAATCCCTGGTTCCAAAAAAAAAAAAAAAAACATTAAGATTTAATGTTTCAGAGGCATCTTTTTCACTAGGTTGGCTTTATTACAAGTTATCATCATGAACTCAATTTTATTTAATGTGATTATCATTCTGCAGTGATAGTACGAAACATATAGTGTATTTCCTCAAAGAACTTAATAATGACTTGCAAATTTGTTTTGAGGTTTAATTATTAAAGCTTAATTCTGGTATGGTTTTCAGTAATACCTACCAAGTGGTAGTATAGGAAAATGACTTGTTCCCATGGGAGAATAGGACAGACAAAACTAAAGACTCAGAATTTAAATATAGGAAAATTAATCTCTAAGCTTATGAGCATCATATTACTTTTAGCAAATTCAAGAAGCTTAGCTATACATATTTCTTTAAGATAGCTTTTATGTTTTGTATGGTAACTTGTGTAGGACCATGTTGAAAGTGCCTGGGCTTATGGCTGAAGCTCTCAAATGGTCTTTTATTTACCATTGTCCTCTTTTTATATGCTTCTGTGAACAGATAATGTTTAGTTGATTTGTTTCATCACATATTTTAACATTAAGTAGTTCATGTTCATTAAATAAAAGAGTTATTTGCAATTCCTTTGAGTTTGTTTTCTTAGTTTTGTTATACATTAGTTAGTTCATTCTCAATTATCTTGTGTTTTGGTAATTAGCATCAAACATAAGTAATAAAAGAGAAATTTTGAGTCAGCATTTAGGATAACTTAATGATAGATAAAATTGGTGTCAAAAGTGTATGACCCTAATGTGTCCAGATCATCTAATAATCTCAAATATCATCAGCACTCTAGGAAAGGACTGTATTATGCTAATGATTGGCTCTGTTTCTGATTTTTTTTTTAATCGATTACTTCATCGTTGAAAGGGACATTTTTAATCAGATTTTTCTAGCATTTTTGATTGAATTCAAATATTACCATACAAACTAGATTACCTGTAGAGGGCATCCGTGAAATGATAACATAACTAGCAGAAGTACCAACCCCTACCCATATGATACCTTTTTTTTTTCTTTTTCTCTTTTTTTTTTTTAAGAAGTAAGAACTTACTAGGTGGCTTGCGAGCCAAAAAAATCTTAATGTTAAGTCTTATTAAGACCAAGATCTTGATTTCTTTCTAAAACATTTGAGAAGATGATCTTTTAATGTGTAGAAGTCTTCATGTACTAATTGCTCCAGTGAACAAAAGAACAATAATTACCTGAGGAGGAATAATGATTTGTTGAAAATATCAGGACTTTTACAGTTGGAATCAGATCTTAATCATAAGATCTATAATGAAGGCTTATTTTCATTGAAGTTTTTTGAGTTGGCTTAAATTTGTCTGAGAAATAAGGTTCTTTTGGAGGCAAAAAGCAAGCATCAGAGGATGATTTTTTCCATGTCCTCACATCACTTTCAATCTCAGAGAAAAATGGTTCAAAGTTATAAAGCGTAAGCAGAGAGGAAAAAGTATATATATTGTATAAGGAAGGATATCAACAGTTTTCCTTAGGTAAAATCAGTGCCATGGGATACCCACCTCAAGATCGGAAATTTTATGGGTTAAAGTACAATTAGCATCCATCCGAAACACTAATTCGGATAACCGTTTTTTCCTTTTAACTCCCAGTATTTTATTTATGCACATGAGTTTTACCAACTCTCTAAGCTAAATAGTGAAAAGAGGGTTTTTGTCAGCATCATTTGTTAATCCTCATGGGTCTTGAACGTAACGTGAGGGGAGCCATTCATTTGCACACATAGACACAGCACAGTAAGGCACAAGAGTAACTTAGTAAACTAAGCATAATTATGATCACTTTTATCTCATTGTGACATATCCTCTCAGACTTTCTAGAAAGTAAATGAGTCTGCATTGTTGTTGGGACTAGTATGAGAATCTTTTGAAAGAGTTTAAAGATGGATTCCCTAGGTGCTCTGTGAGTTAGAAGTATTTTCAAACTGTTGGTAATATTTGTTTTTCACCTCAATGCCAGTTCCATACATTTTCAATAGAAGAGCATTTACTTTGTAGTAAATTATTAGGATGTTGGTGGCCTTTAAAATGTAGAATGTTAAATGTATGAAGACCAGATTGATTAATTACCAAAGCTTTAATTCTCTTAGTGGAAGCTTAGAAAGAAGCTTTCAACACAGTTGCTGCAGTGTTGTATTTCATACATAACATTATAGATCAATTAAAGATAAGTTTATTTTCAAACTTCAAATGTTTTTCATGAAGGTAACTATAAAGAATTAGATGAGAGCCAGGCGCCATGGTGCATGCCTGTGATCCCAGCAGCTCAGGGTGCTGAGACAGAAGGATCTTGAGTTCAAAGCCAGCCTCAGCAATGAGGAGGCACTAAGCAACTAAGTGAGACCCTGTCTATAAATAACATACAAAAATAGAGCTGGGGATGTGGTTGAGTACCCCTGAGTTCAATCCCCGTTACCACCACCCCCATCCCCCAGAAAAGTAGTAGATGATTCTTAAAAACAAGTTTGTTTTTTATAGGTACGAACAAGATCAGTTGGTGAATGTGTAGCATTCTATTATATGTGGAAAAAATCAGAACGTTATGATTTCTTTGCTCAGCAAACGCGATTTGGAAAAAAGAAATACAATCTTCATCCTGGTGTAACGTGAGTTCATTTTTTTCTTTACAGAAAAAAATTTTTTTAACTTTTCTAAGACTTTCTTAAAAGTATAATGGCTTTTAGACTTTTAATTTTGTAATAGAATTACATTAGTTTAGAGTTTTGCCTTCATAGAGTGTTGAGACTTTTCAATACCTTATAAAAGATTGCAAGCCACACCTCATATTATTCAAAACAACAAACCTAACATTAAAGGAAAGTGTAGAGTGTATTTTTTTATTATGTACCCCTGAGAAGAAATAGATCAAAACAACTGTGGAAAAGTGTGTTAAATTCTGTTCCATTCAGTATATGCATATACAATTTTGATCTTTACCAATTGGGCTATATCCCCAGCCCTCCTAATAATTCTTTGAGAGAAGTGTAATTTGTTACTTGTTACATAAAGTACAAAGAACATTGAGATTTTTATTTTTTTTTTTTTTTTTTTTTTTAGTTTTAGATGGACACCGTACCTTTTATTTTTATGTAGTGCTGAGGATCAAACCCATTGCCTCACACATGCTAGGCAAGCACTCTACCACTGAGCCACAACCCCAGCCTGAGTATAGAACTCTTTGTCTCACATGAATTGTTCTAAAATGTCAATGGATTGTTATGGCAGAATTAACTGTATATGACACTGCTTTTGATTATTCCCTAATGTTTGCAGAATAAAAATAATGGAAAGCTATGATTTAATTTCATCAATATGTATCAGTAAAGATACTCTTAATTAAGGCTGGCAAAATAATTGCTTTTCAAAGATATTTGTGTTATGTATATTTGAATATGCTTTTCAAACTCCTAGGCTTTCTTGGTCACATTAATTTATAGGTATGTGTCTCTCTTTGTCACTTCCTTGGAGGATCCAGTGTTTTAAAGCTCAAAAGCAAAATAGTCTAAAAAGGAGTAAATGAGTATGATTGGCTCTTGGAACTCCTGAGTACCTCATCCCTTGTTATTCAAAGCTGATGATTGCTAGGGTGGAATTTCATGTAGAACAGCATTCCAAATTTTATCTAACTACTTAGTACTATTGAAATTACAGTTTTTATAGGTTATTCATTGGTAGTATACAAGCATTATGATATGGGACTAAATATATCTCTCCAGTAGGAAGAGTATATCTTAAAATAGTCTCAGTTTTCAACTATTCTGTAGGGAAAAATAATAGTAACATCTTTCATTTTTTTCACCCATTTCAGAAATAATGTTCACACATGAACTACAGTCAATCTGTCATCATCAGCAGTAAGAACATAAGAGTTGTCATTCTGGGTCAAACTCATGGTTCATCCAGTTTTCTCTTTGAGAAAGCATCACCAAGGGAAGTGTTGTGGGCTGGCTTAGTTGGTCCTCTGTGATGTCAAGCTCAACAGGTTAGGTAGGGATGTACCACCAAACATTCTAGTTTCTGTAATAATCTCTCCATAGTTTATGAAAACTTTTTGAAGATACTTATATCTGTAAGCTTGAATCCTCTTAAGGTTAAGTATTCTGGGATGGAATAAGCATAATAACCAGTATCTTCTATTTTCTCAGGCTGTAAGAGTTAACAGTGGTCCCTTGATGAAATGGTATGATGTGAACAAATGTGTTTTTTCCCTTAGGCAAGATTACTCTGGTTTTGTAGGCATCAGTTATAACTCCTCTGGGTCTTTTATGTTTTTTAGAATTGAAAGAACCGTAATTTTTTAAATTGAGATTCATCCTTTTTAGCTGTACAGTCTTCAATAAGAAGCAGTAACCAAACTATACATGATTTTTCAGAGAGGGAGAAATTGTGAATTTTTTTTTTTTTTTTTTTTGTAAGAGTGGAGAAAATTTTCTGGCTTGCTTCCATTTTCTATTAAAAGTTGCATTTTTAATGTTGTATTAAAACAAAATTAATGCTTATAGAGAAAAATTTGTGTGAATTTTTCTTAACTGTTTTAAAGTTGAAATCCATAGTTCAAAACACATTACCTGAAAGTTATTTATTTTTCCATTAAATTGTTGCCTTCCATTTGTTTACTAGAGTAAAGCACATTTGCCACTTTTCTACCTACATAGTTTTTGAAAGATCCAGCCACATGAAAATTAGAGATTTTATTCATCTTTAGAAAATGACAGTGTTCTTTGTATCATTGGTATCATTGCCATATTCAGAAATTTAAGAATAATTTTGATATCTACCAACTCTTGCTTCATTTTGACTTTTAAGATACTCCATTATTCATACCACTAAGCTGCATTTATTTTCACCCCTTCTTCATCATATATCTTCTGTTCTCTTAGCTTTTGAAATCCCTTTGGTATTCATCAGACTCGTTTACTTCAAATTACTTGTCATTGTTCTGTAATTATAATGAGTAGCCGAGAGCTGAAGAGGTCTTAAAAATCATTGAGTTTTAATTCTAATCTCCACTTACAAATGAGGAAAATAATGCCTAGGATGTTAAATTGACTGGTTAACAGTTTTCTATGTTTCTGTGATATGCATTAGCTTTATACCTCAGACTATTTGAATCATCTTGAGGTTGAGTACTACATTCCTCATATCCTTATATCTTCATAACCCAGGTGACAGTGATAACATAGTTTAAGTTTACAACACAATCAAAGAGTCTGTTGTAGACTCTCCACAGAATTTCAGCAAAGTCCAAAGAGGTTTAACTGTTTCCTTCTTACTCACATTCTTACCTTATTGCAAAGTTCTAAGAGATTCGTTTTAATCTTAAAGAAATTTTAAAATATATATGTATTAATTGAGTTTATTGGTGCAGTGGTAAACCAAATAGACTAAAAATAGACTCCTGCCCTTGGGGAATTATATTTTAGTATAGGAATTAGCAAACATCTTCTTTATGTAAAGAGAGAATAAATATTTTAGGCTCTGCAGATCCTAAGGTCTCTGTCACAACTACCCAGCTCTATTATCATTGCATGAAAACAGTCATAGACACTAATATGTGTGGCTGGCCCACAGTACATAGTTTGCTGACCTTTATAGTTCACAAAACATTTTCATACATACCAAATAGAACAAACATGTGATAGGTGGGACAGGAATAACTTATCTGCATTTTATAAGTAAAGATACTGACCTTCAAAGAGGCAAGTATGTAACCCAGATCTTCTCACCCTAGCCCGTTGTCACTTACCACAGCTATGCAGTTATGAATAACACAGGGAAGAATTGAGCTCACCTTAATAGATACTGACAGGATAAAATCCACAGATAGGCCTGAGGATTTAGTTGATTATAGCTCAAATCTCACAAAAAAGTAATAACAGAAGGTGTTCAGAAAGATTTTTAGAGATGGTCAGTCCTCTTCATTGTGCCCCAGTTTATCTTCCTTCTGCTTTTAGGAACTTTAAAATCCAGCATTTGTTCAGAACTTATTTTGTTTTCCTGATAACTACATCCCAGTCTCTTCACTTGCAGATCCTTCAGTTTTAGTTGGGCCACTCGGAGCACTTGCCTACAAATATGTTTTTAAAATTCCCATGGGTCTTTAAAATTTGCTGGTTTAAAGCCTTTATACATTTTCTCTACAAACATGTAACCAAAAGGAACTTTTGATTTAAATGTTTAGATCCTGGTGCAAGAGGCACTAGATTGAATGGAAGTGAAAATTAGAATATTTGGTTAATGAAGACTTGAAAATTTAACTTCAACTAATTTTAAACCTTTTTTATTGTAAGAAAATAATTGTATTATTATTAAACTTAATTTTAAGGGACTACATGGATCGGCTTTTGGATGAAAGTGAAAGTGCTGCATCAAGTCGAGCACCATCCCCTCCCCCAACTGCCTCAAACAGCAGCAACAGCCAGTCTGAGAAAGAAGATGGCACTGTAAGCAATAGTAACCAAAATGGTAAGTAACTGATTAAACATTTCTATTTCTTCATGGTGAGGGATATTTTCTTTCAGTATGTAGCTCAGGAAACTCAGTTTGAGGGGCTGATGTTGCAGCTCAGCGATACAGGTCTTGCCTTGTACACATGAGAAACTGCATTCAGTCCTCAGCACCATATAAAAATAAATAAATACCCAGGCGCAGTTGCGCATGCCTGTAATCCCAGCACTTGGGAGGCTGAGGCAAGAGGATGGCGAGTTCAAAGCCAGCCTCAGCAACTTAGCGAGGCACTGAGCAACTCAGTGAGACCCTGTCTCTAAATAAAATACAGAATAGGGCTGGGGATGTGGCTCAGTGGTGGAGTGTCCCTGGGTTCAATCCCCAGTACCAAAAGAAAATAATAATAATAATAATAATAATAATAATAAATAAATGTATTGTGTCCATCTACAACTAAAAAAATTATTTAAAAAAAGGATCCAATCACCTTCAAAAAAAATAAAAAAGGAACTTAGTTTGGGTTGTCAGACTTCCAAAGCAGAAAATGAAAATTTTAAGTAATATATGAAACATACATAATGTCAGCATACATATATTTTAAAAGACACAGAATACATAGTAATTGGAAAGAATTCCCATTAACATTCCTAAAAAGTTAATTTATTAAAGCATACTACCAACAGTGACCATTTCTTTTTAAGTAATTTTGTTTTCAGTAGCATCCCTCCTTATCTAGGTGGAATGATGCCTGGATATAAGTATTGGTATTAACTTCTAGACCAGAATTCCAGGCATTTTATAATTATTAGGAAATACCTTGAGTGCTTTTATCATTACAGTGCTTAGCTATAAGCATATGAAGATTTCCTTCATTATCTTATATGTTAATCCCTTTGTTTGAGTGCACTTTTCAGCTAGGAAAAAGAGAATATTTTATTTGAACCAGAATGTAATATTTGAGGCTCATTCTTTATAATGAATACTTTTCAGGTAATTAATACTTAATAATTATCTCTAGTGGTGGATCCCGTGTCTACTTCCTATCGCCAAAATTTGAATTCCATTTTGCCATCAACTCTAATGATTTTTCTCTCATTCCTTACTTTTATTTGAATAATTATGCTTTTACTTTTCTTAACCTATTGTGGAGGAATTTTATTCACTTTTAACAAAGTGTATGGTTAGCCACTGCAGCATTAATCTTTTACAAAACATTATTTAAATTTCCTAAGATAAATATAGTGTGTGATCTTTTAAAAAAAGCACAATACCCATAGATTTCATTAAGAATACAAAAGTTACGGTATCTTCATTTTATATGGCAGTAGAAAATTTAAACTTCTATAATAAAAACCATTGATTTTATTTTTACATGGATTTAGCCCTTTTGCTAAATCTAGAAAGTTTATGCCTATCTCTTCGGTTCAGCTTATTTAGGCTACTGAATCCAATTCGCATTTTGGGGTTTTTTTGTTGTTTTTTTCATACAGGAGATTGAACCCAGGGTCGCTTAACCACTGAGCCACATCCCTGGCCCACCCCCTGTTTTTTGTTTTTTAAATGGCATTAATCCACTCATGAGGATGGATCCCTCATGGTCTAATTTCCCTTTTTTTATATTTTTAAATTTGTTCTAATTAATTATACATGATAGTAGAATACATTTTGACACATTGTACACAAATGGAGCATAACTTCTCATTCCTTTGGCTGTACATGGTGCAGAGTCACACTGGTCCTGTAATCACATATGTAAATAGGGTAATAATGTCTGTCTTACTCTACTGTCCTTCCTATCTCCTGACCACCCCACCCCTCCCTTCACTCCCCTCTACACAATCCAAAGTTCCTTCATTCTTCTCTACCCACCTGCCCTACTATGGATCAGCATCTGCTTAACAGAGAAAACATTCAGCCTTTGGTTTTGGGGATTAGTTTATTTCACTTAGCAAAATACCCTCTTGATATTCTCTGGTTCCATTCATTTACCTGCAAAGGCCATAATTTCATTCTTCTTTGAGACTGAGTAATGTTCCATTGTGTATATATACCACATTTTCTTTATTGATTCTATTGAAGGGCATCTATGTTGGTTCCATAGTTTAGCTATTGTAAATTGAGCTGCTGTAAACATTGATGTGGCTGCATCATTGTAGTATGCTGATTTTAAGTCCTTTGGGCATAGGAGATTGGTGCAGGGGTCAAATGGGTCAAATGGTTGGTTCCGTTCCAGGTTTTCTGAAGAATCTCCATACTGCTTTCCATAGTGGTTGCACCAATTTACAATCTACCAGCAATGTATGAGTGTACCTTTTTCCCCACATCCTCGCCAACACTTATTATTGCTTGTAGTCTTGATAATTGCCATTCTGATTAGAGTGAGCTGAAATTTTAGAGTGCTTTCCTTTGTTGTTGTTTGTGGTGCTGGGAATTGAACCCAGAATCTTGTGTATTCAAGGCAAGCACTTAGAGTGGTTTTGATTTTGCACTTCTCTAATTGCTAGATACGATGAACATTTTTTCATATGTTCGTTGATAGATCGTATTTCTTTTGTGAAGAGTGTATTCAGTTCCTTAGGCCGTTTATTGATTGGGTTATTTTGGTTTTGGGGGGTTAAGTTTTTTGTATCCTGGAGATTAGTGCTCTGAGGTGCAGAGGTGCATGTGGCAAAGATTTTCTCCCGTTCTGTAGGCTCTCTCTTCACGTTATTGTTTTCTTTGCTGAGAAGAAGCTTTTTAATTTGAATCCATTCCATTTATTGATTCTTAATTTTACTTCTTGCACTTTAGGAATCTTGTTAATAAAGTCAGATCCTAGGCTGACATGATGAAGATTTGGGCCTACTTCGTCTTCTATTAGGCACAGGGTCTCTGTTCTAGTGCCTAAGTCTTTGACTTTGAGTTGATTTTTTTGCAGGGTGAGAAGGGTTTAATTTCATTTCGTTACATATGAATTTCCAGTTTTCCCAGCACCATTTGTTGAAGAGGCTATCTTTTCTCCAGTGTATGTTTTTGGTGCTTTTGTCTAGTATTAGATACCTGTATTTATGTGGGTTTGTCTCTGTGTCTTCTATTTTGTACCACTGGTCTACCTGTCTATTTTGGTGCCAATACCATGCCATTTTTGCTACTATTGCTCTGTAGTATAGTTTAAGGTCTGGTATTGTGATGCCTCCTGCTTCACTCTTGTTAAGGATTGCTTTTACTATTCTGGGTCTCTGATTTTTCCAAATGATTTTCATGATTGCTTTTTCTATTTCCATGAAGAATGACATTGGGATTTTAATAGGAATTGCATTAAATCTGTATAATGCTTTTGGTAGTATGGCCATTTTGACAATATTAATTCTGCCTATCCAGGAGCATGTGAGATCTTTGCATCTTATAAGGTCTTCAATTTCTTTAGTGTTCTGTAGTTTTCATCATAGAGGTCTTTCACCTCTTTTGTTAGATTGATTACCAAGTATTTTTTTTTTTTTATTTGAGGCTCTTGTGAATGGGATAGTTTTCCTAGTTTTTCTTGAAGTGGATTCATCGCTTATGTATAAAAATGCATTTGATTTATGGGTGTTGGTTTTATATCCTGCTACTTTGCTGAATTCATTTATTAGTTTTAGAAATTTTCTGGTAGAATTTTTTGGATTTTCTAAATATAGAATCATATTGTGGGCACATAGTAATAGTTTGAATTCTTCTTTTCCTATTTGTATCCCTTTAATTTCTTTTGTCTGCTTTTTTTATCTTTTTGCTCTGGCTAGAGTTTCTAGTAATATGTTGAATAGAAGAGGTAAAAGAGGCAATCCCTGTCTTGTTTCAGTTCTTGGAATGCTTTCAGTTTTTCTCCATTTAGAATGATTTTGGCCTTGCCCAGCCCATTTTTATGTTTAGAGACAGGGTCTCTCCGAGTTGTTCACAGCCTCACCAAGTTCCTGAGGCTGGCTTTGAACTCCTGATCCTCCTGCCTCAGCCTCTTGAGAAGCCAATGCCTCTTTGTTGCATAATACCTAGTAGTCTTTTAACATATGCCATGTTCTGCAGGGTACAGTGGCACACACCTGTAACCCAGCAACTTGGGAGGCCAAGATAGGATCACAGGTTTGAGACCAACTTCAGCAATTGAAGATACTCTCAGAATAAAAAATACAAAGGTCTGGGGATGTAGCTACGGGTAAAGTCCCCCTGGGTTCAGTTCCTAGTACTAAATGAAAGAAAAGTTAACATATGCCAAATTCTGTTCTTTGTTCTTTATATTTATTAACTTACTTGATTTTCACAAGGTATGTTGTGAGGTAAACCTGTTTTGATCCTCATTGAGTATATGAGACGAAACTGACGTTATACAGTGTAAGGAGTTTGCCTAACATCACACAGCTAGTAAGAAATGGAGCCAAAATCAGACCATATACAGATTTGATACTTTGCTTCTTTGATGAAAAGGTATTTTGCAATAGCTGTATTATAGTAGTTTACGAATTTAACATTTTTGTACTAACAGTTTTATTTATCTTTCTTCCTACTTAGGGGTGTCATCAAATGGACCAGGTGAAATATTAAACAAAGAAGAAGTAAAAGTTGAAGGATTACACGTCAATGGACCAACAGGTGGAAATAAGAAACCACTTCACGCAGACATGGATACTAATGGTTATGAAACAGATAACCTAACCACTGACCCAAAACTTGCCCATATGACTGCAAGAAATGAAAATGATTTGGATGAAAAAAGTGAGAGACCTGCCAAAAGGCGAAGGGTAAACAGCAATGGAAAAGAAAGTCCTGGTTCTTCTGAATTTTTCCAAGAAGCAATATCACATGGCAAATTTGAAGAACTTGAAAACACAGATGACTAAATTTTAGACCTATTTTACTTTATTTGGAGAAAATTCTGGTGTGACTAAAATTTTCAGGGTTGATGGGTTACCTTAAAATTTTTTATTTCCTACAAGCAATTGGTAAAATTTGAAAATCTTAATTGAATCCTAACTTTTTAGGAAATAAGATTTTATAATTCAGCCTTTTTCAAGTTCTTTTATTGCACAACTGTCAGACCCTTTTAAGGATATAAAAAATCATTTAGCAAATTTGAATGAAGTAAAGATATCAGTACCTTCTCATTTGATGCATTGATCATAAAATTTCACTGCAAGATAATTTTTCTTTGGTTTCATATGGAGGAATACCAAAAAAAAAAAAACAAGTTCAAAGTTCTGCTTAGGACCTATTTTTCTGAGTTTCTTGAAATGTCCTTATAAAAGGCATTTTCTCTCCATATATATTGAGTATCATTATTAAGGAAACCCTTATGAATCCTGAAAGTTATGCTAGCATGATTTTTTTATATATAGAAGTTTAAAAATAAACCAAGTCAGGTTTGTATATGTAAAATTGTTGACATCAATGATGTCTTTCCATATTCTTATCTGGGCTTAAGAAATACATTCTGTATTTTTCCAGATTCTTTGTAGCCTTTGAAAGATTTTTACAGTACATATGTCTTGACTGAGCTGTCCTTTCTTAATACAAAAAAGCTTGTATAATTTTCTTAACTTGTACAGTTGATAAACTTTTATGAGAGGAATTGATATCCTGAGTCTGTCAGCTTTCATTTTATTTTGCTAAGGTTTTTCTAATGAATTTTTAAGTGTTTGTGTATAACTGAGTCCTGTTTCTTATCCAGGTGGTAAAAGCCTTCATAAAGAATAGTGAAATTTTTTTTCTTTTCAAATTTCTACTTATGGACAAATAATTTGAGAATTCTGAAATTAAGCATGATGCTTAGATTGCACAGTTTGTTTCGCATTTGCTATAATTTTCAAAATTATTTTTTAAGCAAAACAAAAGTTCAATGTCAGCTTATATGTGTCATGCTGACTAGACTCTTGTTTAGTTATTTTTATATGCATTATAAAGTTTCCCATTGTTGCATTCACTCAATAGAGGGGAAAAGGTTAAGTGATATTAAGATATTGGCACACAAGGAGTAACTGTTGATAGGTGTTTTGATTTTATGAGAAAGTGATGGAGTTTGAAGAGTTTTCAGACTTTTGAAATATTAGCCAGTTTTGCAGATTTGATGATGTTTTTCCAGAATGAAAATAAGATATATATATATAAAACCATTGCTCTGTGTGATGACAAACAGGATTTTCCATCTGCATAGTCTTGTAAGGGTGCCATTTTATTTTTAGTGCAAAATTCTTGTTAAAAAATGTAGTTTTATACAGCTGATAGACCAACCTATATCCAGACTTTTATAAAAGATTATTAACTATTCGTTCCTCACAGACATATCCCCAGATGCTTCTTCCAGTTCATTTTTAGCCATCAGTTCAAGAAGCCAATGCCTTTTTAAAATAAATCTTCAGTAGTCGTCTTTTTAATGGCTCAATTGTCTAATGCAACTGAGTAGAGGTTTGCACTGAGTAATTGTCATTTAGGCCTTACCCTCACAAAGTATTATTAACATTTTTTCAGACTGCTTCCTTTCACCAATGTGAACAACTTTTTTCCCCAAACAGTGTTAAAAGCCACTTTATAGCACCTGATGTCATATAATGTACATTCATTGTTGTTACATAAATATACAAGTAAATCAAAGTTTTGGGTAGAAGTGTAAAGAAGCAAGGAATTTTTGTTTTTGTTTGTTTTACTTAAAACCTTAATTTATCCAGAATGGCAGTAGCTTTAGCAGATGGTCATAGTCCATTTTTAAACCAGATTTTATGAAATGAATCCAAAGCATCCTAGCTCTTTGTCAAAGATGGTCTATAGAAATATTTTAAAAGAATAGCAATGCTGTGCTGTTTAAATGGTTGCAATATTAGAAATGCCATTTTCACCTTTTTTAAAAGATGCATTTTGTTTGCTCGTTTGTGAAGTTCTTACAAACTTATTACAGGAATGTTTTAAGTAAATTCTCAGGCATGATTATAAATACAGCACATGTATAAATGTTAGGAAAATTTTACTTTTCTTGTCTTTTTAAAGTACGCATAATGAACATTCCACTATTATAATGCATATGTTCAGCTTTTCTTAAATATTTAATTGTATTTTGCATTTCACACTTCTCTCTTCATAACATAGCCACTATAATTTGATAAGTCATTGCACTATTTAAAATTTTTTAGTAATATCATGAATTTAATTTGCTTAAGACTTAATACATTTTCATAACTCTTGAACTCTTGACAAACTGCATTGGGAAAAGAAGCCTTTGTTAATAGTTACTTAGTTCCTCTACCCCACTCCCACCCCAGCAAAGCACTATCATTTTCATTTGGTATTGTTTTATGATGTTTTCAAATAGAGTTCAGAATCTGAAACTCAGTTCAACACAGATCTGTTGAGCTTTAAAATGTATTTTGAAGTAATATTTAAATAGGCATTTAAAATTATGAATTAGATGTTTTTAAATTTATGCATAGTAATTTTGCACTGTAAAATATTTACCTTCTCCCATTCCCTTCCATCATTTCTGAATATGCTTATTAAAATATTTTTTTAACATATTTGTGTACATAATGCTGTGTGAATGGTTTTCATTAGATTTTATAGATTTTTAAAGCTATATGATGATGCACATTATTTTACAATGCAAATATATACAACCTCTGTTCCTTCCACTCCTGTTCCTTCCACTCCTGTGCATATTGCACTGAGTAGGTTTTCAGTGGTTCCTGTTTTCTTTTACCTGATATTGGGTGATATATTTTTGTCTCTTCCCCTGCCCCCACCTCCCCTGAGATCCTTTTGACCCAGAACATCCATTCACCCTGTGTCTCTCCCCGCTGGACTATATAATTAAAAATAATTTATTCCTTCTCTTTTTTTGCAGTGGAGTTCATATCATAAAATATTTTGCAAAATAAAATTTGTTTCATCACAATATTTGCTTTGCTATCAGTGGATAATTGAGTGGGAATTTTGAATAACTGAAGATTGGTTAACTTCCATGGCATTAGTTAGATGTGTGCTGATGTGTCAAGGAATTAAAATACCAAATCAGAAATACTAAGGTTTTCCCAACTATATAATCCATACTCATCAAAAAATGCCAGTGTGGAAAATCATATAACATGAGGAATAGGAATTTTCAAATTTTAATCTTTTATTCTATCTCACTGAAAAGGATTTTTTCTAATACATGTTTTCTGTAAACTTCTTTATTAAAATTGTGTGGATCTGCTGGCTATGGTGGCTTACATCTATAATCCCAGCAACTCAGAAGACTGAGGCAGGAGGATTACAAGTTTGAGGCCAGCATCAGCAATTTAGTGAGGCACTGGAGCAATTTAGATCCTATCTCAAGAAAAAAAGGACTTGGGGCTATAGCTCACTGGTTAAAACACCCCTGGGTTCAATCCCTAATTACCTCCCCCACCAAATTCGTGTGGATCTTTGGACATTGGGCATGGAGGTTTTCCTTTTCTGAATATGATCGTTTTATCACGGCTTGTCTGTATACTGACTCACATGACTTACTTTAGTTGTACAATGTACTAAACATTTTTCGGAGGAAGTAGTTTGAATCCACTTTTAAAGACTATCTTCTCCATCCAAATTGATGGTGAAGGTTCATATTTAAATGTCAGTAGTGACAACTTTTCATTGTCTCTACATATACCCTATTATCCTACATATATTTGGGTCTAGTTTGTGCCAAGCACTATGCTTGACTTCTGGCTTCAGAGATGGAGTATATCATTTTTTTCATAAAGGCAATAGGTGTCAGGGTAGAAGTCAATGCCAAATATAGGAGTAGGCATAATCTCAGGAAGAGAGTTTACCTGCATCTTTGCCATATAATTCTGGCAAAGATTTTTCTTGAATTTAATGTTAGAAATTAACCAACATGAAATAAATGTATGATTCTCCTAAAAATACATTATGGGGGTGTTTTTGTTCTCATTTTCAGTACTGGAGATTGAACCCAGGTGTGCTTTACCACCAACCTATACCCCCAAGCTTTTTTTAAATTTATTTTTTCATTTTTAAATTTTGACAGGATCCCACCAAGTTGCCCAGTTTGGCCTCAAACTTACAGTTCTGCTTCTGCCTCCACATAGCTAGGAATAAAGGTGGATATCACAGAACCCAGCTAAATAAAACACCACTTATTTGTGATATTAACTGTACAGCTGATTATACTATAATAGTTGCGGATGACTCAGGACTCATCCCTTTCTTGTCATTGACTATCCCTGGGAGGACTACGTGGGGGAGTATCCTGTGGGGGAGTATCCAGTATTTTCTAAACTGGAGGTGAGGACTGATGTAAGTTTGACTATTTGTAAAACAAACGGGGTTCTCATTGGTAATGCTGATCAACTGCATATAAAGTCCTAATGGGGTGTTCTGCGCACTGGCCTGAAGTTTGCAGTTTGTATAGTTCTAAAATAAGTGATTTGTGTGTTCCTCCCTTCACAGGTGGATTTTGAATAATGAGGATTACGTTCAGTTTTCAAAGAAGACATCTGGGCCCTGAATTGGGAGTGGTTGCTTCCTGAAACTGAAGGACATCAAGCAGAAGATCATATTAGAGATCTGAATCACTTTAAATTCCTAACCAGGAAATCTACGTGTAGAGTGAGAATTTATTCAAAATAGGAACCCTCAGTACCTTAGTCCTACGCTTGTCACCAACTGAGCTCTACTACTCTTGTCACTAGTTGGGCTTTCACTGAGTAAACATGAAAAAACCAGTTCTGGCTAAGGAACTAATAGTGGTGCCAGCCATTCTGAGTATGCTCTTTTGAATTTATTATTTTAAAGATACTCTTCTCAGGCATGTGTGAGGCCCTGGGTTCTAGCCCCAGCACCACAAAAGCAAAAACCTCCATTACTGCCCTCTGAACACATACACATTTCAGATAATGGAAATTTATTTAGGTGGCTGATGGTCATGACCTTTCAAACAGCCTAAATTGGGAGCTTCATGAGCTGCTTGGCTGTGTGGTCTTTGCTGTGTTATCTGCAGTTGCCTCCCGTGTTTAAGTGACAATTGTTTGCATTTTGAAAAACATATTAATACAAAATTCATTAAGTGGCTAGTGCAAGTACCAAGCCAAAGAGAATAAAGCAGCTCACTCAGATAACACCTGAGAGTGAAAAGAGCAGGATGACCCCAGTTTTGTGAAATGAACAGTTTTTTCTTTTATTTATGCACAGGAAAATAAGTCATATGCCAAAAGCAATAGTTACTTCCAAATCATGGAATTACAGTGGGCAGACACCCTTCTGTCTTCTGTTACAGCTTCTGTCACAGATGCCCTTTGGTTTTACGGAATTCTTTTCCCTCCCTGGCAGTAAGCTTCTTGAAGGGGAGGGCCATGTCTGTTCTACCATCACATCCACGTCCAAGCATAGTGCTGTTTCCCTCAAAAAACTCAAAACATCTGCTCATCAAATACATTAGATTTTCCATCTCCTGTGAACATTTATTTGTCTCACCTGCCGTAAAGCCTAACTTTGGCTGCTTTCTCATATTTCCCTGTGCCTTTGGGAATAAATCCTGAGCTGCACTTTGTATTGCCTCTATTCCTTAACCCTGAAAATAAAAAGATGCACTTTTTTATCTTTTTTTAAAATTTTTTCTAATTAGTTATACATGACAGTAGAATGCACTTTGATACATCATACATAAGTATAACCTCTTTCTGATTGTACATGATGTAGAGTTACACAGGTCATATAAATATGCACATAGGGTAATATCCAATTCATTCTATCATTCTTAACCTCATACTCCCCTCCTTTAACTTCCCTCTCTCTAATCCAAAGTACCTCCATTCTTCCCTAACTCCCACCCCTTTATTATGTATTAACATCCACATGTCAGGAAAAAACATTTGTTCAGCCTTTGGTTCTTTGGGATTGGCTTATTTTGCTTAGCATGATAGCCTCCACTTCCATCCATTTACCAGCAAATGTCATAATTTCATTCTTTTAAGGCTGAGTAATATTCCATTGTGTATAGATAACACAATTTATTCATCTGTTGAAGGGCACCTAGTTTGGTTCCATTGTTTGGCTATTGTGAATTAAACTGCTATAAACATTGATGCAGTTCCGACACTGTAGTATGCTGATTTTAAGTCCTTTGGGTATAAACTTTGGAGTGGGATAAGTGGGTCAAATGGTGATTCCAATCCAAGTTTTCTGAGAAATTTCCATACTGCTTTCCAGAGTGGTTGCACCCACCACCAATGAATGAGTGTACCTTAAAAAGGTGCATTTTCATCTAGGCACAGCACTACTAACCCCATTACTGGTAAAGCAACATTTTTGTTTTTGTTTTTTAGCTCTGACTCCGAGTTTTGAAAACCTGTCCTTAGGTGACTCTCAGGGTAACAGCACCTCCCATTGGTCCTGTGTTCTTATACATCACCCCTAGATTCCACACAGGGTCTGAGCCCATTTCTGTGGCTTGAATACTAAGACTAGTATTTAAGTGGGAAAAATCTGTTTCCTTTAGAGATTGTTTCTTGTTACAAACTTGAGAAGTGTTTCTGAACCAGTGTCATTTTCTGTCCATGTTGATGTTCACCAGGTAGATCTGTAGCCAGGAGAGAAAGCAGTAAAATTAATTAAACGCTTAGAGCCAAATTAATGTCTATCAGTACTTCTAAATTCTCTTCTTTCCAAACTGCTCAAAGCCTGGCCTTGCATTTCCTTACCTGTAATAATACCTAACACTGTTTCAATCAAGAGAGTGCCTAAAATATGTACTTTATTCTTTCTGTTCAAAATATCTCTCTCTCTCTCTCCCCGCCCCTCTCTCCCTGGCAGTACTGGGGGTTGATCCAGGGGTACTTTAGTACTTACCTATATTCTCAACCCTCTTGAGAGAGGGTCTCACACCACATTGTCCAGACTGGCCTCAAACATGTATTCTCCCTCAGGTTCCTGAGTCACTGAGGTCACAGGTGTGTGCCATCAAGCCCAGCATTTATAGGCTTTTTCTATCATCACACCATCCTTTGTTTTTTATCTCCATTCATCCAGATTCAGCCATGTTTAAGATATATAATGTGGTAAACAAAACCCCTGAACTTGGTAAAATAAGGATGATACCTGCTAGGTGAGTATCACATTGGCTGTTAAGACTACGAGACCACACAGGAAACTCTTGTCCCTAGTGAGCGCTGGAAAAAGACCAGGACAGGTTTACAGTCTCTTATCTAAAACCCCTATGACCAAAATTTTAAAGATAAATATTGACAGGAAGGCATCTGAAACAGAACCCTATGATCAAACACACTTAGGTCCACACTAAAATATTCATATTGACACAAATTTTAGATCAGATTTTGATGTCAAACATTGGCAACAAACTCAAGAAGAAAACTTGGTTCTCGGAGCCTGGAGGATTTTATAATTGCAAACTTTCAGTAGCTGTTTCAGTCAGCTTTCCATTGCTGTGATTGAAATACCTGAAAATTTAGAAGTGGAAAAACTTATTTGGGGCTCATGATTTTCAGAGGTGCAGTTCATGGTCAGCTGACTCCATTGTTCTGGGTGGGGAGAGGCAGAACACCATGGCAGAAGATCATGGTACAGGAAAGTTGCACTCAGAAAGCAGAAACATGGCACTCAGAAAGCAGAGACTTGAGGAGCCACAGACAAAATATATTCCCTGAGGCACCCCCCCACGGTGACCTACTTCCCCCAGCCATGCCCCATCTGCCTACAGCTACCACCCAATAATCCAAATTATTAATTGATTAAACTTTACCTCTGAATATTACTGCATTGTCACATGAGCTTTCTTACCATAAAAGTAGCCTCCAAATTTCTCTGGGCACTTAGTTGGCGATTTCTTCCAACTGTCTTTATTTTCTATGTAAGTGACAAAGAGACAAGAAAACTAGCAGGTGTGCTTTGACAAGTACAGCAGCTACAACAGAACCCTGCACTCTGGCCATTCTACAGGGCCAACAGGAACCTGTAAGCAGCAACTAGGTGAGGGGAGTCTGCAGAAGCCCAAAGGTGGCCTTCTGGAGCCTCTTAACAGTCCTTTCATTTTATGGAAGGGAAAAATCTAAGGCCTAAAATGGAAAAAACAACTTTGTCTGAGGTTCAGTAACATTAGACTCAACTTCTTAGATACTCAAATCCCCCTGTCATTTCCCTTCCCAGCACGTAATAGTTCATGTGTATTCATGGCTCGGGTCATGTGCTCAGCCCTTGTCCAGGAAGTACCTATGGCAAGGGTGGCGGGTACCATCATGGCTGTGCAATTCAGTCTTCATCCTAAAATGGCAGCTCTCTTTTTAGTCATTTGGCTAGATGAGCTGTGGAAGAGGCATTTCCTCAAAAGGAACATGTGCTAGTCAAAGGAGGTTAATTATGCAAATAAACATGGCAAATGTCTACCATTACTGATTGCTGTTACAAGCACTGCGCTAAAACACTCATATCTAAACCAGTCTTCACATGATTTCCAAATGAAGAAACTGAGCCACCTTAAGCAGTAAAAAACTCTATCCAGTGATCTGAATTTTGTTCACCTATTTTCTGAAGTCTAGTCTTTGTGTTCACAGAAGTGTATTGTAGGGTAGAAAACATGCTGCTTGCAATCAAATATACTCCTAGCTTTTTCCCCATAAGTCTGAGTCCTAGAGAAAGGAAATTCCCTCAAATTGGAAAAAAAAAAAAATGAAGATCAATCAGTATGCTCTGAGAATGGCAGGAATATAAGCCTTGCTCTATCAAGACATCAGAAGAATGGGGTGTAAGACAGGCTGGACTCCAAGCACTGAACTTCAGTAATAGAAACTACTACCAGACCCAAATTAAGCATCTGCAGTGCTGTATATCTTCAAAGGACACCTCAGAGTTAATTGCTATGGAGTTCAACAGTGACTGTAATGGAATGAAGACAACAAAGTCCTTGTATTTTCCAAGGACCAGACTATTTACCTGGATCTTGTATAACTTCAGGGAAGGACTGAAATTGAACCCCATTAGGTGACCCACAATAGGGACTCAGATTTAATTTGTTTCATAAAAATAAGTAATTTGATACTTCATTGCTTTGTTCTAAGCAGCTTCATCATCACTTAAAAAAAAAAAAAAAAAAAAAAAAAAACCAGAAACAGACTTTACTATTACCTGTTAATTCTACCTGGGAAAATAATTTAGATCCTTTCTGTCTTCTGTGCTTTCACAACTACACTTTAGGGCCTCTCACTTGGAAAGCTGCCTTTTCTCTCTGGGACGCTTAACCTCCAGTCCTGCCCTCCCATGCTCCTCAGCCCCTCCCTGCAGCACACAGCATTCCCAGTGATTCTGTTACATTGCAGATCTGATCAGTATTTCCTCAACGTAGTCACGCAGGTAGCCAGTGAGTCAAATCTGGCAGGCAGATTGTTTTGTGTGTGTGTGTGTGGGTGTGTGTGTGGGGGGTGTGGGTGTTGTTTTTTAGTTTCAATTACTTTGAACAGGTGTGCAAACATAAATCCTACCACCCACTCACTATTGGATTTATTGACCACATTCATTTGGATCCACACTCTTCTCCTGCCTGCCCTGTGAGGCATTTCAATTTGCCAATCTCTGACATCAGTGTACAATCCAAATACTGCATCTGGTGTAATCTTTCTAAAATGCAAGTGAGGATCTGTTTCTGTCTTGCTGTGCTCAAAAAATGTAGCTTTTAATCAACTACTCTTCCTTTAGAACTATTCATTCATCAAATATTTATAGTGTACCAACTGTGTGCTGAGCACTGTTCTAGGTGTTGGAGGCAAGGAACAACCAACCCAAAATCTCTGCCTTCATAAAGCTTAAATTTGGTTAGAGACAAGTGCTATGGAGATAATGCATGGGAGGAGGAAAATGGGGAGTTTGGCAAGGGCAGGTTGCCATTTCACTTGGGGGTGTGTATGTGTGTGTGTTGGGCAATTTTTTTTCCTGAAGTGCTAGGGATCGAACTCAGGGCTTCACGAATGCTAGGCAAGTGTTCTACACTGAGCTACCCATCAGGTTGGTCAGGGAAGACCCACAATGAGGAGAGCATGTGCCCTACGGATACCAAGGGAGGATGCATTCCAGACAGGGAGAAGTAGGTATGAAGGCCCCAGAACAATGGAGGGCTGTCTCTTCCAATACCTTCTCAAGTTTTAGTTTTGCTCCAGGAATCACCCCAAATGCCATTTCCCTACGAAAGCCTTTCCCAGGAAGAATAAAATTCTTTCTCCCATATGTGCTTAGACATATCTCAGATACACGTTCACAATTTTTGCATCATTTGTGAACACTAGCCTCAAAAATATTTATTAAAAAATAAATAAGGAAAAGCTGACATAAGACATTCTTGAATAAACTCTTCTACTGAATTCTCTTAACATAGGAATGTAACCTGGAATGTACTGAGGAAGAAAAATGGCTTTGGAATCAAAGTACAGATTTAAATCTCTTAACAGAGTGAAGCTGAACAAATCTCTCAGCCTTGCTTAAGTCCTTTGTATATCAGTAAAATAGAGTAAGGATCAAATAAAACAAACAAACAAACATGTTTTAGGGCTAACCCTGTGAAAGAACATAGTTGGTCCTTTTCCCTCTTATTTATGCCCTAGGGACAGCTATTGCCACAAGAGGGCGCCACTAAATATCTGGAAAGGAAAGGCAGCCTTCTCAGATTTAACCAACTTCCAGTTTATGCTGAAGTTTTAAATCTATGGTGTGTGAACACCAAATGAATGGTATCTGATTAGCACGTAGCAGCAATAAGCTTGGTATCACTAAGCCTACTACATGTGCACTAGCAGAAATAAGAATCTGGCATGATTTGTGAAGAACAAAGGTGTATGAAGTCAGCGAAATCAGACTGATGGGGTTTCAAAGAGTTTCACGACCACAAAAGACAATTGTTACCTTCCTGAGCTTTATCTATATAACATGGTTGTGGCTTGATGGATGGATGGACAAATGGATAGACTTCTTATCCACCCCCTCCCAAACTTGACAACTGCCTACCTCTGGTGGGTACACAACGGTACCAGCTCTGTTCTGCTCCTCTCAGCAGTGCTTCGTCTAGTGTCCCCCCATAGATTGCTTTAAAAGAAACCAGTAAAGGCTAAATGGAAAAAAGTATGTGTCTTTAACAAATTAGAAAAAAAGCCAAATTTGGGGGCTGGATTTGTGGCTCAGTGGTAAAGTGCTTGCCTAGCCTGTGTGAGGCACTGGGTTTGAGTGTCAGCACCACATATTAATAAATGAATAAAATAAAGGTCCATCAACAACTAAAAAGTATATTTTAAAAAAAGAAAGTCAAACAAGATTTTTGAAAATTGATTAAAATGCATGCCTTTAGGATAGTCTCTTCAACAAAACTGAATATATCCACATGCAAAAGCATGAAGTAGGGCCCTTACTTTCCAACATATTAAAAACTTAAAATGTATCCAAGACTTAAACATAAAACCTAAAGTTACAAAAGTCTTAGAACAAAATGTGAAAAGCTTCATGACACAGGATTTAGCAATGATTTCTTGACTATGCCATTGAAAGCACAGACAAGTAAACAGAGAGAAAACGGACTGTATCAAAATTTAAATCTTTTGAGCAGCAAAGGATATAATCAACAGTGAAAAGTCAACCTATGGAATGGGAGACATTTGCAAATAATATATCTGAATAGGAGTTTGTTATGGTTTGGAATGTGAGGTGACAAAGCAAGGTTTGGAGGAGGAATGATTGGATTATAGCCTTGACCTAATCGGTGGGATGGTCTCTAATGGGATTAACTGAGTGGTAACTGGAGGCAGGGGGTGTGTGGCTAGAGGAAGTGGTAGACTGGGGGTGTGCTATGGGGTATATATTTTGTATCTGGTGAGTGGAGTCTCTCCCTCTACTTCCTGATCATGGGGATATGAACTGCTTCCCTTCACCACCCTCTCCCAACATGATGTTCAGCCTCACCGAGAGCCCTGAGGAAAAGAGCTAGCCTTCTATGAACTAAGACCTCTGAAACCCTGAGCCCTCAAATAAACCCTTCCCCCTTTACAGTTGTTCTGGTCTGATCCTTTTAGTCACAGCAGCAAAGAAGTTGACTAAGACATGGTTTAAATGTAGAATATATACAGATCAACTACTCAACAAAAAGAAAAATCAATCTCATCAAAAAACAGGAAAGAAAAGGCTTTGAATAGGTATTTCTCCAAAGAAGAAATATAAATGTCCAACGAACATACCAAAAGATAACATCAGTAATCATTCATTCGAGAAATACAATCAAAATCATAATGAGATTATCATCTCACACCCATAAGGATGACTACTCTCTAAAAAACAGGAAGTAACAAGTATTAGCATGTGGAGAAATCAGAACTCTTATGCAATTGGTGAGAACGTAAAATGGTTTCTCAAAAAAGTAAAAATAAAATTACTACATGATCCAGCAATTTCAATTCTAGGAATATATCCAAAAGAATTGAAAGCAAGGGCTGGGGATATAGCTCAGTTGGTAGAGTGCTTGCCTCGCAAGTACAAGGCCCTGGGTTCAATCCCCGGCACCGGAAAAAAAAAAAAAAAAAAAAGAATTGAAAGCAAGATCTTGAAAAGATATTTGCAGACCCATGTTCATAGGAGCATTATTCACAATAGCCAAGAGGTAACGCAACCCAAGTATCCATCAACAGGTAAACAAAATGTGGAATATATATATGACGGGATATTATTCAGCTTTAAAAGGGAAGGAAATTCTGATTTATGCTACATTCATAACTCTTAATTAAGACACTATGCCAAGGGAAAAAATCAGTCACAAAAAATACTACTACATGAGTTCACTTATATTTGTACCAGAGTGGTCAAATTCAGAGAAACAGAATGTTGGTTATCAGAATCTGGGGGAAGGGAAAATGGGAAGTTTTTGTTTAATGGATATAGTTTCAATTTAGCAAATGAAAAAGTTCTGGAGATTAGTACACTTAACACTACTGAATTGTACACTTTGATGGGTTTTTAAAAATATTTTTTAGTTGTCAATGGACCTTTATTTTATTCACTTATTTATATGTGGTGCTGAGAATCAAACCAGAGCCTCACACATGCTAGGCAAACGCTCTACCACTCAGCCACAACCCCAGCCCAAGATGGTTTTTTTCATGCCTTAATGTGCTTCTGCTCTGATGAGTCCACCTATGCCAAAAAAATGACTCTCCTTGCAGAGCATATTTTCTTTTGAGGTTATTAATTAAGAAAGCTGTTCAGAGGCTAAGAAACCTCATTATGCAAATGATCTATCCCAAAGCAGGTTAGCATTTCTTCGAATTCACCACAGGTATGTCAAAGATACTGGATATTGAGTAATATGTACAATTTTTTCAAAGCATTAGTATGGAAAACTATTTTTCCTATGACTGGTCTCAATCAACTAACTGGATACCATCTTCTTAAATGGAGTAGATTTCTGGCTCTTGATTATTCTCTACATATTTACAAAGGAATTTTAATACATGTTTTCAGGAAAAAGTATTTATTTGACACCCTTACAAAAATATTTAGGCACATAATTTTCATGTTTATGTCACCTGATTTACATACCGCAATCCTTAGTACCTTTTCAAAACACTAAATAAATCGGTCAATAAAATCTATATTGAAAAAATATTATGAAAGGCTAACATTTGTAGACAAAAATCAGTTGATCATCAGCATGAGAAAGAAAATATTTGTGAACAAAATAATTTCTAAAAACATTTTTTCTGAAACAATAAATCTAACCAGTAGATTTCTTTTTAAAAAGTATTTTCAAAATAAAACAAAGCTAAAAAAACAAAACACACAAACAACAACAACAACACACCAATGATATCCTGACACTAAGAACTGGAAGACGGGTTTAGAAAACAGAGGTAACAGCGCCAGGGACGCACGTACGCCATCAGCTCAAGCCTGGAAGCAGAGGCAGCACAGAGTCAAGGGCATTCATTCCAAGAAGGGAAGGAAGAAGGTCTGGCCTGTACAGTCATGGGACAAATTGAGAAACTTTTAACTGAATTACCATTATGAAATGTAATTATCTTCCTCTGAGATAGAAAACAGCTTTCCTTTTTTGAAATTTACCATCATAATATGAAAGTAACTGTGTTCTTTTTAAAAAACAATCACTTGCATCATGCAGTGGCCACAATTAAATTAAGCAGGTATTTAAAAAAGAAAAGACAGTGAACAGAAACAGGTACCTAAGCATTCTAAGGTCAGGTGTTCAGGAAATACATTGTCTAGGACTTTTTCATTTAAGGAGCACAAATTAAGAATCTTGTTTTGCCTACAATCCCACCATGAAATAGGGACAGTAGCCACATTTTCTATGTGCCTAATAGGTACTAGGCATTGCACTAAGTTATTTTATATTTATTATCTCTTATTATGAATTTTTTTTCTTCAGGGAGGGAAAAACCAATTACAGCCTTGTTCGATAGGAGGAACCAGTATTACATCGTTATGGGGAAGCAAGAACATTTGCAGCTGAGGAGGAAGAATTCAGGCTATGCCCAGAATTCTAAGAGTTGTGTCTCTTATCTCAAAGCTAGAAGACTGATTCAAGTTACAAAGACCTCTCAGATTAAAAAGCTGCTTTCGTCTACAGAAAGCACACCCTAGAACCAGTGACCTGGTAAATGTGCACACAGTTCTAGTTCCCAAATCACTGACTCCTTTTATCTGTTTCCCCTCTCAATTTGGGTCCAGGCCACCACCATCGACGAAAGAATTATATACTCCTTGAGTGCAAGACCCATGTCCTATTCATTGATTCCCCCAAGCTTAGCAAAATGCTTGACATACCAGTTGCTCATCAAATCTTCACCCTCTGAACAAGCCCATGATAAGGAAAGTAAAGGCAGGCCCAAAGCCCTAGGTATTTTTCCAAGACAATCAAATATGGAATTCCATTATTTGTGTGAAGAACCTGCCTTAGCTTTACTGACTGAAACCTCCCATTAATTTCTGATATGATAGGATTACAGAAAATTTGCCAATGCATTTTTGTAACCTAAATGCAAGTTGGATGCTACAAATGACTGACTCATAGTTGACAGTCACATGAAGCAATGAGAATTAAGTGACATGGTAGCAATATGCAGCCTGGCTAACCAGGGTTATTCTAATCTATCTCACAATTTACCACAAGCAAATTGGCCAGAGGATTTCACTCAAGGAGAGGAGCCATTACCTCCTTTCAGAATTCTTACCACAGTTCATCTCTCTCAGTAGGAAAACTAAGGACTTAAGTCTATACTGCCTATTTTCCTCTCAGAAGGAAGTTAACAGGTCAAACAATTTTTGCCCATCAACCTTGGAGCAAAATCCAGACATTCTGAGAGATATCAGATTATCAAGCAAATGTCTATACTGTATTATACCAGGCCTATAAACAACCAAAAACCATAAACTCCAAAAAGAGGCTAGCCACTCTATTCAATCTCAAACTTACCCATGTTGCTCTCTCTTATCTTGAAATGGTGGTGGTAGCTGAAGGAGACCTCCTGGAATCAGAATATGGGGCAGAAGTTCTGAGTTGCTGTACCTGCTCTGTCACTCAGAAGGTTCAGCACAGATAGGGGCTCTGAGGTATACTGCATTCCATGAGCTATAACTATACGTGATTTTCTCAAATTAACCTGGAGGGGAGACAGACTTCTAAGGGAACCTGATTCCTGGTGGAGTACTAGTCCAATAGTAAATACCTCCAAATAGCAAAGTTACTTCCTTCATGTGGGTGACAGAAGGAACAGAATTGTTCAAATTATTTCTAGCTAAGCTCTTTTACGGTATCCAGGCAGTTGTAGGCAACATTCATAGCCTGAACTACAAACTAACTGAGATAAGCCTGGAAGTTAGATAAAGACTACATGATAAAGGGCGACCTGTCACACTCTCTAATTTGCAAAGTGTATTTCTCTCTGACACCAAATTCAATCAAACACGTACCTCTTTGGAAGAGTTCAAGCTAACTCAGTTGATATCCCTGTTTCCTTAGGGAAAGGCAGTTAAACAAATGGAGCATGGTTTAATGGACAGAGCATGGGAGTTTGATTTATAAACAAGTCACCTATTTTCTCTGAGTCTTATTTTTCTAATTGGTAAAATAGAGACAAATAAGACACAATACTTTCCCACTGGAATTTTTTTAGGTCAGATGATGCTGGAAAAAAAAGTGAGCCTATAGTCTGGGCTCAATATAATTTTTCAAATAGAAAGAAAAAAATCAGAATTTTCCTAGTCTTCTGTTGAGACACCAAAATACTAATAGTTTTAGGTCAACAGAGCCCAGTAGTTTCCAAGCTCAAACAGAAGCTAGTGTATACAAATAGTGCAAACGTACCAGCTTCTGGTACAGACTGCACAACCAGCCTGAGCAAACACACTCATCCTCCAGTCAATGGATGTCTCTGAGCAAAGCCACGGAACTGTGCTTAACACTTCCCCAAGAGGCAATTCAGGCAATGCCCTTTCACAGGTACTGTCCCAGGATGTGGCACTGGACTTGAGAGAAGTTGGCAAGTTCATTAAGTGAAGGTGGGGGCGGAGCATCTAGGTGGGTGCGTCCCAAGGAGAGGTATGCTCATGCCATTTAAAAAGGGAGGAATGCTGACACTGCCAAAGAAAGGTCCACCCTTAACAATACAAAAATCCCAACCAGCTTTTCCTCTCAAACCAATCATTCAAAAATGTAAGACCTTGTCATACTGATCTAAGAAATAAAAAGAACAACCAAACCCAGAGGTGGGAGGCATGAGGAAAGAGCTGATGGTCACCTTGCCCGTCTGCCATCCTTGCAGAGAAGGGGCCAGTGCCGAACTGTGCTGGTTTACAAAATGCAGCTTTTCACTTCGATGTTACTTTGCAACATTTGGACTCAAACTGTTGTGGGACAGGTAGGGCAGGTGTTTTAATCCAATTTCCAGATCTGCAGTTTCTGAGAGCTGAAACAACTTTCTCATAGTCCCAAAGTCTTCTGAATGGACTGAGAACTAAATTCTCCATCTTAAACTTCAGTCACTATGGCAGGAAGGAGATCTTCCAATTATCTCCCATACAGACATCCAGCACTTAGCCCAGTGCCTAACACATACATTCGATACATTTTAGTTGGATGAATGAATCAAACAGATGAGTAAATGAGTACAATGCCTACTTCCTCCATCCCTTCATTGTCCCCATCCTACACAACAAAGAGGGAACAACATTTTCAAGGAATCACTCTGTTCACCCTATCAGTTCTCAGGAAAGTGAACATGGGAAGCAATACACTCCAAAACACCATGTATTTTTTTAGTACCAAAGTTGCTGTCTTTGGCAAATGTGATATTGTGAAAACAATGCAATCAATAAGAAATAAAATTCAAAGAAATTTCAGATCAGCTGCATTCTGGCAAAAGAAAGATCAAACTGCTCCAGACACAGCAATGATTTGAATGATAAGGCTCCAGTTGGAGCACGTTATATATGCAGCTCTCAGGGACACCTGGATATCGAACTATGGAATAAAAGATTTTCAAAACACTGATGTTTCACTGTCAGAACAGAAGAAAAATAAATTAAAACGCCCAGTACATTATCCAGTTTGATATAAATTAATTCAAACAATATATTTAAAATACAGTCAATTATAAGTTTCTCTCATAAAATTTTAAAAGGCAGCAATCAATCCTTGGATTGTGCAAGTGCAAAGGAACGGCATTTTCTCCATAATCATCTCGGTATCTGCGTAGGAACTGCCAGAGTTCTGAGTTGATCAGAAATGGGCAACGCAGTCGGAGCAGTCCTCTGGTTACACTGCTCCTTTCCCCTTCATGTCCAGCTTGTTACTGGCCTCTGACTGTTTGTTCAGCTGCTCCTCAGTGAAAGTGATGTATGAGTACACCAGACTTCCAGCAATACTGCAAAACAGAAAACCACCATGAGGCAGGGAGGAAGGGAAATAGAGATGGTGGAAGGAATATTTATAACGGCAAAAAATTAGATAAAAAATAAGTGTTCCACAATGAGAAACTGTGCAAATTCATACAATCAAATACTATGCAGCCATTAAAATGACCTAAAATAAAAACAGGCAATGACACTCTTAAATAAGAAAAAATTCTATAAAACATTGATCCTATTTTATTTAAATGAACATGAATATGTACAACAATCTGCATCAGAGCAGAAAGTCTGGAAGAAACACAGTGGTTCCTTCCAGACTTTTTGGAATAGAGGTTACATCTGGATGATGAGATTAGAGTGATTATTTTTCCAGCTAAAAGCAAGTTCACAGTGACAAACTTCTCACTTGAGCCCTCGGCCTGACAGTTGGTTCCTGGTACACCCTGTCTGTCCATCACACCTACCACCAGAAGGGTTCGCTCTTTGGTTTTGGTTTTTCTTTTCTTCTTATTATTTTCAGTCCCAGGGATCTAAACCAGGGCCCTGCATATGTTAGGCAAATGCTCTATCACTGAGTTATATCCTTGACCCCAATGTTCACTCTCTGGGGCAGTGATTATTCTGTAGATTCTCTGTGAGGACCTCAACTCCACTCAGGATCTATAATCTCCTGTGCCAATCACTAAGCTGAAAGCAAGCAGAAAGAGCCCAAACATCAGCACTTCCAGCCTACCCTACCCTGCCTCTTCAATGAGAATGCTACCCAGGGCTCTCTTGGATCTCCAGCCAGCTGGGTGCCTAGGCTGGGCTTTGCTTTCAGACATTTCTGCTGTGGGTTTGGCCCTCATCTTCTGCCTGACCATGAGGCTCATAAACATGCTGTTGATTTGAAGATCATTATCTTTTCCAGGCTTTGATATCCCAGCCCCAGGCCAGCTAGGTCACAGTGAGAGCCTATCTCCTGCTCCCACGAGGAAGGAAATGAGGCACTGGTCTTTTACTGCATATGCTTACATAAAACTATCCACTCTCTGAAATGTCAATCAACCATATACAAAGCTTTCTCCAATCCAACCTTCCCAACCAATTTCTTACTGTTTCTCATCTGATCCTAACAGCATACACTAATGAATGAAATTGTGAATAGTTACTAAAGTCTATTGTATGTCATATATTTAGCATTCATTCCCTGCTATTGCAATATTCCTCCAAGGTATAATATTCCTGCAAAGTACCTATTTTATAGATGAGGAAGCTGAATCCCAGAGTCATAAGAAACTTGCTCAGGGTCACAACACAGCTAATGATGGACCAGAATAAAGCCCACATCAGTCTTTCTCCACTGCAGCAGCTGCCTACTTTATGGCTCCTACCCACTGACATTGCACTTACTTGTCCTTAATTGTCCTCATCATCCTGTAAACTTCTCAAGGCCTGATTCCTTAACCTCTACAGAATTTCTTGCACAGGGCCTGGCACTTTGTAGTAACACAAGTAAATGCTGAATTGAATATCCCTTACCACCAAACTCAAAAACTGGCCTCGTGGACCCAATCCTGAGAGCGCCAGTGTTCATACTGTTTCATCTTTTCTTTCATCTGGTGGCTTTTTTTCCATTTTATTGTTTCCAAATTTGATCTCACTCTTCTGGAAACCATTTGTTTTTCTAGTATATCAAGTTGATTGTTGCCTGGCGGCTGAGTAGGGACCCAAGGAGATGGCTTATTGAAGCTTTTACCACTAAAGCTAAAAATTCCTTGAGGGTCACATTGGTATCCACAAGACAGTCAATTTCCCTTGCCTCCAAACCCCTCTACTCCAAAACAAAGTAGAGGGCTGCCCATTTATTCCTTCATTTTATTCTTCTCTAGCTTGCCCCTCCCACAATAACCTAAAAATAACACTATTATTTTTTCCTGTCAAGATTATCTTTGATGTTCACATTGAGCCCGATTCACCTGGGAATCACAGAGCAGAAGACAAAAGAATGTCCTGGAATTTATTCCAGACTTAGTCCTATTCATGCTCCCAGACCCTACTCTATTAGCACAGTCAGTATAATGAAAAAAATGTAGACTCCAGGGTTAGGTCTTAGTTCAAATCCTGAACATACTACTAGCTCTGGGATCCTGGGAAAATCAATCTGAGATTCCTATATTAATCCAGTAAGAATGCTATTATCTATCTAGGCTAGTCTGAGGATTAAATAAGATTACACCAATAAAGAATCTAAATCTACATCTGACACACAGTAAGCAATCAGTATGGCATCTCCTTTTTATCCCACCTTCCCTGCCAGCCCTGACATAGACCAGAGAGGAAATGTACTGTTAGCAAAAGGTAGTCTGTTCAAGCTGTTAATGAACAAATAAATAAATAGCCTGGGCATGTGGTTCAGTGGTAGAGTGTGTCTGGCATGTGCAAGGCCATGGGTTTGATCCCCAGTATGGTGGGAGATGTGGGGGGGAGGGAGGCACAACCATAAACTAAACTAGATGGCTTATAAAATTGGTTTTTCATAGTTCTAGAAGCCAGAAAAGCCAATATCAAGGTAGATTCTATATCTGATGAGGAACATCTTCCTGATTCAGATGGTGCCTTCTCATCATGTCCTTGCATACAGGAAGGAGGCGGGTCTTTAGGGATCTCATTTAAGGAAGCTCCAACTCCATGACCAATCACCCTGCAAAGCCCCATTCCTAATACTATCACCTTGGGAGTTACAACTTAAACATGAATTTGGAGGAACACAAACATTCAGTCCACAGCAAGGAGACTTGGCATGATGCAAGAGGAGAGTCACATTGCTGCCACATAGTTATTCAAATAACTAGAGTAAAACCAAAGCACAGAATATACTGGTCCAAACTGTGGAGATCAAAGAGCAATCTATTCAATTTTCACAAATTCCAATTTGAGGCAACAACAAAATATTTTCTTTCTTTTTTTTTTTTGGTACTAGGGATTTAATCCACGGGTGTTCAAGCACTGAGCCATATCCCTAACCCTTTTTATTTTTTTATTTTGAGACAGGATCTCACTAAGTTGCTGAGGCAGGCTTTGAACTTAGGATTCCCCTATCTTTGCCTTCCAAGGCGTGGGGATTATAGGCATGTGCCACTGTGCCTGGCAACAAAAGATTTCTTATTTCATCTTTATTCCTGACTTGATTATTGCCAAATATTTACATTCTCAGAAACAAACTCATGAATCACTTGAAGAGAACTGAATATACATCAATAAGTATGTGTCAAGCAGTGATGAGTTAATGTCTTGCAAAGGAATTTTAAATTGCTCTCCAGCAGCTTTGGGGAGAAAGAGCTGGGAGGAGGGGCAAATCAAGATAGAGAAAAGCCTAGATATTAGGCAGGATGGGGACCTGTATCTGATTTTCATAAATCACTACCAAATTTTAAATCACAATCTTCTACTGCTAACGAAGAGCATTTCATTTTCTGGTGGCTCCACAAATGTACACATTAGAGTTGAGAACTTTCAATGTTTTAGAATTGATATTTATATGTTAGCCCATTCTAAACATTCATTAAAAAAAATAATAAGGTACAATCACTGCACAAGTGTTTTTTAAAATCCAAGTCATTTTCCACCTGTATAATATTCAGACCAAGATAATGTGGCAGACACAGCTGGGAGACTCTTGGAAGAAAAAAGACAAAGCTACAGTTTCCTTTAGACAGGGGTCTAGTCAGAACACTGTGAGTCTGACTGGGTAGTGCCAAAGTCAGCTTCGTCTGCTTATGAATCTATTAAATCTGATGACTCTTCATCATCTGTTCTAACCGACTTCTGATCTTTCAGAGCAATGTAAACAGCCTACCTCTTCTAGACCGAGTCATGGAAATACTAGCTTTCAGCAGTTAAGATGTCTGTTCTACAAATAATGTACAGTAAAAATGTCTTCCAATGGACCAGCCCCACAGCCAGAGAGCAAGACTCCTGAGGTCCAGGCTGTATTCACCTCTTCTTAACCACTGACATATTTGTTCATGTGTCTAGGCAGATGGCTCTGCCTCCGAGATTAGGCCTTGCCTTCTACCTGTAAAACGTGCCAACCCACATCAAAAGCTATGAGCCAAAAGAGTTCAACTCCTGCTATTTCTAACAAATACAATTCTTGCCAAATAAATGAAACTGGCTGTCTAGAAAACACCTTCTTACAGTGACCAGGGATCCCATCTCAATACCCACACAGCACTGTGAGGAGCCCCTTCCCATCTTCCTTCTCACCAGCTAAACAAAGCAGAGCTGCACTGTTGCTCTCTTCCATCACCATTCAGAGTTTTCCCAACTAAAGAGAAACTGAGAGGACACAAGAGTTGAGTAAAAAGCATCTATCTGTGGACTCTGCCACTATAAACCTCTGTGACAAGCTGCAAATTATGTAACTCCTCAGAGCCTTAGTTCCCTCATCTGTGAAATGAAGATTATAAGAACACCCTTGTAGGCTGGGCATGGTGGCGCACGCCTATAGTACCAGCAGCTCAAGAGGTTGAGGGAGGAGGACTGCATGTTCAAAGCCAGCCTCAGCAACTTAGTGAGGCCCTAAGCAACTTGGCGAGACCCTATCTCAAAATAAAAAATAAAAAGGGCTGGGGATATGACTCAGTGGTTGAGCCCCCCTGAGTTTAATCCCTCGTACAAAACAAAAACAAAAACAAAAACTCACTCTTGGACTAACACCAAATTGTTAATATAATTATTAATAGAATTAGTATATATTAATATATAATATGCAATTAATCAGTTAATACATAAACATTAAATTTTACATTTAAATTATATAATAAGACAATAAATCATTTCAAAAGGCATACAACAGCCATCCAACAGGAGTGAAAGTCAAATGCTGAAACATATCAGGCGTCAACACTTACCAAAGAGCAAAAAAGAAGACAGCAGTTCTGGTATCTGCTGTTTCTCTATATGGCTTCATACTCATCCACCCACACATTAAGGAGGAGTCACAAGTATAATAGGGTCTTCCTGTATTGGGTCATCCTGACCAGGCCTTAATTATATTGACCAGCCAAGCTTGAACCAGCCTCTATTATCTGAAGTTTATTAATAACTCTCAGAATGTCCTTCTGTTTAGGTGCTCATTCTCCCTGTTAAGAGACATCTGTGGCTTCTCAAACTTGGATGCCTATCTATTTTCACAAAATTACCTTTGAGAAACTGGTCTCACTCAAGCCACACTGGTATGCCTACTGCCCACCCTATCCCACACCTGCATTTCAGCTCCATGCTTTTTTTCAGTCAGTACTTAAGAGATGGAATACCCATCTTCTCTTTCCATCTCTCCTAATCTCCTTCTCATCAAATATCCTTTCTTCTATGACATCTCTCAAGAAACTTGGTACGATTTTAATTCCTGAGATCACACTGTATTACTGATGCCAGTCTAAATAGCTATTCTGACATTTATGTAATGATAGTTACAAAAGCTCTTTGGTGAGATTGTAGAAAAACATGGTCACTGCTCTCAATGCCACATAAGGGCCAAATGTTATCATAAATGCAGTACGATCCCTATATAAATGAAAGCTATTGCCATTAACATAATTATTCCACATTTCTCCTACTCCTTCAGGGTAATCTCAACACAGTGACTAAAACTAAGTGAGATCATATCAGTTGTTCAAACTTCTCCAACATCTCTCTCTCAAAAATCATTCTGTAATGACAAAAAAGGTCCTCCCTAATCTACTCCTCTACCTCATGATCCCCATGGCCCCATCTCCTTTTACTCACTCCACTCATCAGCCACACTAGCCTCCTTGTTTCTAGAACATTCCAGGCAGGCACACTCCCACTTCAGGGCCCTTTCACTTGCTCTTCCATCAAGAATCAGCATGGTTCATTACCTCAATTCCTGTAGGTCTTTACATGAAATCTAGTTTTCTCAATAGGTGCTCCACACTCCCATAAATTTCCTTAACCCACTTCCCCACTTAATTTTTCTTCATTATTATTTATCTCCAACTAACCGAGCATATATTTCACTCATTTATCTTCATTTTATCTCCACTACTAGAAGGAAAATTCCATGAGGACAAGGATTCTGATTTGGTTTTAGAGCAGCACTAATCTCATTGCCTAAAAGAACGCCTGGTTGTGTGGCAGGCAACCACCACACATCTGCTGATAAACAATGAGCTCCTGGGTAGATTGCAAACTCCTGAAATAGTTTTGGTTTTACCAGGCACTAAGCAGTCGCTTCCTTTAATATATGTGCAGAATGGGTTCACAGTTTATTTCTACCCTGCCTGCCAAGGGAGATAAAAAAGACAGAGCGGTAATAAGGCAAGAGGTAAGTAAGATTTCAGAAATGTCTGAAATCCAGAGGAACCGTTTTAAATCCTCTT
>JAJEJO010000603.1:686586-705922 GCA_020662805.1 Glaucomys volans | reverse complement strand
GTATGCGAATTGCTAAAATTCTGTTAAGGATTTTTGCATCTATGTTCAGTAGGGATATTGGTCTGAAATTTTCTTTCCTTGATGCGTCTTTGTCTGGTTTTGGTATCAGGGTGATATTAGCTTCATAGAATCAATCTGGAAGTGATCCCTCCTCTTCTATTTCATGGAATACTTTGAGGAGTATTGAAATGAGTTCTTCTTTGAAGGTTTTGTAGAACTCAGCTGAAAATCCATCTGGCCCTGGACTTCTCTTGGTAGGTAGGCTCCTGAAGACTTCTTCTATTTCATTGCTTGAAAATGGTCTATTTAAATTGTGTATGTCCTCCAGATTCAGTTTGGGTGGGTCATATGTCTCTAGAAACCTATCGATATCTTCAAGATTTTCTAAATAGATTTTCAAAATAGCTTCTAATTATGTTTTGTATTTCAATAGTGTCTATCGTGATAGTTCCTTTTTCATCTCAAATTTTAGTAATTCGAGTCTTCTCTCTCCTTCTCTTTGTGTGGCTAAGGGTTTATCAATTTTATTTTTTCAAAGAACCAACTTTTTGTTTTGTCAACTTTTTGAGTATTTTCTTTTGTTTCAATTTCATTGATTTCAGCTCTGATTTTAATTATTTCCTGTCTTCTACTACTTTTGGTGAAAATCTGTTCTTCTTTTTCTAATGCTTTGAGCTGTAATGTGAGGTCGTTCACTTTTCATTCTTTTGTTGAATGCGCTCCATGCAATGAATTTTCTTCTTAGTACTGCTTTCATAGTGTCCCAGAGATTTGGATATGTTGTATCATTGTGCTCATTTACCTCTATGAATTTTTTTATTTCCCCCCTGATGTCTTCTGTTATCAATACATTGTCCAATAGTGTGTTATTTAATCTCCAGGTGTTGGAATAGCTTCTGTTTTTTATTTTATTATTGATTTCTAATTTCATTCCATTATGATCTGAGAGAATGCAAGGTATTATCTCTATCTTTTTGTATTTGCTAAGAGTGGCTTTGTGGCATAACACATGGTCTATTTTAGAGAAGGATCCATGTGCTGCTGAGAAGAAAGAGTATTCACTTATTACTGGATGGAATACTCTATATATGTCTGTTAAGTTCAAATTATTGATTGTGTTATTGAGAGCTATGGTTTCTTTGTTCAATTTTTGTTTGGAAGATCTGCCCAATAGTGAGAGAGGTGTATTAAAGTCACCTAGTATTATTGTGTGGTCTATTTGGCTCCTGGAATTGAGAAGTATTTGTTTAGCATACATGGATGCACTATTGTTTGGGGCATAAATATTTATGATTGTTATGTCTTGCTGATTTATGCTTCCCTTAAGCATTATGAAATGACCTTCTTTATTCCATCTGACTAACTTCGGTTGAAGTCTGCTTTATCTGAAATGAGGATGGAAACCCCCACTTTTTTATTGAGTCCATGTGCACGGTATGTTTTTTCCCATCCTTTCACGTTCAGTCTGTGGGTGTCCTTTTCTATGAGATGAGTCTCTTGAAGGCAGCATATTGTTGGGTCTTTCTTTTTAATCCAATCTGCCAGTCTATGTCTTTTGATTGCTGAGTGTAGGCAATTAACGTTCAGGGTTATTATTGAGATATGACTTGCATTCCCGGTCATTTTGACTTATTTTTGGCTTTTAACTTGACTTGGTTTCTCCTTTAATTGGCTATTCCTTTAGGGTAATTCCTCCCTTTGCTGGATTACATTGTTGTTTTTCATTTCTTCCTCTTGAACATTTTGCTGAGAATGTTCTGTAGCACAGGCCGTTTGTGAATTCTTTTAGCTTGTGTTTATCATGGAAGGATTTAATTTCATCATCAAATCTAAAGGTAAGTTTTGCTGGGTATAAGATTCTTGGTTGGCATCCATTTTCTTTCAGAGCTTGAAATATATTGTTCCAGGCCCTTCTTGCTTTTAGGGTCTTGACTGAGAAATCTGCTGATATCCGTATTGGTTTCCCCCTGTAGGTAATCTGATGCCTTTCTCTCACAGCCTTTAAAATTCTATCTTATTTTGTATGTTACGTATTTTCATTATAATGTGCCTTGGTGTGGATCTGTTGTAATTTTGTGCGTTTGGTGTCCTGTAAGCCTCCTGTATTTGATTTTCCATCTCATTCGTCAGATTTGGGAAATTTTTTGATATTATTTCATTGAACAGATTATTCATTCCTTTGGTTTGTATCTCTGTGCCTTCCTCAATCCAAATAATTCTTAAATTTAGTCTTTTCATGATGTCCCAAATTTCTTGGAGGTTCTTTTCATGATTCCTTACCATCTTCTCTGTTTGGTCGACTTTGTTTTCAAGATTAAATATTTTGTCTTCATTGTCTGAGGTTCTGTCTTCCAAGTGATCTAGCCTGTTAGTTATGCTTTCTATTGAGTTTTTAATTTGGTTTATTGTTTCCTTCATTTCAAGGATTTCTGTTTGGTTTTTTGGTTTTTTTTTTTTTCAGAATTTCTATCTCTTTATTGAAATGATTTTTTGTTTCCTGCAATTGCTCTTTTAGCTGATTATTCATTGCTTGCATTTACTCTCTCATCACATCATTCGCTTCTCAGATCATTTTAATTATGTACATTCTGAATTCCCTTTCTGACATTCCTTCTCCCATGCTGTCATTGGGTTCTATTGATATAGCATCTAGGTTTGTTTAGGACACTTTCTTCCCTTTTTTTCTCATGTTGCCCATGTATCTTCCCCTCTAGCAGTGCAAATCAGTGGTACTGCAGTTTCCCTTTAAAGACTTATCATGTCTCTGCAGATTTTCAATACCTCATCTTGAAGAGATTAATATTAGCAACATACCATATAAACAATATGCGTCCTTAATTCATATATACCCTATTCAGATATTAACTGTTGTCATAATATACAGAGATGAGTTCAATTATCTACAGCAAAACCAATAGATTTGCAATAGGGAACACAATTTCAAATGGTGGAAAAAGAGGATGAGGAAGGGTGTAAAATATAACATTAATGAGACAGGAAATGAGTCTACAGAGGCACTATGTCATAGGAATAGTGAAAGCGGGATTAAAAGAAATAGGTTGTGGGCATGAAAAAAGAGAGAGTCTCCAAGGAAACAAATAAGAGGACGATAGAGTGATAAGAAAAAAAAAAAAGTGGGAATATAGTAGGTATAATAGGAATAATCATAATACTATTTTTAAAAAGTTCTGTAATAAAATTATACTGTACTCTTCAAACCTATTTTTCAGTAGTCTGCAGCCTGAGAGGTGCCTGATAATGCGGAGCTCGGGCCTGCGGGGAAGGTCGAGGGGTTGGTCCTCTGGGCTCCTCCCGGCTGGGTCTGCCAGCCCGGAGTTAAGTCCTCATCTTGTTTCCTGGCATGGCTAAACAAACACCTAGCAAGGAGGAGCTCATTCTTGGGGCACATATTTAGAGCTCCATTAGTGTTGGGATCTTGGCTCTGCTTCTTACTATGGTAGCTCCATGATCTCAGGCAAGTAATTACACCTCTCTGAGCCTCAATTTCATTCTGTGGAGTATGAGCTCATGAAATAACATGAAAAGGGGGCTGTCATATACTGGGTACTCAACAAACAAGAACAACTCCCTGTTGCCTTCCCAGGTACCTAGTAATATGATTTCTTTACTAAAATAACTTGATCTTTGCACAGACTTCAAAAATAGAAGTGCTTTCATCACAGAAGTCTGGCCAGAATATGAACCATTCCATCTGCCTAGGAATTCTTGGAGTTTGCCCAGGAGTAAATTTTTAAAAGCCAATTTCTAAATCCTTTTGTGATATGTGTGGCATTCACAGCCCTTGACAAGGATATTATTTTCTTTATTAACTGGTATGAGTCAGGTAAATGCTCTCTTTCAGATCAGAACCCTAATAAGGTCCCGTGTATATAATCTTTGTGGAAGATTGCACTACAGAAAAGTCAAGGGAAAAAAGGAGATAAGCCTGAACACTTGTTTTCTACCAATTCCTACTGTTTGGCGTGTTTTGGAAAAAGTTTTCTTGTACTTTTAGGAACAGTCCTTCTTTTGCTCTCCTGACATTTTTGATACTTGAGACTAAAGTATTTCCATTATTTTCTTCCTTGCTTCTGTGTTCCTTTTTCTTTCTTCCTCTTAAAAAAACCCATAAATATGGGTGGAAGATTCCCATCTGAACTACAAGAATACATTTTATGTGTTTTCCACACCTAGACAAAGTTCCTTCTAATTTCTGAGTCTTGTAAAAGAATCTCAGACCTCCTGATCACCTAATACACCTCCCTCAGAATATTCTGGGAATTCACTCAAAGAAGCTGAGTGGTAGAACTAGGAAAGACAACTCTAGCTCAAGCCCCACATTTTAGAGATGGGAAAACTGACATCATGAAAATTGAATCACAGATAGGTAGTGGCAATATCAAGCAACAAAACATAGTGTTTTTGTTTTTGTTTTTTTGCTACACTTCAGTTCAGCTCTATTCTGTTATGAACTGTGATACTGTGATACTAATTAAGGAACTAGCTTTCCTCCCTACAACCTACTCAAAAATACAAGCTCTTCCAGAGAGAAGACTGGTGTTACATCAGCAGCAAATAACTGATGATACAAAACAAGTCCTTTTCTATTTCCAAATGAGCAAGCCATTAAGGAAAGAAGAGCTTATAGAGAAGCTCTTCAGAAAAAGGCTGGAACCATAACTGTCTATAATGATGGAATTATTCAGGAAGAAAAGCAGCCTGGCACTAAGAAGCCACACCAACTTTTAAGGAAACAGGCAAAAGAGTCCAAAATGAGAACACTAAACTCAGGAGCTGGGCAGAAGTAGCTAGACCAAAGTCCTGGGAAGCAACTCTATAGCTGGACTGTGAACTGCACCATATCCTATCCAGAGACTGTGGAGACAGTAAAATGGCTTTGGCTACACAAAAGGTATCTGCTTTATGAGCACATAACGAATGTAGCACACATTATGAAGGAATATGAAAATAAAATTAATTCATTCATCTACTCACCATTTACTAAACAATACTGGGGTTAAGAATGAACACTCAGAACGTAAATCACGGACAAATTTCTTAGCAGGCTGGGTAATATGGGTAAGTTTCTTAGTTTCTCTATGAAATGGAAGTCACAGTACCTATCTCACAGTGCCATTGATAAATTGGGACTTTATCTAAATTCTATAATTTTGTTTGTCAAAAGAAGTCTCTTTTGACATTTTGTTAATGAAAAGCTCCAAACTTGGAAACAATATTTGCAAATCATGTTTTGAAAAAAGGATTTGTATCCACAATAAACACAGACCTTTAAAAACTTAAGAAAAATAAATAAATAAACCAAATTTTGAAAAGGGGCAAAACATCATTTTACGAGAATATATACAAATGGCAAATGAGCACATGAAATGATGCTCAACATCATCAATCATTAGGGAAATAATTAAAATCATAATGAGATATCCTCACAGACTAATTAGAATGGTTAAAATTAAAAATTAAAAATTAAAATTAAAATTAAAAAAAAAAAACACTGACAATCCAAAAGTCAAGATGTGGAGCAACTGCAACTCTCATGCATTGCTGGTAGCTATGAAAAATGGTTCTGCCACTCTGGAAAACAGTTTGGTAATTTCTTATAAAGTTAAACATATTTACCACACAACCCAGGAATTTCACTCCTAAGCATTTATCCCATTAAAATGGAAACTTACACATACATTTACAAGTAAATGTCTATAGCAACTAACAAATAATAGCTAAAAAATGCAAACAGCCAATGTCTTTCAAATGGTGGAAGGATAAACTATAGTATTTCTATTCAATAGAACAGTACTCAGCAATAAAAATGATACATGCAAAAACACAGATGGAAACTCATGTGAAGTAGGCTAGCAAAAGAGCCACACTCAAAAGTTATATTCATATCACTTACGTAACATTTTGGAAACTAAAGGGACAGAAAACAGATCTTCACTGGGGTCTGAGGGGAGTGGGAGAGGCTATATGAAAAAGGGCAAGAGGAGATTTTAGAGGGTAACAGAATTGTTCTGTTTCTTGATTGTGGTGGTGGATGTAGTGATTACAGGACTGTATGCATTTGTTAAAACTCAGTATAGCATATTTTGCTATATTTAATCATACATTAATTTTTTAATGGCAGAAAAAGAGTCACAGGAAAAGGTGAGTTCCAGAGAGTCTAAGAATGCTAGGCTAGACAGCTGTGAGGATGATGATGTTCTCTGGAAAGGCAGCATTATCCAACCTAAGCCACAGGCTGTGGCCCAGACCTGGAAGGAAATACAGGAGCATGTTCCATCTTCACTCTGTTCCCTCCCCACCCTATCTGTTGCTTTTTTTGGCTTGGCAGAGCTCTCAGGATTTAGTCACTTAGAAAAAGGACTTTACAGGAGTTGGAGACAGGCTCTCAATATAGCGCAAATCAGGGAAAGACAAAACAACAACAACAACAACAACAAAAAATACCAACAACAAGAACAATGAAAACTCCTCCCTAAATCACAGAATCAAATAGATTAAGCCTGAAAAGAATACTATGCAAGCCTCCTGCCTCCTGCACATGAACCATACCAGAGAGGGCTCTTCAAACTTTTCTTAAAACAGTAAACAAATTAGGAAGAATGCAGGGGAGCAAGATATGCCCAGGTTTAATCACAGGTTATTTTAAGAATACAGTTCTATTAGTGATTTTCTTCAAAGCACGATCTGTCAAGAACTAACTGACATTTTCAAACAAAAGGAAATCTAATAAGGAGCTCCTATAACTATGGAATTTGTTTATTTGCTTTTGGCACTAGAGGTTGAACCCAGGGGCATTTAACAACTGAACCACATTCATAGCCCTTTCTATTTTTTGTTTTGGGACAGGGTCTGTATCCCCACTGTGCCTGGTTGTTAAGTTTGGTTTTTATATTACATATGAAAAAAGTAATGTCTGGAACCTCTGAGTCTGTACTAACTAGTGGAAGAAAACCAAAAGAAAGGTAAGTAATGAAGTAATAATTTTCATTTAAAGAGAAAAAGTGGGGAAAAATTAGACAATATACCTCCTTGCCAAAAGCTAATGAACACACACTACGATGGAAATATTTAAATAAGAGTCAGGATACCTGGATTCAAATCCCAACTCTGCAAATAATTTGAATATCCACTTATTCTCTCTAGATTTGTAATAAAATAGAGATTAAAGAGAGATATGGAATTCAAAATTTATTAAAATGTGAAAACAATTAGAAATTACTAAAAATGTTAAAAATACCACTAACATCAATGACAGACAGCCTGACTAGCAAAATGGTACTACTTAAAACACTTGAACCAAGACTATATAATTAACCAGAATTATATAATTAACCAGAAGTACCTGACACAAAAACTTCACAAGAATTTTCAAGATGTTCCTTTTGATACTTATTAGAAGATTCATATTGTAACATTCCAACATATTCAGATACCTAAGAATTTTTCTTTAAGTAGCCTGAAATGCGAAAAAGATAAACTTTTCTTTTATCTTTTATTTACTTATTTTACAGCCTTATTGAGATATAATTAATATGTAAAAATCTATATATTATTTAATAGTTTTACTGAGATGTGAGTGATATGTAAAAGCCTACATATTTTTCATTTTATTTATTTTGTAAATAGCTTTACTGAGGTAGTATTCTTTGTAGTAAGAATACTGAACATGAGATCTTCCCTCTTGACAAATTTTTAAGCGTTCAACACTATATTATTAACTATAGGTGTTACATTGTCAACACATACCTATGATTTATCCATCTTGTGTAAAAGTAACTTCATACCCATTGAACATCTCCTCATTCTCCTTCCTCCCATTCTCTGACAAACAACATCCTATTTTCTGCTTCTATAAGTTTGACTGTTTTAGATACTTCATGTAAGTGTAATCATGCATTCTTTGTCCTTCCTTACTGAGTTATTTCACTGAGCATTATAATGTCTTTCGGGTCCATCCATGATAATGGAAATGAAAGGATTTCCTTAGTTTAAAGCTGAATACTACTTCATTTCAGATTTTTAAAATCTACATCTCAATGAAAATCTGGGTTATTTCCATATCTTAGCTACTGTAAATAATGTTGGAATGAACATGAGAGTGCAGATTTCTCTTTGAAATCCTGATTTTAATTCTTTTGGATGTATGCCCAGTAGTAGAAGTGCTAGGTCATATGGCATTTCTACTTTTAATGTTTTGAGGCATCTCCATACTGTTTTCCATGGCAACTGCATATTTCCACCATAGCAATTTACATTTCCACCCATATTCTGTGGATTCCAATTTCCCCACAGCACTGCTAACACTAGTCTTTTGTTTTTAATAGTAACCATCCTAACAGGTGTGAGATGGTATCTCATTGTGGTTTTCATCAGTGTTTCGCCAATAATTAGTGAGGCTGAGCACTTTTTCCTATACCTGCCAATAATCTGTACGTCTTCTTTGAAGAATATCTATTCAGGCGTTTGCTCAATTTTTAATCAGCTTACTTGTTTTTGCTATTCAATTATGTGAGTTCCTTATGTGTTTTTGAAATTAACCTATTATCAGCTACATGGTTTGCCAAGTCTTTTGTCCCATTCTGTGGGTTGCTTTATCAATCAACTGTTTCCTTTGCTGTGCCAAAGGTTTTTAGTTTGATATAGTCCTGTTTGTCTAATTTGCCTGTGATTTTTAATGTCAGATCCATGAACTCAAGACTAACATCATGAAGCACTGTCCCTATTCTCTTAGGGTTTTCTGTGTATGGTGAAAGACAAAGGAGTGTGATTTCATTATTTTACATCTGGATATCCAATCTTCCCAACACCATTTGTTGAAAACATTATCCTCTCCCCACTGTATGCTCTTGGCACCTTTGTCAAAAATCAATTGACCACAAATACATGGTTCATTTCTGGGTTTTCTATTTTGTTCCCTTCCCTTAGCCCAAAAGGCTTTATGCCAGCACTATATTTTAAATTACTGCAACTTTGTAATAAATTCTGAAATCAGGAAATGTGTTACCTTTATCTTGTTCATTCTCAAGATTGTTTTGGCTGTCCTGGGTCTTTTGTTACTCTGTATGAATTTTAGGATTTTTTCTATTCTATAAGAAATGCCACTTGGATTTGATGGGAACAGCACTTAAATCTGTACATTGCTTTGAGTAGCATGGGCATTTTAACAATGTTAAGTCTTGAAGCAAGAGTATAGGATAACTTTCCATTTGGGCAGGGAGGGGGAGGTCTTTGTTTTCAATGTGTGTCTTCCACTTTCTTGGTTAAGTTTATTCATAAGAATTTTATTCTTGTTGATGCCATTTTAAATGGAATCATTTTCTTAATTTCTTTTTCAGGTAGTTTAATATATAGAAATGCAACGGCTTTTAGCATGTTGATCTTATACCATGCAACTTTACTTAATTCATTTATTAGTTCTAAATACCTAACCTTTCTATCTTACAAGAGATTTGAGTGACAGAGATCTGAAACAGAAGTTCTTACTTCATTTTGGTCATTATATCATTTCTTTCAAGGAGGACAAAAAGAAAACCAAGTCATCCCTGAGTCACATCTATATTTGTGTCACATGATCCTTTAATCCAGATTTTTTTAAATGAATGAATTTAGGGCACATTCAGTCAGAACAGATTCACCATATTACTCTATCCTGACCCTTCCTCATAAATATTCATGAAATATGAATACGTATATTAAGGAGTGAACAAGTACTTTACATTTATCATTGTTTCACTCTAACAGTTCTAAAGAAATAGTTATTCTCATCCCCAGCACTTAAGAAAACAAACTCAGAAGGGATAAACAACTTGCTCAAACAACTTGCACACAGAAGGCAAGCATCAAGGGCAACTCCAAACAAGGTCTCATACTCAACCTCTTGCAATATTCAGTGTTCAGTTATCTATATACTATACCAATCCTATCAACCCTGATCCTCCAAATAACAAATGATTTTTCTCTAAAAGGCAGACAACAATAGTGGCAATAAATATTAGGGAAAGGCCAAAAATGAATTATTAACCTATTTGTAAGATTAGTATTAATTTTCATACTGATTCATCAGGAAGGTAGAATAGTTATTATCATTGGTTTACATTTGAAGAAAAAAAAGGTGAGAGAAGTTATACAATCTGCTGCCAAGTTAAAAAGATACTACTGTATACCAGCAGAGAGCTTTAGAGTTCTCAAGTGCTTCTTCAACAATAGAATTCAGAAAGCAATTATTCATTAAGCAACTATCAGGACTCATCCTAGTAGCTTGCAAAACAACAATACAGACAGAGATTTCTACCCTCATGGAACTTCTCTTCTATCAGGGGAGATAAAAATAGTAAATTCAAATGAGCAAATTATACAGGATATTAGATGGCTGATTGAGTGCTCTGGAAAAGATAACTATTTATGGCACATTAAGGCAGGATAAGAGAATTTTAGAGTGTCAAAGGACAGAGAGAAGGCTGCACTTTAAAAAAAAAAAGGTGTTCCGTGTTGATTTACTCCAGAAGGTAACGTTCAGGCAAAAATTTACAGACAAAAAGAAGTTAGGCATGCAAATGTTCCAGGCAGAGGAAAAAGACAGTCCAGCAGCCATAAAGAAAGAGCATGCCCAACATCCTAGAGAACAGGAAGGAGGCTCATGTGGTTGAAGTGGAATAAGAGAGAAGAGAAGGTAAGAGCTCAAGTTGGAGAGGTTAAGAGATCTTACAGGACCTTTTAAGGACTTTGGGACTTGGAAAGCTAAGGTAGTTATTGGGGGAGTTAAAAGAATGATCTAACTTAACCTTTACAAGCCTACACTGACTACTCTGTTGAGAACTGACTGGGGAGAGGGAGGTCCATGAGTCAAACCAGGCATATGAGTGTTTAACACTAGGGCAATACTCTAGACAAGAGATGCTGGAGGCTTAAATGACGATGGCAATGCAGAAGGTGAGAAGTGATCCTTTGCTGGATTTTCTGAAGGTAAAGCCCACAAAATTTGCTAACACATTGAATACTGGATACAAGATAGAAGGACAAAGATAAATAATGCCAAAGCTTTTGAACTGAGCATCTAGAAAGACGGAGTCTCCAACAACTAAGACAATAAAGACAGTGTGTGAAGGAGAAGTGGAGGAATTAAAAGGAGCTCAGTTTTGAACAGTTCAGCTAGAGATGTCAAACAGAATTTTAACTTTAGGACAGAGGTCTGTCCCAAATATAAATGTAATAATTTTTAGGCATGTAACTAATATTTAAAACCATGAAATTCAAACTGTCAAAACTAAAAATGATCTTTCATATATACCAGTAAACCCCTGAACTGATAAAGATTAAGTAAGGTCTAAAGAAAGTTAGTGATATATACAAATCAATTGTACCAGAGCTGGGGGATTCTTTAGCTCTGACTTTCTTGAGAATGATTCGCTGCCAGTTAGTATAATTAAACAATTGTTCTTTGAAAGCTAAGTAAAGGGAGTTTACCTTCCAGAAAAGACTTCAAAAATACTATGCATAGAATATGTTATTTTCTCCCTTTTTCTTTTCTTTTCTTTTTTTTTTTTTTTTTTGAGAAATTTCAACTTTATTGAGATCTCCCTTTTTCTTAAAAAGCATTATGTAGAGACGTTAAATATCTAGGACACTGTAGGCATTCCACAAATATTATTTAATAAGTAAGTGAATTTGCCATTAAATAACACAAGCTTACTGTGACAATATTTTGAGTACCTAAACCCTATTTGTCAATGAGGTTATAGTCAACTAAACATTTTTACTTACCTGATATTTAAGCCAATGAAATTTGTCCATGTGAAAATATAATCTCCACCAAAGACCATTCCAATGTAAGTTATTAATATATTCTAAAAAGAAAAATCGTGATATAGTTACACAGATTTAACCAAGTTTTTTAAATGTACATATAAACTCATCTATCCTTAAAATACAAATAAATAAATAAATAGTCACAACAAAAACCCATCAACCCTAAACTGAATGTAGTGTGAATAAAGACACTAGTAAGGAGTCAATGATGTTAGCCTGTTTCCAGATTATTTCTCCAGAAGTAAATGCTAATAGAACACTAAGATTATCAAACTTTCCCTGCCTTGTGGTATGGTTGACAGATGGCTCTTTACTGTGATTGGGAAAACCATTGACTTATGAGGGAAGAATAAAGAATGAAAGAAAGCTTACATGTGAACATCTTTCCACTTCACTGTTTTTTTGGGGGTTTTTTTGGTACTGGGGATTGGATTTGGGGGCACTTAACCACTGAGCCACATCCCCAGCCCTATTTTATATTTTATTTAGAGACAGGGTCTCACTGAGTTGCTTAGGGCCTCGCTAAGTTGCTAAGGCTGGCTTTGAACTCGCGATCCTCCTGCCTCAGCCTCCTAAACCGCTGGGATTACAGGCATGCGTCACCGCATCTGGCCCTCTTCTCTTAAAAAGGAAAAATGGGATGATGGGAACTTTGCCAACATTAAGACTATTATTAGAGGAATGTTCCTTGGTAACTTCAATAACACATAGGAAGTCATTTTGAAGTATTATACCTAAAATCACTTCTGACACTCTTAGATGTAAACATTCAGCTCCCTTTAATTATCCTCAGATTAAAAAAGCAGAAAACAACCTTCTGAAGTTTAAACTATCATTCAGTTCCTTCCAAATATCCCTTATTTTGTATTCATAAGCCACTGTCTCCCCCTTTGCTATTATAACTGCCACAAACTGTAAATGTCACAACATTCCTGGATCAGGCCTAAAGGCCAGGACTGGGAAATAGCTTGGTGGTAGAGTGCTTGTCTAGCTAAGGCACTTGGTACAATCTTCAGTACTGAAAAAACAAAAAACAAACTTCAAAGTAATTTTCATAAGAGTGCCCTTTAGGAAAGCATTCAAAATTATAACAGCTTCTTCTAGGTCTAAGGATGGTGACAGCAAATTACCTTAGAGCAGATTTTTTTAATTTATATTTTATTTTTTTGTAGTTGTAGATGGACATCAAGCCTTTATTTTATTTGTTTATTTTTATGTGGTGCTAAGGACAGAACCCAGTGCCTCATGCGTGCGAGGCAAGCACACTGCAATGGAGGTACAGCCCCAGCCCTAGAGCAGATTTTCTTACTGAAGGAGAAAAAATATGTATCATGTAACAGTAAACAAGGCCAATAGGTATCCTGGAAAAGCAAGTAATAGGACCTCTCTTGGAATACAGAGATCCAGGGAGAAAGTGAACTAATTTGCATTAACTGCCCAGAGAACTTCAGAAAGTCCCGGGATACAGAGAACACAACCTTGCTGCTCAAAATCAGAAAAGTTGTAGGGTATCTTAAGCAACACTTGCTATTAGGAGAACACCAACCTCTCCCAGACAAAATGTACCAGGAAGCACAGAAGAGTATTCTGTTAGCTAAAAAATAAGACTACATGTATCTGAGAATTATCTAGAAACCTTGTTAAAAATGAAGATTTCCAGGCCATACTCTACAGATTGTGATTTGGTCTATCTGGGACAGGCCTGGGGATTCCATTTTTAACCAGAAATCCTAAGTAATTTTCCTATCACACCTCAAAAAAGAGAAATGAGGAATTTGACAGAAGGGTTTGTAAGGTTGAGATCCTCAAGCACAGAAAGAAGCTTAAAGCCTCCTGAGAGACCAATGGCTGAACAGAAAGGCTAGTGAAGGAAAGGTTAATGAAAGAAGTAGCACCGTGGCCTGTGAGACTGTGACTAGCAAGGGCTTTGGTGGACTCCCATCTGTTAGCTCTCCTTCAACAGTGAGACCATGGGGCATTGAGGAGCAAAAGCAATTAATCAAGCAATCCAGGTCTTTTCCCCCTCCATCAAAAGTCTGAAATAAAACTACTCCCTTGGGACTGAGTAAGTCCGTGGATTACTGGACTACCAAGTGTATCAAAAGAAAAGGATGAACTTCATATTAAGTATCACTGTGTTTGTATCCATGTTGACCATAGTAAAGTATACTAAGAAATTCCGAAGATGTCAGTTTAATTATTTAAACCAAACATAGGTTTTCCTGCACCATCCTTCTCCTTAGTTAAAACATGGTACCAAACGCCTTACCTCCTATGTTCTAACTGCTCTTATTCTAAAGATGCAAGCAATCTACTTTGCTCTTGAAGCATTCACTGTGCAAAACTAAAACACAGCAAGAGCTATTTTGAGGGGTTAAAACTGCCTCAGTCAGCCCAATCTCTTGTCTTTAGCTTTCTGGGAGAGTTCACACAACTGACTTGTTACAGCTTAATTTAGAATTCTATTCACATCAAATACTCCTGATTTGAAGCTATAGACTTTTGGAAATTATAACCCAATCTGGTTTCTAACAGGAGATCAGGCAGGTCCCACTCCACTAGGGGTGCAGAACATCAGTGACAGGCCCTACTCCACTGGGGGCATGTTTTACTTAGTAGTCAATAAAAATGTTACCCTCACTGCTGACTACTGAAGCATCAGAATGGAAGCCACCAAAACAGGCACAGCGGTGCACGCCTGTAATCCCAGTGGCTCGGGAGGCTGAGGTAGGAGGATTGCAAGTTCAAAGCCAGCCTCAGCAAAAGTGAGGTGCTAAGCAACTCAGTGAGACCCTGTCTCTAAATAAAATACGAAATAGGGCTGGGGATGTGACTCAGTGAGTCGAGTGCCCCTGAGTTCAATCTCCAGTACCCACCCCCCACTAAAAGAAAAGAAGCCACCAGAGTAACCATCCTCTTCTTCCCAAATGATCATGGACCTACCTCTCTGCCTTTTTTTTTTTTTTTTAGAAAGTAAACCTACTTGGCTAATTCAGACATGCCATGGCCTCCTTGATCTTAAAGAGCTAGAATCACAAAGTCAGATGAAAGAGGCCTCAGGCTTCAGAGAACTTTAGCTCAATATTCAAGTCAACTTGGCTCTCTTGGCTGAAGACAAATAAGTCTCCCTCAAATAAAACAGTTCAGGAGGAAGCAACATCACTGAAAATGTCAGACACGATTTTTAAAAGTGGGTCATGTAAGGTTTGGCTCAGGCATATGAAAAGCACCCCTGATTAGCTTTTGGCTGGCACCTCTTCACATAGAACAGCCAGAACTCAGTGAGACAGAACGGTTCTCGCCGGGATGGGCCTATCACTACTAAGCTATTCATCTGCCCTGTCACAACAGGCCTAATTCTCTTTCTTCCTCTACTCTAAGATAATACATTTTCCTTTTCCCACACTCCTCAGAGCTAAGTTGCCAGTAAGTAGAAAAGGCCCTCCCTGAGTTCTTAAAAACTGTTAGAAATGCAACACAATCCACCAAAACTATTAAGACAGAACAGGAAATAAGAATTATGAAACTTAAGACCATAACCAGATTATTATTTTAGAGGACCAATATTCAAACAAAGCACATACCAGAAAGATACTAATATTTTTTCCACTTACCTTAATACAGCCAACTATTGTAGTTGTAAGAGCGGAATTATACTGAGTGCAGAGCACTGTGGCATACATCAAGATGAACCTAGGATGAAGAAGGAAAAAGTAGGTCATAATGAAGACCCAGTGCTTATTTTAAAATAATCTCTAGCCAAGAGAAACAGCCAGTGCCAGCCATGCTAACTCATTCTAGTCACTGAGCAACTGTGAGCTCTCCTCACCTCACTGTTGTTACACTGCAGCTTCATACTTTTAAGATTTCTAAGGAGGAAACACAGGTCCATTTCCTGACCAGGTGTTTTTCCCTGATCCCCTGAACAAAACCATGAAAACTATCACTTATAATGATGAGTTCTCTTTAGCAATCATGCTTCCTACTATCTCACCTCAGCCAGGCAGAGAGCTCAAGAGTTCATGACTCTAGCTCAGTTGTGTACCCCCCAAGAGGACAATGTGACCTATGGACAGGATGAAGGCAAGAGGAATTCTTAAGGATGGAAGAAAATCAGATTGGAACTGCTTTAAGAGGGGATTCAGGCTTCTTTAACAACTAAGCGGCAGCACTTGGAACTCCTAGGTTTCCACTGAGACTCTTGAGCTGACTTAGTCCCAGAGCAGCACGTCACTATACTCTGAGGCACCTGCTCACTATGTGGCAGGTCCAGTCACAAATGAACTGACTGGCTATTATAGAAACAGAGAAGTGAGGAGAAGAGGCATGTTTGCAGATACCCTTTGCCTTCTATATCTTCTCTTCGAGACAGAAGACAACATGGTAGAGAGAAGTCAATCAGCTCCAAATTCAAATGCTGCCTTGCCTACTTGTGCAAACTTAATTTTTGAGCCTGCTTTGTCTTAGGTAAGTAACAACAATATAGTGTCAAATAGTCAATGTAGAGATAAAATATTGCACACTGAAATATAATGCTGCTTATTATAGAGTAGGCCAATGAATAAACATTAGTTTCTTTTCTCCCTCCTTCTAACATGACTTTGGGATCCATTCAGCAGCCCTGAGAGCACACACCAAGGTGCAATGAAACCACTGAATGTGGAGTTGATTATCCTAAGCTGACACACTCAGGAGAACAAACAGGATACTGAGAAATGAGGCAGATGGACTCCTGAACAAATTTCTCTAACCTACTTCTCTAGGAAAACTATCTGCTAACAAGTCAGCAAACTCTCACCCCATCACACAGGAGAGGGTGAACTGCAGAAGAAAGAGGGTGTCGGCCCAGCCTTCAAATTCCATTGCCTGTAATACACAAGAAAGCATTAGATTTTAGAGCAAGCCCTCAAAAGGAGCTCATTCATTCATTAATGAAAATCCTTCTGTGTCTACCCTCAACATGCACATGGCACGCACACACACACACACAAACAGGCATGCATTTCCCTGCATCATTCCCAGGAGAGAGTGATATTCAGGAGTTTCAAATACATGAAACTGAACCAACAAAAATTTTCAGAAGATATTCCCTTTCCAAAATGCAAAGTGGGGAGATTTTGTACTTCTCCCTACTGGTGCAAAGAAGTAGATATTTTCTTGAAGGCATAAGTCACATGTGGCTAAACTCAGCTATTCTCCCAGATGGCTGTTAATGTACTAGTGTTAAAGGTTTTCTCTAACATTAAAATACATTTCCTCCTTGTAGTGTGTGAAAACTCAAGCACAGAATTAATTATACAAATGCACCTGAGGTCTACTCAGGGAGAATTATTGTTTTAAAACAGTTCATTCTAACTACAAAGTGCTTTTTTCATTACTGTTGTTTGTTTGTTTGACATCAAAAAGAAAGGAATGAAGAGAAAGGAAAGTGTGCACAAATCATCTTATGACTCATCCAAGAAGGTTTCCCTCTCAAGTAGTTTCCTTCGCAATATGATCTTGATGAGCAAATGTGGAAAACGTTCTACATTTTTCTCTCTCTGCCAACCTGTCCAGCTTCAACTATTTAGCATTTTTCATATAAATCTTATGCCTGCTGAGCTCCAGCAATACCAGACTCCTTGTGGTTTAAAAAAATATAACTAGCAGTTTCATACTTGCCTGCTTTTGCCTGGAAAGTCCTTCCCCTCAACACTGACTCTTATTCCCTCAACAAATTAAAACTCCAGACTCCTTTGTGGGGCCCTCCCGGAGCAAGTACTTCCTTTGGGCCTCAGTGCTTCTCTCTGGAGCTTTTATCTGGCTGAACTGTAAGCTTTTCTATACCATATCTACAGTCTATGAGCTCCCTGTAGACACATCATCTTTATCTAATTACACTCCCACATGGCATTTGTGAAACAACAGTCACTCAGTTTGAATATAGTACTAAAGTATAATATATAAAAAATAAAATTCACCATTTTTTAGCACACAATTCAAGGGAATATTGACAAATGTATAATCAGGTGATCACTATTACAATCATGATAAGGCAGTTTCCACCTGCCCCTTTACAGCCAACTGCCTCCCCCATTTCCAACCCCTGGCAACCTGTGATGTACTTTTGCTATTATAGTTTGTGTTCAACAATTTTCTATAAAGGAATTGCATGGTATATACTCTTTAATGTCTTGATCCTTTCACATAGCACGATGCTTTTAAGATTTATCCATGCTCTGCATTTTTCATGAATTCACTCATTCTTACAATCAATTGGTATTTCATCATATGTACATACCATAATTTGTTTAGTCAAAAGTCAATGAACTTTTATTTAGGTTGTTTCCACAATCATGTTATTATGAATAAAGCTACAATTAACCTTTAACATCTGTTAACACATTATTATTTGTCTTGGGTGAATACCTAGAACATTGGATTGCTAGTTCTTTTGCTAAGTTTATCCTTAATTTTACAAAAAAACTATAAATTGTTTTCCAAAGTGGTTACATAATTGTATATTCTCACCAGCGCTACATGAGAGCTCTCACTGCTATACATTCTTATCAATATTTCGAATTCCCAGAGGCCATTCTGATAAGTGGCATTTCAGAATTCTAACTTGTGTTTCCCTAACGACTAACAAGGTTGAATATCTTTTAATGTGCTTATCCGACATAAGTATTTCTTTTTTTATGGTCTATCCAAATCTTTTGCCAAATTTTAATTAAAAGTCTTCTGATGACTGAGTTTTAAGTTCTTTTATACATTCTCAATAGATGTCTTTAATCATGTAAATGTGGTACACACACTCATGGGAAACCTAGAAGTAAAAAATAATCAGAAGTATATAGCAAAGACCTTAAATAAATCTCTATATACTATTTATAAAGGAGTTCCTTTCCTCCTTTAAATATATCCTATGCTTCCAGGGCACAATTCTGACATGGAGTAAGCCAGGCCTTGGGGCACTATGCTAAAGAGGGTTTAATCAGGTCTGCTCATAACGAAATAGCAAACTACAGCAATAAAAAAGCACTGCCTAATATTTGTGGAGTGCATACATCTTATGCATACATCATGTCATTTGATTCCCATAGTAACCATGTGAGATGAAAAAGTCAAGTCATATTATCCCCAGAAGACATCAAATGACTAACTTTAGGTCATAATGTATTAGATTCAAGTCTATACATTCCAAGTTCATGGCTCACTATGATGAATGTTAAATTTTATTCAGAAAAATGCCACAAATATATACTGCATAGGCCCCCCCCTTGGGGACATAGTATCTATGCTGTAGGATATTAAAATAAATCTCATGGCCATGATTCAATTTATATAAGATTCAAAAACAACAACAAAAATAATTCTCAAGAGGATTTCTTTTCCCCATTTCCCTAAGTATTTGGCCTATGTCTGAGGAAAGCCAATCCATGGCATAAGAAGCCTGCTGCTGCATTCCTCTACTTTGCCACAAGAATAGATTTTTTTTTTTTTTTTTTTTTTGGTGGTGCTGGGGATTGAA
>JAJEJO010000603.1:653125-686486 GCA_020662805.1 Glaucomys volans | reverse complement strand
TTTTTTTTTTTTTTTTTTTTTTTTGGTGGTGCTGGGGATTGAACCCAGGGCCTTGTGCATGCGAGGCAAGCACTCTACCAACTGAGCTATATCCCCAGCCCAAGAATAGATCTTTGACAGCAACAAAATCAGCTGCAGCCATTTGAAGGTACAGCTGAAGGATAAATATGACCTAACCATGCACTACAAGAGCCTACTCTCCCTGCCATCTGCCAGCATTTAAAAAGCAACAAATCTACTGTTTATTAAGAGGTTCTTATGTGCCATACTCAGAAATATTAAGTAACTTTTCCAAAATTATTTAGCTAGTAAGAGCTTGTTCAGCTTCACAGCCTATAGTCCTTCTATCTATACTACTGGGAAACAACACACTCAAGTTTTTCTACTCAATGGCTCTACATGGTTACACCAGTAACTCTGCATTAACTTTCTGTGAAGTTAAAATAAAGTCATTTAACCTCTATAAGCCCCTGCCTATTTTACAAAGGTAGAAAACAGTCTGCTCCTGCCTTTTGTTAGGAACAACTGGGAGAATGAAATGAGATACTTCAAATGTATAGAGAATTTATACACAGAAGAAATTATTTACTAAGCTTCTACCACTACCTCTATTAACTCTTTGTGGTAGATTTGCTGGGTAAAAATTTTTTTTAAGGTTCTAGGGATTGAACCCAGGGTTATAAACACGCTAGGCAAGTGCTCTACCATTAAGCAATACCCCCAGCCCTGGCAGGCAAAGCTGCTTATTCTCCCTAACATAGGAGATACAGAAGGCACAATGACCATGTACTTTTTTAATCAGGAAAAATAAAATGTTTAAACAAAACAAAACGTCTGCCTCTAGAGAAAACTCTGATAAAGAACCACTGTGAAGAGAATGACCTGACTGGTCATTCTATGAGTGACACAGAACTAAATGGGACTCTGCCACAAGTTCTGCAATCTGCAATCTGCAATCTTGGCTAAGTGGTGGCTGTGATTACAGCCTGAGCATACAAGATTTTTTCTAAGGCCGCCTTATGTTTTGAATGAGGCCTCCAGCTCTACAGGTGCTGGTAGTGTAATGTAATCTCACAGGTCAAAGCACACAGGAGTAAAAAGAGTATCGTACAACGAACAAAGGTTATATGGACCTACCAGTTTCTATAATTAAGCATTTGGTTTGAATAAGTTTTTTTTTTTTTAATATTTTTTAGTTGTAGATGGACATAATGCTTTTATTTTATTTATTTTATGTGGTGCTGAGGATTGAACAAAGGACCTCACCCATGCTAGGTGAGCACATTACCACTGGCCACCCCAGTCCCCTTGAGTAAGATTTTTAGTCAAACAAATATTTGAAACATAAAGTTTAACTATAAAAATTGTTCTTCCAATTAGAATGGCTATTATCAAGAACACAAGCAATAATAAGTGTTGGCGTGGATGTGGGGAGAAAGGCACACTCATACATTGCTGGTGGAGTTGCAAATTGGTGCAGCCACTCTGGAAAGCAGTTTAGAGATTCCTCAGAAAACTTGGAATGGACCCACCACTTGACCCAGCTATCCCACACCTCAGTTTATACCCAGAGGACTTAAAATCAGCAAACTACAATAAAGCAGCCACATCAATATTCTTAGTTGCTCACTTCACAATAGCCAGATTGCGGAACTAACCTAGATGCCCCTCAATGATGAATGAATAAAGAAACTGTGGTATATATACACAATGGAATACTACTCAGCCATAAAGAAGAAAATTATGAGCCTGGCGTGGTGGCGCACATCTGTAATCCAAGCGACTTGGGAGGCTGAGTCAGGAGGATGGCGAGTTCAAAGCCAGCCTCAGCAACTTAGCGAGGCCCTAAGCAACTCAGTGAGACCCTGTCTCTAAATAAAATACAAAATAGGGCTGGGGATGTGGCTCAGTGGCTGAGTGTCCCTGAGTTCAATCCCTGGTTCCAAAAAAAAAAAGAAAATTATTGCATTTGCTGGTAATGGATGGAATTGGAGAATATCATGCTAAGTGAAATAAGCCAAGCCCAAAAAATCAAAGGCTGAATGTTTTCTCTGATAAATAGATGATGATCCATAACGAGGGGTGGGAGGGACAGGTAAGAGAAGAATGGAGGAACTTTGGATTGCGTAGAGGGAAATGGGGTGGGAGAGTGTGGGGGAAGAAAAGATAGTGGACTGAGACAGACATCATTACCCTGTGTACATGTATGATTACAGAATGGTGTGAATCTACACTGTGCACAACCACAGAAATGAAAAGTTGTACCCCATTTGTGCACACTGAATCAAAGTGCAGTCTATAAAAATAAAATTAAAAAAGAAGTTAAAAAATTGTTCTTTACTTGCTTCAATTAAGGAAATAAAGATTTAGAGTAAGTAAGATCAAGCATTAAAATTATATAATCAATAACAGGACTAAAATCTAGTCCAGAAATGCAATCAGATTTTGTCTTTTGTACCAGCTCTGAGCGATTAATTCTGGATATCTGAACCACTGTCTTGGGAAACATTCTGAGGCTATGTCCAGGCTCAGAAAGGAAAGCACTGTGAATATTTGGCCTTGTCCATAACAGCACAGGATAACATCTTCACTGATTCACCACTTCTAAGATGAAAAACATGGAATAATTTCAATGTACGCTTCAGTCTCAAGTGCAACCATTCCCACTTTCAGCAAAGAGTCAACAACTTATTTGAGATGCAAAATAAAATCCGAAGCATAAATAAGACATTTTCTCAGTGTTTTGATATCTCCCTGCTTACCTTGAAAAATCTTAACAAACCATTTAGGCTTTGGACATCATGGTAAAAAGGTTGTAAACAATGTAATTCTGTTTTGAAATTTCTTTCCTCTGGAAAAAACTATTGAGAAAAAAAAATTGTGTCCTTTTCTAAAAGTAAACTGCTAGGAAACTTGATTGCTAAGACAGAAGGAAGATAATGTTAGTGATGCAAATGATCTGCCATGGTTCTCTCCCTGCCTTGGGAAAGTTAGGTGAGTTCACAGAACCAGTGGTGCTGGGTTACCCACCTTGACATCTGCACTACTATAACCATTTTCTACCTCTTCTGCTCTGCCCCTTCTCCTAGTTTATATGAGAAGCTGAGCCCACATATTTTCATTATCTCACTGCTCACTAAGCTCTGCCACCAATATAAAACCTATGTATGATGACAAAACTACACATTTCAGTTTACTAACCAAGTTACTTGCTCCTGTTGAAAAAGTCACATCCTCAAAAATAAAAATAGCTAACATTACTTTTTTAGTCAAATAATACACAATAAAAGAGAAAGATCTATTTAATACTAAAGAATAACTGACCCAACCCACTTGTTTTACATTTGAGAACATCAAGACCCAGAAAACAGAAAAGATGTCTCTATAAGAAAGAAATAATTGAGGGTCCCAAAAATCAACTGTATAGTCCACAGAATGACCCAGAAAAGAATAATTACTCTGGACAGGCTACTCCAGTAGCCTAAAACTTCTTCCTAATTTAGTCAGCAATGCTTCATAAGAGACACTTCCAAACAGATGACTTGTATGGCAACTTTTCTTGTCATTCCCCTAAGTCATGTAATATAACCAGTGATATAATGAAGACATTATACAATGTCCCAGTGCCTACAGTACTTGCCTTGTAAGATCCACAGCAAGAGGTCTGTTCTGCCATTCCTACGTGAGAATACCTAGCAGGGTGTGCTGTCAGAAAGCCAAGCTCCAACTCCTGTGACTCTGAATCACTGGCTTTGTGCTCCTAACATTCCCTTTAGGAGGTAACAACTAGTAAGTTTAAAAGCAATCTGTACTGACACTTTGGAAAGTCATTAGTGAAGTGATGTCTACTCCACCTCCACCTATATTAATTAGATATCTTTAATTAATAGTAAGCTGGTTTTCATATACTATGTAGGAATTTTTAAATATTTTAGAAAATATATATTTTAAAAACACTAAGTGCTGAAATATTGGTTCTTTGGTTCAAGCCTTTGGTTCAAGACTTGCAAACCTTGAATAAACTTTTAAAACACACAACATACGCACACACACACACACACACACACAAACACACAAATACACACGTACATATATACACAACTGGTTTCTGAGAATGCTTTCCCAAGGCCTTGTACTATGTGCTCACTGAGATGCACTGTTCAATTGGAACTTGCCTTTTAATTTTTAAGGTAATTTAGTTTTTTCATCTTTTAACCTCCAATTCTTTCTTAAAGGTTATATCAGCTCTGTCAAATACCTCTCTGGAAAGCTGACCTTTCAGGGCCTCCTGCTGGATTCCTGACCTAGCAGAGGGAAATTTTCCCTCCTTTGCCTACTAAGGTTAACAATGAGACTTTGAAAAATAATTCAGATCTAATTTGCTTTAGTTTGCATTCAGGTCAAGAAACTGCAACTCTAAAAATGCCAACAACATTGATTTGTTCCTTCTTTCCCAGTTATTTTTATTTTATTTTATTTTGCGGTTCTAGGGATTGAACCCAGGGCCTTGTGCTTGCGTGGCAGGCACTCTACCAACTGAGCTATATCCCCAGCCCCTTTCCCAGTTATTTTTAAAGTTAGGTTCATCAATGGATATTCATCATTTATTCTAAAAAACAATTTTTTTTCTTATTGTTCACTTTATAAAGTATGGTTTTTAAATACCTTCACATGATTCTACAATAAAAACAAATGAAGAGTTTGGAAAGCCTCCCTTCATTCCTTTCTATGTACCCTATTCCTATATACAAACACAAAAATTATTGGTTACTTTATTAGTTTCATATATATTCTTCCAGTTCATTTATTTATATAAGTGAATAAACGAAGTGTGTCTTATTTTTCTTTTCATTTTACCCAAAGAAAGCATACCATTTGCACCATGTGTTCACATTAAACCGCTCATCTTGGAGATCCTTTCATTCAATACAAAAAAAGCTTCCATGCAATAAGTGCCCTAGACTCAGAAGAGCTTACAGTCACACAGAAGAGAGAAGTTTATCAGCACTGATTATCAGGGAGCACTGGATTCAGGCCAGCTGTGAGGACAGCATGTCCATACCATGGTGACTTTTATTTCTCATAAACTCTGTCTCATCCCAGAAAGGGATGAGAACATTTTATGCAACCTCCCCATTTTATACATGACAAAGCAAAGTGGAAGAGCAGAAGGACTTATCCAAAAATCAGTCAGTGCTCGGGGACAGACCTGGAGGTTGCTGGTTTTCTACATGCAGGCCCAAATTTACCTTCATTGTATCAATATATCATAAACTTTTAAGGACTTGTTACTACCTGGAGAGTAAATTTCAAATTCTTGTGTCTAGCACTGGTCCTAATTTAGAAAGAAACAAGGTGTGGTATGATGAGAAGATTGAGAGCACTAGTCTTACAATTAGGATATAGTTCAGTGACTGCTCAAATGAACCTCATAAAGACACCTTTCTTAGTCATCTTATCTAAAATAGCAGTTCCCCTCATTCTCCCCCCAGCTGTACTTCTCTTCATTGTTCTTACTGTGTAATTTATGTGTAGTCTAATTCACCCCATTGAAATCCAAGCATCATTAAAGCAGGAACCTTGGTCTTTTTTGTGTTTTTTTCCTTTTCGATTCTTAGAAGAGCATCTGATAATAAATATTTTCTTTGAAAGAAAGAATATGACTCTGTAAATAATGACAAGGACAAGTTGCAGAGACCACTTCTAATACTATTCTTTTAACCAATACTGAGATATTTCTCACATTTGAGAGTTTGTCCTACAAGAAGGCCCTGCATGAAGTCCCAAATGGTAAATCAGGGTCAGCAGATGGCTTTGGGAAATACATATACTTAGGCAACAAGCAAGAGTTCTGGAGTCAGACTGGTTCTAGTCCTAAACCTTGCCAACTGGGCTTGAGCATATCCCTAGTATCTGTAAAACAAATAACAACCTACCTCACAGGTATTTAACAAAGATCAGGGGAAATTATTTATTTGATGTATTTTGTCAGGTAGAAGGCATCATACCGAATAGGCAAAGTATTCCTAATGGCCAGAAACAGACTTAAATTGTTTTATGGCAACAGCCTTATTTAAAAATGTATGCATATACATTCATGTTTGTTCAAATATACATATGCACATTTGGGAGGAAAAACACACTGACAATGAATTGGACTTATTAGAAAACTCTTATCATGTAGTCCATTCTTTAAGGTGAACCCTTTTAGATATGGTTTCAGATAAACAGCCCACTGCCCACTATGAAAATGAATCTTCCAATAGAAAAAATAAACTTCAGACCTCTTGTAGATTACTGAGCCTCCTGGACACCCGGGCTCATCTAGGCTTCCACCTACTACATATAGACTGTTTTAAATGAAAAATAATCACTCAATCATCTAAGTCTTGTCTCCAAACCAAGCCCCCAAACACTGCTTATTGCATTTGGTGGCTGAGAAAATAAGAACAACCTCCACTAAACAACAAATATTGATACTTAACCCACACCAATTTCTTCCTAACCTGAATACTCATAGTACTTACTGAGAGGCATACACTTTGGTGCTAGATTTTACACCATCTCAGTACTATGCCAATGTCCTCTTTGGGTAGAAAAGATTGGGGCATACTTCTCATATATTCCATGAAGTTAACAGAGCTTTCTCAGGACAGGAAATATGCTCAGAAACACTAAACTGATTTGAATTTAAAATGAAATTGTAGTGACTAAAAAATGAAGCTGTCTCATAAACATAGAAGGAATTTAGGAAGTCAAACTTAGGACTCTCACTTCCTAAGTTTCAAATTTAATTCACAACCTACCAAGACATGTTATTCATATTGTCTATGGTTTAATTTTGCTTATAGGCAAATTTCCATGAAACAGTCTACCCTCAATTCCAACAAAGAGGAAGAATTGACCTATTTGCATTTCACATCCAACAATGCCCCTAAAGCACTTCTGCCAAAGAACCTACACTAGTATTGCTTTAGTCAGTGTTTTTGTCACTGCAACCAAAAGACCCGACAAGAACAATTTTAGAGGAAGACAAGTGGTTTATTTAGGGCTCACAGTTTCAGAGGTCTCAGTTCATAGATGGCCAGTTCCATGTCTCTGGGCCTGAGGTGAGGCAGAACATCATGGCAGAAGAGTGGAGGGAAGTGGAGGCAAGCAACTCAGGACAGGATCATGAGGAAGAGCTTCTCAACAAGGACAAAAGAAAAGCCCCCAAGGCATACTCCCAGTGACCCACCTCCTCCAGTCACACCCTTACCGGCCTGTAGTTACCATTCAAGTGGATCAACACACTGATTAGGGTTAAGGGTCTCATAATCCAATCATTTGGCCTCTGAACATTCTTGTATTGTCTCATATATGAGCTTTTGGGAGACACCTCATATCTAAACCATAACATATGTGGCTCTTGAAATAGCAAGTCTGCTCCCTAATAAGATGGTATGGTCTTCAACAATAAGATGCATCCTCTTTTTTCTTATTCCCTGAGTCTAACACAGTGATTCTATGATAGCCCTTAACTATATAAGAATGTTGAGATGGAGAAGATGTTAAGAAGAGAATGTTTAGAAATGACCATGGGATTGTAAGAAAGCCAGTATGTCCATTTGGTCCAAAATAAATGTTTTATTAGTATTAAGAATGAGAATAAACACTTATACTAAACCCAAGACAATGATGGGATTTCACTACAAAACAATGAGTTCAGCTTCTAAAGTTAGTTTATCATTCTAACTGGAAAATAGATGAACTGCCATTCTCCAAAATCATTATTCTTTTAAAATAAACCTTTCTTGACTTTCACCTGGCACTTTCATTGGAAAAACAAAATACTACTCTTCTTAAAAATGGAAGAAAGAAGAGGAAGAAATCTAGATCCTAATATAGGTGGCAAAGTAAATTTTCACACTATGAATAATAAACATGCTTAACTATACTGAAGCCTTTCAAAATTTGAGTTACTGAATTTCAAAACATCTTCAAGTTATGCTATAACTTTTACATAAATGATCATCATTCTGGACTGAGGAAATGTCTCCTTTGGTCAATTTTTTCAAGTAGCTACTGGTCAAAGTTTCAACATAATGAAAATTCCGTCTTTGCTAGGTCCTTAGAATACTTAACCATATTAATTCTTCCAATTTTCTCACATACAGATTGACCTTGAGAATTCAAACCATCTGTCTTGCCATTAGGCGCTGGAGGCGCTGGTTATTTTACGTCACATTCTTACTCCAAAGTTGAAGAGTAAAGGGTGCTTCAGTCAGAGTCTTGCTAGGAGAAGGCAGACCACTGTGGAAAGACACTCCCTAGTCTTTGGTGTAAGGTTTGGGTTAAAATCCTGATCCTACTACCCACCAGTAATATGGGTTTGGGCAAGTTATTTACTTTCTCTGAGCCTCTACTCTCATGTTAGTAAAATAGGGATAATGTAAACTTTTTAAGTTATTATATTACATATAGAAAGCAACTAGCCGATAATACAGACTCAATAAACGCTAGTTTCTTATACCATTTTTCTCATTTACTCATCACGACTGGTCAGAGCACTTAGCTGTTTCCTCCTTGAGGGCCATTTCTAGGACTTCTAGTAGCCAGGTCAAGGTCATTAGAACTTCTACACATCTATTCAAGATGATATGTGCCAATTATTTTTAAAAAAGAGGTCTTGATGGGGAAAAATATGTTTCATAAATTGTCAGTATCCTGTCTTTGTTTCAAGAACAACTTTTAGATAGCCTAATTGCTTTAAAAAACTTTCACTGATCTATTGGAACCATCACTGTCTTAACAATGAATGAGGACCTTTTTATTTGAAGTAGTTACTAGTCAGGGGGATCATCAGAAAGAATCTGGGACAGAAATCCTTGGTAGAATTCTGAATTTTAATTTAATTTGCAAAATGCTATAAGTTCTAACAATATAGCATTAACTTTTTCCCTAGGAATACAGGTGTATTTTAGAGAAAATTTCTTCTCTAGATTTACTTTACTACTCTATTTTGGATTTACTTACCTAAACATTTGCAGAAATTTGGTAAACTACATTAGTTGCTATTTATATGGTCATGGCACCACACAGTACTAAGTATCTCCTAAGAAAAAAAACAACTTGGGATTTAAGCCAGGATGACAATTGTCAGAGAAACAAAATTCTAGTGATGTCTAGCATTTTGCTTATGGTTTTAAAATTTTTACTATTTCAAGATTCTTTTGCTTCTCAAGGATGATTTGCTAAGATTCCTATTTTATAGTTTAGAAGAAATGTAAAAATTCCCTTCCTCTATTCTGGCATATATGAAAAGGACACTAGTTAGCACATACTATTTTTATGTTGAGAAGAGCTATTCTGAGGCACTTTAGTACTCTCCAGCACTTATGCCAAGAAGAAAGGTTAGCATGACATTAGTAAGCTAAAGAGTAAATTCTCAGTTTGTGGTCACTTAATAAGCACATTTTTTTTAACAACCCCAAAGTCTATTTTGGGGTCATACAAAGTAAAGTAACTCATCAACATAAGCCATTTAACCATAATTAGAAAGTCCTACCTTTTGTGCATCTCCTGTGAAATATGCAATGGCCAGAGTGGGCAGAATCATGAACAGTGCGTTGTAGTAGAGTAGACCATATTTTCCAAGCTCCTAGGATAATAAGTAATTAGGTTTCATTTAGTTCTAGCAGATAGGTATATACAACCCTGTATAGAATACTACCCCAATCACACATAGGTATGATTTTGTGTGACTTTCTTAAGTTAAAAATGTTTTAATTTGAAATCTGAAATGCAACACTAAGTCTTTATGCTGTATGACTCATGGTCACAGGACAGGAATTATAAGTAGTCCTGAAATTATAGGTAATAAAACTTGTGATTTATTTAAAGTATCTCAGCATTGGTCATACTAGGATAAACAAAATAATTAATTGTTTATGGTCACAAGCATCACTAAAAAGTGTGCCTCATTTTGCATGGCAGCGAGCAAAAAGTCACAGAGGAACTGAACAATCTTTAAGAATGAGTGCCGAGTCACCCAGAGCCATGAATGTTATCCAGGAGTGGAAGATGTACATATGAGCAAATGCACAGATCCATGTCCATTTAACTGACAAGTAACAAAAATAAAAATGCCAAAACTGTTTTATTTTTCCTTTCACATTTTAACTGTTCTGAGTAGCTTTCTTCCTAAGTTTTTTTTTCTTTTTTCTTTTTTTTTGACCTACTGGGAATTGAACCCAGAGGTGCTTTACCATTGAGCTACCCCGTCAGTTTTTTTTTTTTTTTTTTTTTTTTTTTTAATTTTAAGACAGGGTCTCACTAAGTTGCTGAGGCTAGCCTTAAACCTGTGATCCTCTTCCTCAGCCTCCTGAGCTGCTGGGATTACAGGCATGTATTACCATGCCTGGCTTTTCCTGACTTCTTAAACACAGTACGCTGCCTAAATTTTACTTAGGGTATCATCATAAACATGTATTACTATAGCACATTCTCATATGGTGCTGCCCCTAATGCTGTTTAATAGCCCCTGTTCTATTTCTTTCTCAGTATTTGTGTATTTCAGTTTTTCTTTGTGTTTCTCTTGTTGCTATCTTATCTTTTATACTGCTGGCAAGCCTCTAAACAGAACTCCACCTTCCAGTTTGTTGTTTGTAATCTATGAAATAAAAAGCAGATCAATGAGCTTAAAAGTTCTAATGTAAATAGGTCTAAGTCATTTTTAAGTAAGGAACTAAATGGCTCTCTTAGGAGTAAAACACTCTGAAACTTTTTTCTAGGTACTAGGATGTATTCTAGACTGCACTGTTCAAAATAGCAGCCACTAGCTACATGTAGCTATTTAAAGTTAATTATAATTACATAAAGCTCCTAATTCAGTTCCTTAGTTACACCGCCACTATTTAAATGGTCAATGTTCATATGTCTCATGGCTACTGGTAACAAGCAGTGGAGATAAGTAAGACTTCCAACATCAAAAAAAAAAAAAAGAATCTATTGGACAGCACTGTTTCAGACAATTGAAGCTGCTGAACAAATGTTATAATTAGTTATTTATTTTCCAAAGCAGCAAATGGCCTAAAAGGAAACACACACACATATCAGAGTAAGACCAAATTTCTATCTGCTCTCTTTATTTAAAAAAGATAAAAATGTTTACTAGCATCTTGCATTAAAATGCAATCATCATACAGTCATCAAAGAAAATAAATGGAGGACAAGACATAAAAGGCACATATAAAGAAAACGTGTAGGAAAAAAATCTATGCTGTCCCTAGTTCTTCAAGAATATTCCACAAAATTCTCTGAGAATAATGGAACCTGCTGGAATAACCACACAATTTCTAATTTTCTGGAAGAGAAGGCAAAGCCCTGGCCAAGAAAACTCCAACTCAATACTATTATAACTATTGAGCAGGGCATTTACATTTATTTATCATCTGAATTCCAAAAAAAGACCTGAAGTAATTTCAGAAATACTGTACATATAATAGAGCAGAGTAAGAACTAAGCAGATAAGGTCATCTGACTGAAGATAAAATATGGGTAGAAAAATAAGATAAAACCATAGTTAGTATAACACTTGATTATGAGATAAAAATATACCAGCTGCTCAGGAAAAACTATGACAACATCAAAGATAAATTTTTCATATGGGTCCTTATACAGGATACATTGTGAAATCAAAGACAACTCCTTCAAAAAACAACCCTATGGTACAGCAAGCTGAGTTCCACATAGCTATTTCTTACTGTAATATAAACTCATAATGTAGCAAAAGAATTGTGGCTCAAATACTCAGCTTTCTGATGGTCTGGTTTATCTAAAAATGAATTCAATGTGTCCATATTCAAAGTGTATAGCAAACAGACAAAAAATATCCTAAAATGCCTTCATGTCCATGCCACCAACAGAAGGCAAAGAGCTGGATATGTAAAGTTCATGTATGAGATCCAGGCCAGGGAACTTAGCAGTACCCCTGAGGAAGCAAGCCTAATGCTCCCTCAAGACTTCTTCTATTTGTAGGGCAAGTACACAAAGGTCCTCCTGTTCTGCAGTCCCTTCCAACACTCACATCCCTTCAAGATTGCCCAAAGGTTTCAAGGTATTTCTCTTTCTTGTCCCAGGTCCCTCTGTTCTTTAGAACAGAGCCATGAACATTTATGACGCTTTTCTCTATGAACATTGTAAGTTTCCTACTTCACCCTAAGTCAATATTCCCATAATCCCTTCCAAAAAGCCAGCAATAAAACCTAATTGCTAATTTAAAATTAACAGTTTCTGACATGACCAAAATATAAGCATTTTACCCACAGAGAATCCCCATGTCTCTCCCATCCCTTCTAAGTATTTTTATTTATTCCACTTTTTACCCTGATGAATTGCTATTACCATTCCCAACATTAGCAAACATCTAATAAAGAAGCTTTAGATAGCTACCTACTTTTGAATCTAATTTTTGTTTTACGTATGCACCATTTGCTGCTGTCAGTACATCGTTTATCAGAATAAAAACATATCCTTCCAGATCAAATGCCAAGTCAGAGCTGCAAAACATAAGCAACACTTTAAGAACAAGTGAGATTTAAAGAACATGCATTTAATTTTAAATAGGTCAGAACTACAGTATTTGCAAGAACATTTCTTTTCCAGCTAAATGAACATTAGGTATTTTATCAGTTGCTAGTATTTCTTGAGTCTTTGTCACAGTTGACAATTCCATACTCAATAAGGGATTATTTTAGAAACAAGAAACACTAATGCTTAAACATATCATTAGGAATAATCAATCATGTCAGTTAAAAGTGCACTGTTCTGAATTCAAAATCAGACCAAATCAGGCAGAAGGCATCAGTTTCACAAACAAGGAAATCAAAAGGATGAAGTTTTAACACGTCATTTTCCAAAAGTTCACACAAAAGGTGGGACTAACTTACACAGAATTCTGCCCTTACACTGGGCAGAATTTCTGAAGTATGGATCACAGTAAATTGAGAAATCAAGCCAGGCACATAGTAGGAACTCAAATACTTACTCAATGAGCCTATGAGGCAAAACTAGTGAGACAGACAACTACTTAATACAGTAGTAGGCACAAGATAAGAAATCAGTAAATTTAATGGAATAAATGAATAATCTGAGAAAAGTATGTCTAGCATTCTTTAGCACCCCAGCCAAAACAGTGGCCTCACATTCTTTGACTTTGCAGAGATACTACATACTTGCAGTTGAACTACTAAATGGAACCAAAACCTAAGGAGCTACACACCGCTGCAATTTCAGACAGGACTAGCCTAATGCGCACCCCCTAATCCAAGCACTCTAGCAATCCTCTGACTAACTTCAGATTCTTTTCCTCTCCATCTTTTTCACAAGCCAAAGGTTCTAATTAGGCATGGCTAGTCCTGATAGAAATCCTCCTCAGAAGCTTTCTGCAGGCCAAAGTGAGTCCTGAAGAAACCCTGTTGTACAATTTTGGATTTCACTGGCTTCAAGGAAATGCCGCAGAATGTTCAGAGGTTAGCAGGACAACTTTAAAAAGAAAGGCAGGTACCTGGTGTAGAATTTTTCTCCAAGGAGGCAAATACAACATTTGGCTATACATCCTAATTCTGGTAACCAATTATGCCACCCTCTCTTTTAAAATGAAATTTCACTTAGAAATTTAAGATAAAATAAAATTTAAATTGTATTTCCCCTCAGTTACACCACAGGGATATGATGACAGTAAATGAGCCATCCACTGGAACACCCAGATGAAAAATGTATGTCAGGCAGAATTTGTGACATTAGCAAATACATCTATGTATGCCCAGGGCTGAGTAAACTGTATCAGGTTTTTAGCAATCATTTCCATTTTCTGTCTTTGGGTATACATTTTCCCCATGTATTTTTCCCTTTATTTATTTTTAAACTGCAACAAAATAATCATGCATATTTTGGGGGTACAATGATAATTCTACATACACAATGTGTAATGATCAAATCAGAACAATTAGCATAATCGTTTCCTTAAACATTTATCATTGCTTTGTGTTTTCCCCATATATTTAAAACTAAAACGTTTTTAGAAAAGGGGAACGTTCCAGTAATCTAATAAGACTAAATAATGACATCTGTAATGTGTCTTAAGTGATTCCAAATAAAGCAATGATATTATTCATTATTCCAAAAGTAAAGTGACTCATTGTCATTTGCCTCACCTCACAAAAGAGCAGACATCATTTTCTTTAACAACATGCAAAGTAAAAGAAGCCACATGGTTTATGAAATCACACAGGCTCTGAATTCAGGCACAGATTCAAATTCCAGCCACTTATTAACATGCGACCTTGAGCAAGTATACAACTTTAAGATTCAACTATAAAGTAGGAAAATTATACCCATACCATTCAGCGCTAAGAACACATAAATAATGTGCTCAATGCTGAACATATTTTGTGGCACACAGTATGTGCTTAGTAAGTAGAGAATAATAAAGCCTAAGTTATATGAATTTAACTTTTAAGAATCCCAAGAATTTGAATTTTGCCAGCCTTGACCTTAACACAAAGATTTAACCTCTGAAAAAGATATGACTCTTATTTAGGCTATAAAAAATTATTCTTATTGGTAACTAATCATTTATTATCAATAATTATTGATAATTTTTAATGTGCTATCTATAGGCCTTCATCTTACCTGGCAGCCACAAAGGCTCCAATAATCATTGCAAATACAGTCATCTTAATACCCCAAGAAAAAGTCTTCCTACAAAATAAGAAAATTGAAAAATATATTCATGTGACTTTAGTTATTCATAAAGACTCATTTCATAATATAGGCAAAAAAGTGTGATATGTTTTCTTTAAAAAAATATAGACAATCATATTTTAAATATTTCCAAGGAACTGTATATTTTTTTTAGAACTGAATATTTAAAAGAATCTCATTGATAAAGCAAAAAGTCAATTTGTTATGTAAATAATTAGTCATTTTTCCTATTCTTACCATTTGTTATTATTAAGTTGGCATTTTTATAAGACAGAGTTTCTTTAAGTAGGAAACACACATCTTCAGTAAAAGATATGAATGCTATTTAAAACCTAGACCTATGATTCTGACCCAGCTTCACTCAGTGGCAGCATTAGATACAGGAACTCTAGAAAATTAAACCTCAAGTTCAGATAGGTTTCCAACTCATTTAATCTTCCCAACTACTGCTCTCATAAACTATCAATTCGATGGCAAGGAAAGAATTTAAACTTCTCAAAAGTTGAAGTAGAACCAAGACAAATAATTTTAATATCTCACATATGCTGGGCACCTTTTCAAAGGCACTTAAATTTGTTTAAAGAAAAGATGTATTAGAAATTTTGCTCACTTGAGTAAAACTCCTTCAGCAAACATTGTAAACAGGATGGAGAACCTTCTTAAAACTGTAAACATTGGTAAGCTGCAAAAACAAAGATAATTAGGTAAAATAAAGTTCAAAAATTAATTTTTTTAAACAAAGATTTTTCAAATTAGTAGTTTAAAATAATGCTAATCACTTCCTTTCCTATGGAAATTTCATGGTGATTAATTCTGATTCTTAAATCCTTACTTCTCTCTAGAAATAAATGATTTAAAAAGCTAAAAAAGTTGCTTTTAAAAAACTACCAAAAGTGAGAAACATTATCTATACGATGGTAGAAACCACACATCTATTATCACAGAATAATACATACTTTTAAATTTTACTCTGCTAAGTATGAAAACACCCTGACTATAACGATGTTAGTCTTTAATAGAAAAGCGCCTATATCTCCTTCCTTCACTAGACCACCCAAAACCACCTATGAAAATCTTACCACCTATGAAATCTTACTTAAAACATTCCTTGTTTGTCCTTTTGTGAAAGTCTTCCTCTAAATTCCTTGAGCATTTTGTTTGCGCTAATAAACACATAATTATTTCTAAATATGTCTTATCTTACTACAAAGCGTCTTATATTTAGTTGGCAAACAAAGGTAGGGGATGGATGGATGGATGGATGGATGGATGGATTGCAGGCAATGGATGAAAAATAGCAAACTATAAGCAGCACTTCACAGCAGGCCTGCATTTCTTTCCAAGTGGGTAATAAGATGGAAAAGGATGCCCCACCCATGATAAATCTGTCTCGCATGGAACTCTCCCCAAAGATATCTCTGGTCATCCTGTCAGGTTTCTTGGATTAAAAAAGGAGGAAATGAAAAATGATTTGCTGCTGATTCTTAGAGATCTCACTACTCATAATTATCCAAAATGCCAGAGCGTCAGCTCAAGTAGAAGTGGTGGATAATGGATTTCTGTCTGTTTCCCTATGGGTGTTTTTGGAACATCACAAACCACAAAGGGGAGAAGCCAGGAACTGGGAGGTTAGAGGGCAGCAGACAATCTAGTCAGAGAGAGCTACTGCCTCTTTTTAAAAGTAAAGTTGCTACCTTTATAATTATATTGCACTGGGTAAGATATTAATCATATCTGTTATCATGGATTCATCTGATTTTAACTACTTCGTGTTAGAAGAAAAACAGAAAGTTCTCATTTCAATCATTTTTTGCTGTGTGGATTCTGCCTAGAATATAGTACTTATGAACTGTATTGATGAATTAAAATCCCAGAAACCTAGCTTTTATCTCTCACTATTGCAGGTCTGGGAAAATAATGAAAATCCCCTATCACAGCATTTTATAACATTTTAAGACCTTTAACATCAAAGTGAGACAAAGTAAAACAACTACTCTTTTTTCTCAAAAGAAATGAGCTTGTACTAAAGCCTTGGTGCAACCTTCATTACTTAGCAATAGAAACTTTATAGTCCTTCTGTTTTTTCCAGAATCAGTAACAATGCAATAAGTATTTGACATTTATGTACAATTTTAAGAACATATTATATTAACCTCACTAGTAAAATAAAGTTATCCATACTTCAGTTTCTTTGTGCTGAACAGTCCCGTGATTTGGTTCCCAAAATATAGTAGAGGTAGTGGAAACGTCTAGAAAATTTAAAAAGGGATAACAAAACTCAATAATAAAGATAGCTAAAACAAGGTCCTTTCAAACAGAAACAGTTTTTCTTTTATGAACTAACTTAAGATTAGTTCTCATAAATAATTCTGAGCCCCAGGAAACACCCAAACAACATTAACTATTCTCTGATACACAACATTAAACTGGCAGACAGAGAGGGAGAAACACAGGAAGAAACAAATATGAATATGATCAACCAATGTGGGACAGAAACATCATTTGCTTTAAAATATGATAATGTATTAGCACATGACTCTAATATCAGCAGAAAAAGGCAGGCATTTTATCTTGATGTGGAGTCAAGCAGAGGCAGACAGAAGAATATGAAAATAAACCCAAGAATAATGAATGCAGGAGAGATACACTGGCTAGATTAGATGGCTACAGAAACTGCAGAACTGTTGCACTCCCAACAAGTGCGCATTAATTAAAACAAAAAATATTCCTGGGGGTTTTTTTCTTCTTTAATTTTACAGAGATGTGAACTTCTCATATCACTGTGTTTATTCTTTAACTTCATTACATGTGCTCTAGATTGTGAACTTCTACCTACATGTTTTAAATATGCAAGGCACCGATTAAAAAAAAAATACAGTGACTCCTTTTCATAAAACAAAGTATTACTTTTTTTTTTTAATCTTTTACCTTTCGAGGTACATTTCTGTCAAGGTCAGGAAACTTGACTACTCTGAGTGCCTTTCCCACCCAGAGAACTGCCACTGTGGCCACCATCTGTAAACAGAGAACACAGATGCACTGTTCTACATATAAAGACACACAGAGAAGTTCTGACAACATAAACCATGTAATGCTGAAGATTCCAACTAACCTGGCCAAGTCCAACACATAGCGAGGAGGGAAATCTACAAAAAGGGTAAAGACGGAAAGAAAGAAAGAAAAAAAAAAAGGTCAGAAAACCCAAACATAGCTCAACTTTCGCACCGACAATCTTAAAATGTCTTTTGATACAAATCCACACCGTCTGCCCTTTATTCAAATAAAAATCTTGTGAGATAAAAACCCGGCCGGTTATGAGGCCATACCGCTGATTTTATAGCCTTGGGCGGCCACTTGTCTCATCTTGTCGGATTCTACAATTTCGGAAGGCTGCCTGCAACGGATTTTTTCAAGGAAGTTAAGAAACAGATCTTTTCAACGGTTTCACACCTTTAAAAAAAAAAAAGAAAAAAAAAAAAAAGAGGTTCTGCTTCGCGTCCCCCTGACAGCAGAATCATAAATGGGCGTGAGGATGCGCACGTCCCCAGAGGCTGTCAGCGGCGCGGGGACAGTGAAGCCCCAGGCGCGGTCCAGGCTGTGGAGGAGGGAGTGCATCCCACGCTCGCCTCCCGGCTGGCTTGCACTAGGGCCCCAAAGTCACCGAGCAACTTCGCTCCAGGCAACGAAAGGCAGGGTGTTCAGGCAGGGCGCTGCACCCAGGGAATGGCAGGCGCTGCCGAAGGCGGCCTGGAGCGCGCGGCTGGCTGGAGCTCCGCGTGCGGAGCCGGACCACCAGCCCCGGCCGGTGCGGCCCCGCCACCACCCTCCCCGGCTCCCGCCCAACTTTACTCCGCTTCAACTTTGGCAACCAAAGTCCAGCGAGCCTGCGCGCCGCGGCCGCCCGCTCCTCCTCGCGGCCTCGGCCGGCGCCGCCTCGGCCCTACCTGTAGTTGGTGAGCACGCTCTTGTTCACCACCACGATCAGGAAGGAGCTCACGCCGTAGAAGCCGGCGGCCAGCAGCTTCAGGAACACGGTCAGCGTTTCGGCCGACGCCATCCCCAGCTCCTCCTCATCTCTGTGTGTGGAGGATTTCACGGGGGCTTCTCCTTTAACCCGAGCATGCTGACGTCTATGGACTTCCGCCATGGCTGCGGCGGCGGCGCGGGCCTGTGAGGGGAGCGGCGGGAGGGCCTGGCGGCGGAGCCCAGTGGCGCGGGGGGCTGCGGCAGCGGCTCGCGGGGAACTCGCGGGGTCGGGGCCCGCGGATGGCGCCTACTGCACGCTCGCCGGCTCGACTGCCCGCACGGCCGCCGCGCGTCCCCGCCCAGGGGCAGGGACACCCCGGTTCACACCCTCGGGGACTTTGCTCCGGCATTGTGCAACGCTGGGTTAGAGGGGAGTGGACGCCAGGCTTGGCCAGGACAGGGGCTAGGGAGGACTTGCAGAAGGGGCAGCAACGACCCCGAGCCCGGCGCGCCGAAACAGAAGCCAGGGAACCACTCGGGGGCACTGGAGTGCCAAACCACCCTGAGAGAACGCCGAGCGACACAGTCACCCTGCGCCTGCGCACTCGTGCAGGGGTCTCTGCGCGGAGAGCACCTGGGCTGCGCGAGGCAGGCAGCCGGGGCTAGGCGCCGTATTCTCCAGATTACTGCCGCAAAGAGAGTGCAGACCCCTTTCTGTCACAGGTGGCTGGCTGAGTAGTGACTGTATGTTGAGTCTAGACTCAATTTGAATGTGGTTTGGGATTTTTTTTTCCTCCCTTGCCAAGGGTCCAAGGCATTTAAAAAGTATCAGATGTCACTAAACAGTAACCACACAACAAACATTCCGCAGTGCTTCAGACTTCTCACACTTCCTTTTTTTTTTTTTTTTTCAGTGCTGGGGATATGAACCTAGGGCCTTGTGTTTGCGAGGCAAGCACTCTACCAAGCACTCTGGGGATATAGTCAGCTATATCCCCAGCTCACTTTTCACACTTTCTAATTGTTTCTATACACTGAAACAATTCTTTCTCTGAAGATTGAGGAGGAATTTTTTTTTTTTAAAGAAAGATGTTAACATATCCAAAAAAAAGTAGCAAGATAATCAAGCCCCTTGGGAATTGGTAAAAGTGTAAGATGTTTGGAGTCTCAGACTTTAGTTGCAATTCTAGAATTTCTTGAAATGTCCCCTGCCCCCAGCTGTGTATTTTGGGGTCAGTTAGATGACCTCGCTGAACCTACATCTCCCCATCTCTGTGGCATACAGTTGGCACAGAGCTAGTTTTCAGTACATGGTACCATCATCATAGAACAGAAGCAGATCATTATTATCAGTATAAGCAAAGAAATCACATCTAATTTTTTTCACATCTAATTTTTTTCACATCTAATTTTAATAGTAGGAAAGAACTTTGAATTATTTCCCAAAATGCTTGATCTGCATATGTTTGTTTCCTTTTTCATTATTTTCCAAACCATGGTAAAATATACCAAATTTTTCATCATATCCCTTTTCGAGTGTACAGTTTAGTGGCGTTAAAAACATTCATATTGCAGGGCACGGTGGCGCACGCCTATAATCCCAGCAACTCGGGAGGCTGAGGCAGTAGGATCGCGAGTTCAAAGCCAGCCTCAGCAACTTAGCGAGGCTCTGAGCAACTCAGTGAGACCCTGTCTCTAAATAAAATACAAAATAGGGCTGGGGGTGTGGTTCAGTGATCAAGTGCCCCTGAGTTCAATCCCCAGTTCCAAAAAATAAAAGTAAAAATAAAAAAGAACATTCATATTGTTGCATAACCATCACCATAAAATCCATCCCCAGAACTTTTTCACCATGTCAAACAGAAACTTGTTACCTGTTAAACAATCATTCCCCATTCTCCACTCTTTCCCTCCCCCTAGTAGCTAGAGTTCTACTTTCAGTTGCCATGAATTCAACTACACCATGTACCTCAAATAAATGGAGTCAAGCAGCATTTGTCCTTTTGTGAGGAGCTTCTTTGACTTAGTATAATGCATTCAATTTTCATCCATGTTGTAGCATGTTCAGAATTGTAATTACTGGCACACAGCCTGAAGTTCTTATCGTGGCCTTCAAGGGCCTAGGTGCTGTGGCTCCTGCCCACATCCCCAGGGACACTATTCACGTTTCACCTAAGCTGCAGCTAAATGTGGGTTCACATTAAATCAGCAATGTGGGTTCCTGCTTCTTACTTTACTGCCATTTTTCTCTCCCTTCCCCCACCCCAGTGAAGAACTGTCTCCTGAAGAACTCTTACTTTCCCTTCTGTATTTGAGCAAAACATTACCTCTTCTATGGGCAGCCTTCCTTCACACTGCCCCTCACGTCGTCTTTCACAGAATTGTCTTCTATCCTTCATGTCCCTCCTGTCCCATCTTTGTATACCCCATTTATGTATTGCCTCACTCTGTCCATGCTGCTACAACAAAGGGCCTGCAACTGGGTAGTTTATCAAGAACAAAACTTTCTCACAATTCTAGAGGCAAGTCCAAGACCAAGGCACTGGCAGGTTGGGTGTGTCTAGTGAGAGCAGACCTTTCTGCTTCTGAGGTGGTGCCTTCAGTGGTGCAACCTCAGGAGCTGAAGAACACCATACCCTCAGATGGCAGAGAAGAGAAGGTCTAGAAGAGTTAGATGCTGTGTGAAGCCTCTTTTCTAAAGCATCACCACATCGAGGGTAGGGTCCTCATGATTCAATCGCCTCTGAAAGGCCCCACTTCTTAATATCACATTGGCAGTTAAGGCTTGACATAGAAATTCTGGGACACATATTCAGACCATAGCATAGAGGCTCTGGATTGCATGTTTACATGTCATTCTCTTCCACTAGAGAACAGCAGCAGGCCCAGAGCACCTACCACAATCAGATGTTTCAGCTGAATGAATCAATGAATGGTAACTTTATAACAAGCAATAAGGAAAAAGACCAAATCTCTTCCTTGAATGCTAGCAGCAGCAGAAAAATGACTAGAATGTTATATTTTGAACATAAATATTTTGTAAAAAAGTAAAATAATAATGTTCATTTTAAAAGCAAATATGTATATATACACATGTATGTATACACATATTCTTGTACATTTTTTAACCTATCTGGATTAGAACTAGGGCAGAACACTGATTCTTAAGCCAGGCTCTGCTTCTGATACTAATTTTGTGACTTTGGGAAAGTTATTAGCATCACTGAGCTTCAGTTTCCTCCGCTGTAGAGTAGGACCCACTATTAGGGTTATGGTGAGAATTTAATGAGTTAATAAAGTGCCTAAATCATAGTAAAACACTTTATAAGTGTTTACTGTAATAACAATGATTACTTTTATTATTATTATCATTACCATTATGCAACCTTTCTCTTTTCACTTATGATTCCTTGAGGAGCAGACAGGCATTATTCTACCTTATTCTTTTTAAAAACTTAAAGTGTCCCATTACCTAGATGATCATAATTCATTTAATCTTTCCTGTGGATACTTAGGCTATTGCCAATTTTTCAGTTTATAAACCATCCTTGTCCATTCAACTTTGTACAGGTATTAGTTTCTGGATGTAGAATTGCTCAATCAAAGGCTACCTTCTTTAAAATTAATAGAATCAACAACTTTGGGGGGGGGCATTAAACTCAGGGGCACTTGACCACTGAGCCACATCCCCAGTCCTATTTTGTGTTTTTATTTAGAGACAGGGTCTCACTGAGTTGCTTAGTGCCTCGCTTTTGCTGAAGCTGGCTTTGAACTCGCAATCCTCCTGTCTCAGCCTCCTGGGCCACTGGGCTTACAGAAGTGTGCCGCCACACCTGGCAAAGTTGCACCAATTTTATGGTCCCAGAAACACCACATAAAAATAAAACTCATTTATAAAGCCATATGGCAATAATGGAAAAAATTATGAAAGAGGCCAGATAATAGTTCTTCAAGTTCTACTGTGTGGAGATATATATCACTTAACAAACTTGTGCAATAAACCAGTTGCAGTTACACAAAATGAAAATAATCTCCTAAGAGCACTGATCCAGGCAACTACTATTGTTTCTCTCATATGATTCCATTATTTATTGACAAATATTTGTTAAGACCTACCACAGTCCAAGAACTGTGTTGGATTTTCTCAATGCCAGTAATGATTGGGTTGCAGTGGCCTTCTGTAAAATACTGTGGCATCTAATGAAGTCAAACATTCTTGGTAGGTGCCCAGAACGGTAAGACAGGTTGCCATATTCTAATCAGGTTTTGTCCCTTTTGCACATCATAGGTATTTACACTATTGGGCAATTTTTGGTATTTTAAGTACTCAGACCTGTTTTCTAACCTGAGTAAGAGTAATCACTTAACTATAAATGGAGATTCACATATTATTTGAAAACTGCATTAAATGTTCTCATTGAGTTAAGTCTACTCTATTTGGAAAGGTCAACTTTATGAATTAATCAATTTTATATCTTGCTGGGTAGAATTAGTTGCAGAAAAATCTTTGTAATTCAATCTTGTCTTTTTTTTTTAAATCAAAACATTGCCTTTAACCATCATCTTTCTTCATCAGGGAAAATTGATTCTATATACTTTTTTAAAAACATAGCTCATATTATTTCTTTTCCCTGCTCTTCTTCCTTTCAGGAATTTGAAATGTCCTGGTATTTCATACCTACCCTGGTATCTGGTGTGGCATTTGTGATGAGTCATTATGAACAGTGACTTTGACACATTGGGCCACTCGCTTTTGTACTGGCCTTATTATAGGCCTCCTTGGGTTCACCTTCATTCACCAGTTTTGTGTTTTGCTGCCAGCCTAGATCAATGACCTGCTGTGTTGTACTACTGGTTACTTTTTAGTCAGGAAGCAAAGGTCATACAGGTTCTCTATTTAAATAATGCTGTTAAAATTCTGAGATCCAAAGAACATGGGAAGAGTGTGAAGCTTCTCTGCACCGCGTCATACTTCTTTAGTTGGGCTGGAAGGAATGAACTTATTGATCACTTTTGGTGGGTCTGGCAACGTATTACTATGGCAATTCATTTTCACATCTTGTCCTTAGCCCTGTAGAAAGTAGGTGTGGTGAAAAATTCATAAACATGAAAATAAGGGCTGAGAGGCATGTACTAGGTCTTGCAGCTCTAAGTGGGGACAGATTTGGACTGTGCTCTTTCCCTAGATAATCGTGCATCATTTGGGGCAGGTGGACAGAGCTGCTTTTTAAAGAAGTTTTGGCAGTGTCAATACTTCCTTTGATTACCACTGTTAGTGGTTTTCAACACTGTGAAGAAATATAACTAGGATGAAGGAACAGCAGTCTTTGGAAGCCATGGTCAGTAATGACTCATTCACAAATATACCCGATACTGTTAGGCATTGGCAATATGAAGATAATTCAAACTCAGTATGTTTACATCTGAACTTTAAAGAAATCTCCTCTCAGCAAGTTGCTTCTTTCTATCTCCAATCTTGGTAAATTGACCTCACTATCTACCTACATGCCAGGGGAAGTTATTAGACAACACTGTGCCTCAGTTTTCTATAACTACTACCCAATAAGTCTTCAACTCCCACTAAACTAGTTTGCCCACTCCATTGCATTGAAGCTGCTTACCCCTAAGTGAGCAATGTATTACTCACTCTGTGGAACTAAAACCCACAGACACCCTTGGTCTTCTTGCTTGACTCCTTACAGCACTGCCCAGCCTTCCCTTGACTTCTGGACCACTCAGCTGCCAGGAACTCCTTCTCGTTCCCCGGCTGCTCCTTTTCAACCAGATCTTTTAAATTTTACATTCCTCTGGGCTCAATCTTGAGTCTTCATTCTATCTCATTCCATTCCATGGTTGCAATTATGATTTATTGTTTTGCCAGTGCTTCCCAGATCTACATCATCTGTGTTCTCTTTAACTCCAAATTAATGACTCCACCTGTCTCCTGTCCCCTGAATATCTTCAACAAGTCTAAAACTAACTTCATCATTATCACTTCAAACCCAGCACCCTACTTTTCCTCTTTTGATCTGTATTATATTCAGATAATGTCAACTGAGATCCTGGCTGTCTTAGCCATCCAAAATATTTACTATTTCCCACTTATCAGAGCTCAAGAAAATTTAGTCCATGTGTTGAACCAGTTGATATATGGGAATATTAATATGATCAAGGTTTCTATGAGCTATATTATGGCAGAGAACAAGAGATTTGATATAACCTTAAACAAGACTGTGATAATATCCTGCTAGCCCTGACATATAAGAGGTAAACTGCTTTTAGTTGGTCATACAAATCAATATAGAGATAAAGCATTTTCTATGTTAAAGTGTCTAAGTATTTCCATGACTAAGTATCAGGAATTATAATTTTGTAAAAATACAGGGTGATAATCTGTATGGAACCAGCAGTGTTTCAAATTCAGATTTTTTCCAGATTAGGGATGCTCAACCTATAGTACATTTGAAACATCAACTGTAATTGGAGTCACTTCCTGATTAAGTTTAGAATCATGTTTGCCTTCAGCACTGGAAAAACAGGTAAGTTAAATGGGAATGTGACAGGTGTTACCACTCATGCATCTTTCAATGCTTTAATGATGGCACTGATCTGCAGTTCCTCTAAATACATGATAATTCTTTCTGTTTACTGTCCTAGTAAGCAAGAGGTTCCAGAGGCTTCCTCTTTCTACAATCATGGTTCTTATTTCATGAGTCAAAGAGTCAATGTCAGGATTTTGTCACTTGCCAAATGTATCTATTATGTCAAATATATCAATATATCTCTTTTAATTATACATTTTAAATGGGAGCTGGGTATGGTGGTGGCACACACTTGTAATCCCAGCTACTTGAGAGGCTGAGGCAGGAAGATCACAAACTCAAGGCCAGCCTGGACAATTTAGCCAGATCCTGTCCAAAAAAAAAAAAGCCTGGAGGTGGAACTCAGTGGTAAAGTGCCCCTGGGTTCAATCCCTAGTACCACCAAAAAAAAAAAAAAAAAAAAGTGCAGAGGCATGGAGAAATAATCACACGGTAGGTCTACAGAGCTGCTGGACACATCATTTCAAAGTTAGTCTGAGACTCTAATCACCTAACCATTTCTATAGTCTGAATGTTTATGTCTCCCACCCTAAAATTTCTATGGTGAAATCCAATCCCCACAGTGATAATATTAGGAGTTACTTCTATAGGCACCCTTTACAAGTCATTAGATCATGGGAACAAAACCCTCATCAATGAGATCACTGCCATTATAAAAGAGGCCTGAAGGAGACCCCTCACCCCTTCCACCGGGATCCAGCCAGAAGGTACCAACTATTAACCAGATAGTGGACCCTCACCTGACACCGAATCTGCCTGTGTCTTGATTTTGAACTCTCTTCTCCAGAGCTGTAAGAAATAAGTTTTTGTTGTTTATAAGCTACCCAGTTAATAGTATTTTGTTATAATGGCCAGAACAGACTAAGACATCCCAATTAAAGTAAATTCCCAATTTCACTGTTAGACCCTAGGACTGTAAGTGCCCAGTAACTAGGGTCAATTAGCCAGTGTTTGATAATCCCCCACTGGCCATTTCCTTTTCCTTAGTACTGTACACACTCTGGTAAATGACTGCAAATTCTTTTGGGGAGGACTTGGAGGAAGATAACAGTATATATTTGTGACTGTGATCCTCAAAGAGAGTTGAACTCCCCTTCAATCCATGGGATTCTGGTTCTATAAGTAGGCTGAGTTCTGAAAATTGAGGAAAAGAGATCATGAGACTTGGGTCAGGTATTTTTGCTATCGGCCTGGTTTTTCCTATTATATAGATTAAGCATCATTTTAGTAGGCTGCCTGTCTTTTTCACTCTAAGAGAAATTATAATTGATTAGCCACTGCCAAGAGTTCTGTGGGCCAAAACATTTTGATTATCACTATGTTACTGCTTTCTTTTATGGTAAATATGCCCTACAGCATCTTTGATGGTTAAAATACTGCTACTTGCATCTGCTACTTGCACCAGGATTTCCATCATCTTTATTAAATCTGAGAGCCCATCTCAATAGTGAAATTTGCCATCATAGTTGACAGCAACAACAGAAGTTCTCAAAAATGTACATGTTCCATACACAAATGTGCTTCTCAACATGGTAGAGATGGGAGGGTCCTCTGGATTCTTCTAAGGATGTGGAAGAGGAATGGGTATGTAGATTACTCATGACAAATATACTCCAACATTCCTGTCTCTCTAAATCTTGAGGTTTCCTCTTCTACTTTAAAATGGGGAAATTCTGGTATCTTAGCCTCATTAAACATAGGGCACCATTGCCCCAAATCTCAGTCAACCCAGAATTAAATTATTAGAATATTTCCACTGGATGGGCTAACACATTAAATTCAGAACCTCTGAAAGTACACTCCCTCAATATATTTGACCCAATTCAATGTTATATTTCATCTTCCTTAAATTCCTATACATATTCCCCAAGTTTACACTGATATAAATTAGGAAAATTTTTCAGCTCATAAATTACTTTCCCCTGGATTAGACTTTGTACTTGTTCCCTGGCATAGGCTGTTATCTGACTCTAGTCATGGGTATAGGGAATATGGTTTTCAAGTAAAAGAAGGGTAACCTCCTCAGACACAGGAAGATAAGTTGCTGCATTGTCAGAAGCTCACAGTGACTTGATAATTCAAAATCCTCAACTCCTTCTAATGTGATCCTACTCCAAGTTTTAGGATCCTTTTTCTAACCATTTTCCTAACTTCTATATGAGAGACCTGGCAAAGTGGTCAATTCAACTGATGTTGTGAATTCGGTAAACTAAACAATTAAATTGTCGTTTGTCTTTAACGGTACTAACCCTGTGGCTATAAGAAGAAGGAGATTCTTTTAGGGCTGCCATAAAATCTCTCTGGTTCCCAGATGAGATTTTACAGAGTGTAAGGGTCTGAACTTGATACTTCTTTCTGTATTTTATTGCACTCAAAAATCTATGCCACTCCACAGTCCCCATAGTAATTATTATTACTAATGGCCAGATGCAGTAGGCACATGTTCCTGAGGCATTTAGTTCAGTGGTCACTTCATCACAGTCAATTATAGGTGATAATTTAATCAATCATGATACTTCTACATAACATGGATTACGGCATTCATTTCCCATCAGCAAGGAGATCAGCATTACACTCAAGTTCAAGGACAAAACCAAACTAATTCTAAATCCTGTTTTCTAAGGTCTGTTTCCTGGGACAGATGTGTATATGAATCAGGGTCCAATTGAGAGACAAAACCCACACAGGTTATTGCATTACAGAGAATTTAATGAAGAAGTTAATAATTGCTAACTAGGTAAATGAAAGGTTGGAAAGAAACTCTCCAAAACAGAAAACACTAACACATGATGAAGGGAACAACTGCCCGAAGAACAGAGAGAACAAAAGGAAGAGGCTGGAATTTCTAAGCCTTAGAAACTTTGAAGAGGAAGCCCAACAGCTAAAACTCAGACCTTAGGGGAAGGCATTCACTGATACTGGAATCTTTGAGTTCGGGTCTCGGGGAGAGACCTTTGAAGAGAGAGCATCATCTGACTTAGTCCTGTTGGTTCCAGTGGAGGGGGAATATGATGAGGCTCTTTTGAAAATACAAGAAAAACTGCAAACTGCATTCAGCTACAGCTGTAGGAAGGGTTAAGTGAAGAATCATGGCTCAGGAAGCAGACAAGAGCTTTTCCTTCTTTCTCTTCCAGCTTTACAACCTTTTTCTAGTGTCATCTATGACAGAATGTAACAGAACCAGCCAGCCAAGCAGGTATATGATTTGCAAGAATGCCAAGAGCAGCTTCACAAAGCAGATACATAGATTAGGTTTATAGCTGAGAGACATTAACTTGATACCTGTTTTAATAACAGTTACCTCCATCTGCCAAGCTGTCCACCTTAGAAGCCTAGTAGTCATTTGCAGGGCCTCTCTCTTCTCACCTGCCTAAATATCTCTCAAGTCTGCATGCGGTGCCGTCACCGTCATCCCTCACCAAGACTATCATAACGGCATCCCAACTAGTCTTCACTCTAGATGACTGCTTCCCCTCCAAATTTTCCTTTATGCAGCAGCCACAGTGACAGTGACCCTGCACAAATGCAGATGTGATTAGGATGAAATTTATCTCCTGCTTTATTTCACAACACTCTCATTTTGGCTCTCCCTTCTCTGCCTGTCCTTGACATTCTTTCGTTTCTCAAACACATCTTGTCATTTCTGGAGATATGCCCCTGCTTAATACTTGACTTATAGATTAATCTCCCTTTCCTACAAATTGCACCTCCCACCTTTGCTAACTGCTTCTGGTCGCGAATAAGAAAAATAACACTCCGTGAGTATCATCACTAATTTCCAACATCATTTCTGCATGCCTGTAAAAGACATAACACCCTGAGTTACTAACTAACATGTTCTTTTCCTTGTTTCTGCCCACACCCCCACCCCCACTGCCCCGTAATTCACATTCAGGGCACAATGCACAGATAACTGTTTATCCCAGATGGTTGTTATTAAAATATACTCGGGATTCATGCTGTGAATTTTTAGATTCTGCACTTAAAGTCCAGTTGTGCCTTTCCCTCCTGTCAACCACCATTCTACTTTATGCTCTTCTGAGTTTGACCATTTTAGATACCTTGTGTAAGTGGAATCATACAATATTTGTCCTTCTGTGACTGACTTATTTCATTTACTATAATGTTCTCAGGGTTCATCTATGTTGTAGCACATGACAAATTTCTTTCTTTTTTAAGGTTGAATAATATTCCATTCAATAATATTCCATTCCATTGTGGTAAACACAAACCACATTTTTTCATCCATTAATCTATAAATAGATAGTGGCTGATTCTTCTCTTGACTATTGTAAGGAACATCAGAGGGCATATATCTCACCAAGTACCTATATTCAATTCTTTTGGATATGTATGCCCAAAAGTGGGATTTCTGGATAATATCATGATTCTAATTTTAATTCTTTGAGGAAATGCTATACATTTTTCCATAGTAGCTGCACCATTTTAATCCCCACCAATGACAGGGCACAAGAGTTCCAATTTTCCATGTTCTTGTCAACTATTGCTGCCTTCTGCTGCAGTGACAGTAGTCATCCTAACAAATGTGAAATGACATTTTTCACTGTGGTCTCAGTTTGCATTTCCCTGATGATTTGTGATGTTGAGCATGTATATCTTCTTTGGAGAAATGTCTATTTAACCCCTTTGCCCACATTTTAAATCAGGTTGTTGTTGTTGTTCTTATTTTGCTATTGAATTATCGGAGTTTCAAATACTTTTGGGATATTAACCCCTTATCGAATTTATATGGCTTGTAAGTGTTTTCTCCCTTTCCAAAGTTTGCCTTTTCATTGAGCTAATTGTCTCCCTTGCTACATGAAAGCCTTTTTTGGTTTGAGCAGTTCCATTAGTCTATTTCTGTTTTTAAACCTGTGTGTTTGGTGTCAGAACCAAGAAATTTTTGTCAAGAGCAGTCAGGGGGATTTTCCCTATGTTTTCTTTCAGGATTTTTATGGTTTCAAGACTTAACTAATCCATTTTGAATTAACTTTGGTGTATGGTCTAAGGTAAGGGTTTGATTTCATTTTTTTCCATGTGGATATTTAGTTTTCCTAGCCTCATTTGTTGCAGAAACTATCCATTACATATTGTGTAGTTTTGAACCCTTGTCAAAGACCATTTGATCATACATGAATGGATTTATTTCTGGGTCTCTGTTGTGTTCCCTTGATCTCTGTCTGTCTTTATGCCAGTATCACACTGTTTTGATTATTATAGGTTTGTAAGATGCTTTGAAATCAGGAAGCATGAGTCCTCCAGCTTTGCTCTTCTCTCATGATTCTTTTGACTTTTTCAGGATCCTTTTTAGCTCCATATGAATTTTATGATTGTTCTTTCCATTTCTAAAAAAGAATGCTGATGAGAGTTTCATAAGGATGCACTGAATTTCTGGATTGTTTGGTAGTATGAACATCTTAATATTAATCTTCCAATTCATGAATGTTAGATGTCTCTCCATTCATTTATGTCTTCTTCCATTTTTCTCAGTGACATTTTGTAGTCTTCAGTGGATAAATCTTTTGGCTCCTTGCCTAAGTTTATTCCTGCATATTTCATTCTTTCTTGGTGGCATGGGGCATGCTGGAAATTGAACCCAGAGCCTCATGAATCCTAAGGATGAACACTACCATGGAGCAAAGCACCTTAGCCCCCTTTTTTGGTTCTAACATATGGCATTATTTTTAAATTTCTTTTTTAGGTAGCTTATTGCTGGACTACAGAAATGTAACTGATTTTTATATATTGATTTTTTTATCCTGCAACCTTGTTGAATTTATTAGTTCTCATAATTTTTAAAGGAATTTTAGTTTTTAATGGGCATTTCATTTGGAAGTACTAGTATTGCTATTTTGTTTTGTCTTCTGTCTGGCCTATAGCATATTTGTCCCTCTTTTCCTCTCTTTCTTCCTTTGTGGGTTTTTATTTTTATTTTTTGTTTTGTTTTGTTTTGTAGTGCATACTGTGATTTCTTTCTTTTTCTTTGTGTGTACTTTCTATAGGCATTTTCTTTGTGGGTACTGTAGGGCTTATATAAAACATACAGCAATCAGTTTTAAGCTGATAACAACTATAGTTTCACATGTGAAAATTTCACTCTTTTTCTTCCCCTTCATACTTTATGTTATTGATATCACAAATGACCTATTTTTTCCCCCCTTCTGGTGCTAGAGATTGAACCCAGGGTCCTTACACATCCTAGGCAAGTGCTGTACCACTGAGGTATATCCTCAGCCCCTACAAATTATCTCTTTATTATATATCTATTGACACTTTATAGTCATAATTTTCAATAATTTTTAACTTCTATACCAAAGGCAAAAGTGTTTTGAGCAGGACAATTCCAATACTCCAGCCTCCTATATTCAAATATATGTTTACCTTTGCCAGCACATTATCATGTTATTGTTTTGCATCTTTCATTTCAACTTAAAAAATTCCCTCTAACATTTAGCTGCATCAGCTTTTGTTTATCTGGCAGTCTTAATTTCTCCTTGATTTTTGAAGGACAGTTTTCCAGATATATTATTCTTGGTTGGCAGGTTTTTGTTTTTCGTTTTTTATTTTCTTTCAGTGCTTTAAATATATTATCCCACTCTCTTCTGATCTGTAAGATTTTTTCCTGAGAAATCCACTAATAGTCTTATGGCAACTCACTTGTATGTCATGAGTAACCTTTCTCTCGTCATCTTCAACATTCCCTGTCTTTGCCTTTTGATACTTTATTATAATGTGTGCACTTCTTTGGATTCATTCCAGTTGGAGTTCATTGTGCTTGTTAAATCTGGATGTTCATGTCTTTTCCCAGATTCAGGGAGTTTGGGGTCATTATTTCTTCAAATAAACTTTCTGTGTCTTTCTTTCTTTTTGAAAGCTCTGTAAGGCATATATTGGTCCACTTGATAGTTTCCCAAACCTGCCTTAGGCTTTCTTAACTCATTTTCACTTTTTTTTGGGGGGGGGGGCTCTAATTGGATGATTTCAAATGATCTATCTTTGATTTTGTTGATCACTTCTGGAACTTGGTCAAGTTGGCTATCAAACCTCTTCAGTGAGACAGAACCTCAGACAATGAAGACAAAATATTTAATCTTGAAAACAAAGTCGAACAAACAGAGAAGATGGTTAGGAATCATGAACGAACCCTCCAAGAAATATGGGACATCATGAAAAGACCAAATTTAAGAGTAATCGGGATTGAGGAAGGCGCAGAGATACAAACCAAGGGTATGAATAATCTATTCAAGGAAATATTATCAGAAAATTTCCCTAATATGATGAATGAGATGGAAAATCAATTACAAGAAGCTTACAGGACACCAAATGCACAGAATTACAACAGATCCACACCAAGGCACATTATAATGAAAATGCCTAACATACAAAACAAAGATAGAATTTTAAAGGCGGCGAGAGAAAAGAATCAGATTACCTACAGGGGGAAACCGATACGTATATCAGCAGATTTATCAGCCCAGACCCTAAAAGCAAGAAGGGCCTGGAACAACATATTTCAAGCTCTGAAAGAAAACGGATGCCAACCAAGAATCTTATATCCAGCAAAACTTACCTTCAGATTTGATGACGAAATAAAATCCTTCCATGATAAACAAAAGCTTAAAGAATTCACAAAGAGAAAGCCTGCCCTACAGAACATTCTCAACAAAATATTCGAAGAGGAAGAAACGAAAAATAACAATCTCAGTCATCATGGGGAGGAACTACCCTAAAGAAAGAGTCCATCAAAGGAGAAACAAAGTTAAGCTAAAAACCCTAAAAAAGCTAAAATGACAGGAAATACAAGTCATATCTCAATAATAACCCTGAATGTAAATGGCCTAAACTCATCAATCAAAAGACATAGACTGGCAGACTGGATTAAAAAGAAAGACCCAACAATATGCTGCCTACAAGAGACTCATCTCATAGAAAAACATGCCCACAGACTAAAGGTGAAAGGTTGGGAAAAAGCATACCATGCACACGGACTGAGTAAAAAAGCTGGGGTTTCCATCCTCATTTCAGACAAAGCAGACTTCAAACCAAAG
>JAJEJO010000603.1:592666-648125 GCA_020662805.1 Glaucomys volans | reverse complement strand
CTTCCTTCCTTCCTTCCTTCCTTCCTTCCTTCCTTCCTTCCTTCCTTTCTTCCCTCCTTCCTTCTCTTGTATCTTTCTGTAATACTACTAGTTCTCTAGATTTCCTGAAAGTCACTCACTTTTGTTCCTAGTGTGGCCCCCAAATTTCTAGAATAAACTGGATCCTATCAGATACTCAAGTCAGATGAAACAGAAACCAGTCCCTTGGATGGGCCTCTGAGAGACAGAAAATTGGATAGATCCTTCACTCTTTCCCCTCTCTCCACAGGAAAGGCTGCTAAGTACATGGCTTTTATGTGCTATTCTGTGGGTCCTCTAGAATAGCAGCAAAGCACCCACCTCTTCTTTGTTCCAATGCTCCCGGGTATGTATAATATAGTGGATTCTGTCTATGTTCTGAGACAGGAAAGGCAGAAACCAGTCCCACAAAAGATGAGAACATTGGATACATGCTCTAACTCTTTCTCTCTTCTGGGACTTCAGGATTTTCTCCCACTTGTTCTGTACTTATCCAGAGGATGATGGTATTATGTGAGTCAGCAAATGCTGATCCATGTATTATCAAATTGATATCTCCATGAGGGTGGGAGAAAGCTCTGGGACTTCCTATTGCTCTATCTTGTTGACATCCTTGCTTTCTAGTGATTAGAGTTTAGATATGCCACTAAAAACACATTTCATAAAATAAAAAATAAACTGGATTCAAATTTAAAACTTTCATTTTGTGATAGATTATGTTAAGAAAAGTATAAGGCAAACCACACATGGGGGGAACTACTTACAATCACATATGTCACAGACTTTTGCCCCAAATATGTAAGGAATTCTTACAACTCAATAATAAAAGAAAGCAATTAAAGATGAAGAAAATAGCTGAACAGACACCTCACCAAAGAAGATATACAGGTGGCAAATACATAAATGAAAAGATGTTCAGCATGTGTCCTTAGGGAAATTATGTGAAAACCACAATGAGATGCCACTACACACATTATGTATATCTGTAAATGCTTGATATTCCTTTCTGAAGGGAGTGGAGCTTAATTTTTTACCCTTGTGCACATGTTGGTCTTAGTTACTCTAAGAAGTATCCTGCAAAGTATGGAAAAGGAAAAGAATAACTTTACACTAGAGACATTTCAGACACCACTGTAACCAAGTGTCAACAGTGAGTACATGCTGTTGACATATTCCTCACCACTGTGATGAAAATGCACACTTCTGTGGTTCCCTTACCCAAAGCTCACAACCGCCATCTAATAGAAAGAAAAATCAGACAAACTCAATTTGGGAACCAGTACTATGAAACACCCTCAAGGCAAATAAAAAACAAGGAATAGCAGAACAACTATCACAGATCAGAGGACAAGGATGAGGCATGCTAACTGAATTCAATGTGCTGCGCCGAATCTCAGATCAGAAAAAGCACATTTTTGAAAAGCTAGTGAAATTCAAATAAAATTTTGGGTTTTTTTGTTTTGTTTTGTTTTTTAAGGTGGTCTTCATTGACCAACCTATTTAAAATGTTGTAGGTTCCTAGGCTGTCTGTCCTCTAATCCTGTCTTATAGTCAGGTTTGCCAGTTCTTGACTTTGTTTAATTGTTTATGGTACATGTCCTCCCAATAAAATATTAGTTCCACAAGCAGAAGTAGATGCAAGTTTTATGAGACTTAAATGTTTTGGGAGCCCCTTTTAAAAAAAAATTAAGACTATAAATGAAGAACCGTGGAGAGCTTATGAACCCCGCTTATCAACTCATCCTGAGGTGTTGACAAAAGCCAAGCCTGGGAAGTACTCCTTGTCAAACGGTGAGGATGTTAACAGCCTTGCCATTTGGCTCTGATGCTAACAGTTATCAGACTTTCCAGGACAATGGGCTTCCTGGGTGCAACAGGATAATAGCAGGATGTTTCTAGCACTGTAACGGTAGGATAGCTGCAAAACTGTTTCTAGCTCTATAACTTTTTAGTGCACAAAGAAGCCTCTTGAACAATTCATAATCCCCTATAGTTAAACTTCCTAATTATGAGACCCTACATAATAAACTTGCAGAGCTAGTTCTGGGTCACTGTTCCTCCCTCAGAGTGTAGTGGCCCACCTGGGCCCAGCTTTGCTTAAAACTCTCTGTGTTTTCTTGTCTCTGTGTTTTTCTCCATTTCCTGCTGCCCCTACTTGAGATCCTTTGTTGATGCTGCACAGATTGCAGCAAAGTACAAAAGTTATTACCTACTTAAAAGGAATCGAAACTAAGACATTTTAAAAATATGACAAGTAGCAGAAAATTAACATAATAATTTTGTCTTTGGCTATATATTTGCCTCTGTATATGATAATAATTCTATAATATAGTTCTCATAGATTAATTAAAATATAACTCAGATATAATAGAAAAATAATTCATTCTCTCTTGTAGTGCTTTGTCAGTTAATTTTTATTATCAATACCTGGGATTTATAGAACATGCATCTTCACACTTAACAGACTTACTGAAATATGGCTACAAATCTGTGCTCTACAAACACAGGAATTCTGATGACTTAATCAAAAAGTAAAGAATACAATGTATCTTTAACTGTATACACATTTTTTAGCATATTTTCAACATGAACTTATTCTAAGTATTGATGAAACCTCAATTCTTTGCTAGTAGCTATATTTGCGGATGAAAGTGTGTTTTATAACTAGCTTCTGACTTTTTATGTTTCAAATCTTGTTTCTCCTTCTCTAGCCACAAACTTTTGGCATTGGCCACTGAAGGACACATTTCGTTTCATGTTATGTCCTCTGAGCTTGTACCACTGTAGATACGGCAGCAGAAGAGGCAGTGGTAATATTCTTGGAAGCAGTTCCTTCATTAGAACAACTAAATGCCTCTGTGTAGAAGTGATTGTATGCCACCTCAATAGGTCCAACTAAATTCAGATTGGATTTATTCTTGATGCGGCTTCTTCTTAGAATAATTCCTAAAATATCTTTTGCCAACCAAATCTCATGATATCAAGGGAAATGTAATGGTAGAAAAATTGGAGTGAAAAGGGACAGCATCTTAACCAATTGCAAATAAATATCTGCTATATCTTTTATAAAATTTGTAAAATACATAAACCAGGTAAATATATTGCTAGTGCCCCTCATGGGGCCTAAGAAAAAGCTAATGCATGTGAAAAAACATGAAATTAAGTTCCTTTGTTTTCTTCATCCATGTCCCTAAGAGTGGGGAACTACAGTTTTGCTCACAACTCTATTTTCAGTACATAGAACAGCAGGTATTCTCTCTCTCTCTCTCTCTCTCTCTCTCTCTCTCTCTCTCTCTCCCTCTGTTAAATTAATGAGTGAATAATGGAAAGAAGGAAGGAAGGAAGGAAGGAAGGAAGGAAGGAAGGAAGGGAGGGAGGGAGGGAGGGAGGGAGGGGAAGGGAAGGGAAGGGAAGGGAAGGGAAGGGAAGGGAAAGAAGGAAAAAGAGGAGGAAAGAAGGGAGGGAAGGAAGGGAACGAGGAAGGGAGGAGAGAGGAGAAATGAAATAGTTCTTCACACAATTTGGATTGTAGAAGCATGAAATGGTTTCTCCGCACTTAACAAAAAATAACTAGCATTAGAGTTATTTCCAAGCTAAACAAGACCCTAAACCATTGCAACTATTAAGATACAAGGAGGTGATATATAAGCCTAATTTTTTTGTTTGTTTTTTGTTTTTAGGACCAAGGATTAAATCCAGGGCTTCGAAATGTTAGGCAAGTGTTCTACCACTGCACCATAGGCTTAGACCCTGGATAAGTCTACCTTGAACTCAGAGAAAAGAACTATGAAATGACCCAGGAGAAAAAGTCCTGGGCAGAAATTTGGGTAAAGTCAAAAGAGTAAAATAAAATTAAGATTAAAGGTTTATGTATCTAAATCCAAGTAGTCATCTCTAAAATATGTTAGAGGTACTGTAGACTTTGCCTGGTGACCCTGGAAAGGTCAGTGCTATTGAAAAATAATATAGCTGAGTGTTCACATTGACTTATCAATTCTACTTAGGGTTTGTATTCAGAAGTAGCACCCCAGTGTGGCCACACTATAACTAGAGTATTGAAATATTTCTATAAAGACTGGTAAAAAGAAAGTAACTTCCCCGGGTCCTCCAAGACTTGACCTACTACCATGGTCTCCCTCACCCCTTCTGTGGAATCTCCCAGACCTCATCATGTGCCAGAAACCAAAGAAATACATCTAGGAGTGACAACATATTGCAGTCATAGTTTGTTCTGATTATTCTGTTCTGGGCTCATTGTTGAACCATTTGCATATAATCTCCAGTGCTATTAAGCAGTCAATAAAGGTGCATGGAAGAAATCATGAACTGAGGGGAAGCCTGGTCTCACCTTCCCAGTACCTTGTGGGTTAACTTGGGAATAGAGCAACACAGTCTTCTGCTTAGACTGATTGTTCTCTCTAGAGTCAGACATTCCCAGGGTAGAGCGTTAGATAGGTAGTCAGCTTTTCCACAGAGCTACTGAAGGGCAGAAGCAAGTCTGTTTTCTTACTGTTCTATTCCCAGCAGGCAGCTCAGTGATGGCACATAGTAAGCACTCAATAAACATTTTTTCAATTGAAATTTGAATAGCAAAGAAGAAAAGAATAGAATCTTAAAAGTCTAGACCTGGAAAGATCATCTAAAATCTGAAAGAAAAAATCCAAAGTTTTTCCTGTTATGTAGGTGGGGAATCTAAGGTCTGGAGAGGTTGAGGATCTTTCCTGAACGAACGTGAGTTAACAGAACTGGTGATAGAACACTGGTCTCTTGTATCTCTGCTCAGTTTGTGTGTGTGTTCCTACCCTAGATCCAGGTAGACAGGTAACCCCAGTTTGAATTTTTTTCACAGAATGAAGAAATTCAGAGGTAACTACTAATCTCTGCCATCCCTATGAGAATGGGAGATTTTAAGTTAACTCCAGAGTTACATGAGGAAGTGATCTTATATACAACATTTGCAACTGGTGTTATTTTACTTTTCTTCTGGGAACTGGTGGGCAGGATGAGGTTAAAAGGTTGAAGAGAGTAGGAGAGTTTGGAATGGCCACAAGGGCTAAATATATGAGGGGGAGTCAACAGGAGTTAATAAGATTGCTGAGGGCTGGGAGAACAGGGCTAACTTAAATGGGGATGACAGTGCTGGGTCCCACCCAGCAGGACAGATGTACTTTCTCTGCGATGTCATCAACAACAAATAATTATCAAGCCCCAAATATTAATAAAGCTGAGTTTTAAAAGCCCTGCCCTGGAAACATTCTAAGGGTTTCAGAATCACATGTGGCTGGCAGCTACTTTACTAAGCAGCAGTGACTCAGAAGCCTCTATCATTGCTGATAGAAACTCTATTAGACAATGCTAGTCAGGAAGATTTTCAAGACCCTTTTTTATCTCTGAGGTGATAGATAAAACAAAACAAAAAAAAAGAATGAAAAAAAAAAGAGCAAAATTATAAGGATGCTAGGAGAAGAAAAAAGGCAAGAGAAAGAAATAAAACTGCCTTCTGAAGCACCAATTAGAGCCACTAAACACGCAGGTCTTATCTGAAATGGAGAGCCCATATTTTGGTTCTAGACATATTGGTCACACAAAAGTGTAGTATTTGGATTAAGTGAACTATTGTCACTCCATAGGCATGTTGACAAATTAAAGGCCACCTTGGAGTCTACCATTGCACACTGTCTAATGAGTCCTTTTCTTCTTTATTGTTGTTCAATAAAGAAATAAAGCTATACATGCACAGCCCTAGCTCTTTCTGGGTAGAGAATGTCCACAATAAAGGTGTTCCTTAGAGTAAAACAAGCAGTAAATAGGATTTACAGTTCATATTCTCTCCTTGGTTTTAATAATGACTGGTTTTAATTTTCCCTTTGGGTACTGAAATAAAACACTCTTTTACTCATACCACACCTGCATCCAAATCTGGGCACCTGACTCCTGGAGAAAATGAACTGTTTCTGGTGTCATTTAAATACCTGAATGGTTTCCAGGCAGAAGAGAAATGTTTAAAAACATTATCCAGTACTTAAAGATAGGGGAGGTGATTACTAAATGTGTGGAATTCAGTGGAATACTGGGAATTATCTGATGGATACCTGGTCAATTAATTAAGTCCAGGACTATTTAGAAGAGGTTAACTCATAGAAAACCAATAATAATGCAAAGAGTTCTTGTCCTTAGCAATGCAAATGAAATTATCTGTAGAGATAGCATTGATTTCCCTTCAGCAGAAAAGATAACCCCAAAGTTCTCAATTTATCACCTTTACAGTATTGACCAGCTTTGCATTTATTAGCACACTCACTTTAGCAGTTTTTTTGGCTGCCTTGATTATGTAACTATGCCCTCATATTTTCTTTCAAACTAGTTTAGCATCTCTTTATCAGTTAATGGTTGAATAAAACTTAGAAATGTTCAGATTATATTTTATGAGAGTCAAGCTCAACTTTTTTGAAATTATACTTAAAAGAAATCTAACTGGGTCAGGTATTGTTCCTGGATCAAGCGCAGTGGATCAAGCGAGGTTAGTGGAAGCCACAGTTTTATAGCATGTGACAATGAGAACTTCCTGACAGTCTGCTGAATATCTTCCAATTCATCCTCAAGTCTACTTGGCACACTTGGGAGAACAAAACAGAATTGATTTATATGAATCACCTGACTGGATTCTCTTACCAGGGTTGGGACTGAAATGTGGCAGGAGAGGCACCTGACACAAAATTTAAGGAGGCACTTACTCTCAGACTTGACCCTGCTTTTGCACAGACTGACTGCAAGATCAGATGGAGGGAACCGAAGGACAGACAGGCCACATGTAATTAACAAAGTTCTTTACTGGGACGGCTCCAGGCTGAGGGCCGGGGAGGAGGGCCTGGGAAGTTGTGTGTGGCTCCGGCTGGGGCTGGGCAGCGCTTTTATGGTCCGGGATGGAGGCGGGGGGGGCCTTCAGGGTTCAGTGTCCACCTGGGCTTGGCCAGGGACCTTGCTGAGACTCGTGTCCCTCCGGAATTGGCTGGGGTCCCACTGAGTGACAGGCGGGTGTGAGGTGCCATTGGGGATTATCTGTCAGCGACCAATTGGATGTGCAGGTTGCCTGCTGCCCTGCCCCCATCCAGCCGCCTTGGACAGCCCTAACAATGATAGTAAACTCCTTCTTAAAGTTTGTGCCCTTTCTTGCCTCACTATAAATCTCAACTTCTGGTTGATTTTAGCCAATGAGATACACCATGGGTTTAAGAGGGCAAGAGGAAATCAGGGTTCAAGAATTATCAGCTAAGCTTCCTCCCCAAGGCATTGCCATGGGCTGGCACCACATCCTGCTCTACTTGGATTCTGTGAATCCCCACTTCCCTTCAGCCCTATAGGCCTGGGAGGACTAATACTGGGGTATTACAAGAGCCCTCACAATAGCCCCTTATTGTTATTCTCAAATGATCCACTTTGATGGTACCACCCAATTCCTGTCTGGTGTCTTTTAGCAAGACCTGAAAGTAGCATGGGCAGGTTTGAGAACAGTGACCAGAGGTATTCTAGCCAAGGCTGCATGGGCAATGCTGGGAAGGAACTCTCTGCTCCAGGAAAGGCAGAACTGTTTCACTATGGTTTCTAAATACGGAGGCTGCATAGTTCAACCAAAAGCTATTTGTGTGTGTGTGTGTGTGTGTGTGTGTGTGTGTGTGAGAGAGAGAGAGAGAGAGAGAGAGACAGACAGACAGAGAGAGACAGAAAGAGAGACAGAGACAGACAGACAGACAGACAGACAGAGGGGGGGGGCGGAATAAGAAGAGTGAGTCAGAAAGGAGAAATCCATTGCCTTGTCATATTCAAAGTCAAGAGAGATATGTTAATGTTAACTGGGACAGTTACATTAATAAAAGAGAGTGCTGGAATTGAGATATTTTGTTGGATCAAACTTGTCAAAATAGGAAAAAAAAACAATTTTTAATGTGACTATCTGGTTGTGGGCTCCAAGTAAAGTTAAATAAATCTTACTATGCTCAGGTATAGATTTGACTTGCTTATGTCAAGGACCAATTACTCTAACTGGAAGAAAAATTTCCAGATATGCAGCATATAGTTTGATAAAGATGGTAAAATGTCATATCGCACTTAACTATGTGATGTCCTCATAGAAAGCACTTTTTATGATTAGATAACCCATGTTAAATTTCTATTATTCATGCAGAAACAAGTAGGACTTAGACTGAGCCAGGCTGGAGCAGGCATGGAAACAGGTGAGGCTGGTCCGAGGTATTAGAATCTGAATTCCATGGGAGTGTGGCTCAGAGAGCAAGGGAAGATAAGGACTTGCAAACAGTTTGAGATGCTGTAGCAGTTTTCCCTGCCACCCCACCCACATTCACTCTGTGCCTGTACTTGTGTCAGATGCAGAGAATCCAAAGGTTCTAAGGCACAAATCTGTCCTGAGTCTTTCCCAGTCCCGGCAGCCTTGACTAGTGATCTTTTAAATCTTAAATGCTATGTGATAGAATCAAAATCTTTGACAAGAGAACTTTGAGAAAGTACATTGCAAGATATGTACTGAGATTTTTGATGCCTGATTTTGGTTGTCCACTTGACTACATTCGAGGAACACCTAGAAAGGTAGTAAAGCATGTTTCTGTGTGTGTCTGTGAGGGTGTTTCCAGAGAAGATAGCATGGGTCAGCGAACTGAGTGGGGAAGGCTGGCCCTGCATATGGGTAGCATTGTTCAATAGGTTGAAGACCCAGATGGAATGAAAAAGTAGTAGGAGGAAAAAGCTCACTTGTACACATGGACACGAACCTTCTTGAGTGGGTATATTTTTTTTCCTGCTGCTATCATTCACAGACATCAAACTTAGATTCTCAGCCTTTGAATATAGACTTGCTCAGTGGCAGACTTGCTCCAATAGCTCTTCAAGGGGCTTTCCAGACCATCAGCCCCAGACTGGGGCTGCCTTATTGGCCCATTTTCTGCTGAGTGTCCCAGCTCCTACTGGTTTCCCTGGCTCTCCAGCCTGAAAAGGACTACTGTGTGACCACTTAGCCTCTGATCATGTAAGTGAATCTAATAATCCACTCTTATAACTACATATGTTCTATTGGTTCCGTTCCTCTGAAGAACCCTAACACGGAGTTTGAGGGGGCTAGAAAATAATGCCTGTCTTCCCCACTCAAATTTGAAAGCAACTGAAAAATAGATGTAGCAGGTAGGTTGATGGTAATCATAATAGAGTTTAAGCTGTTTGGACAGCATGGCTTAGGTTTGAAAGATAAATGAACTTGAGTAGGACTGTGTTCTGCCTCTCAGTCACCAATTATGAGATTGCTCATCCAATGTAACATGTGAGTCTCCAGAATGCACATGTTTACCAAAGATTGTTGCATCTTTTGAATTAGGGCAAAAAGAGAAAAGAATCAATTTCCTATTGCTTATAATTTTCAGACAAGAAACTTGGGTTGATTGCTACCACCTCTGATCAGGCTTTACATTCCTTAGTGAGGAGAAGTAATGGGCGGGTAGGAGATAATGGTGCTATTATAAGAAACCCTCTGTACACAGGAAAACTAGAGAGGTAGGGAAATATGTGTTATTATTTTTTTCTTACCTATTGTGAATAATCATTAAGTTTATGGTCAATCAGATGAGTTCCTATCATCCTCTTGAAAAGAGATTAGCAGTTATCAGGAAAGTTATGCTCCCAACTTTATGAGACTGTTTCAATACTGTCTTTTGGCTTCTCCAAGGATTGTTGGTCGAGAATATAAATTTCACATCCAGAAGACTCAAAAATATATTTTAATTACTATATTAATTAAATTAACTCCAAGACCATGGTGTGTCAAGATCAAAAAAGAGGGGCCCTATTTGCTTAGTTGGCTGGGGCAACTTAGGACATTTATTGCAGTATGTTAGTGACCATGGACCTGTAAGTGGCAGAAGGTAGATGTCTTGACTACTGTGGGCTGGTGCCATAGAAATGTTAAAGGAAAAACTTCAATTTAGATTTAGTAGGATTTGAGAAAGAATGATTGATGAATCAGACCACACTTTAGAACCAGATGTTCAGAGAATTCTGCCCAGCAGTGTGAGCAGTGAGCTTGTATAGGCTGAATGTAGAAGCAAAGTAGAGAAATCACATGAGTGGCTACAGCTAGTCATCAATTTGGTGAGAGGAAGCATTTGCCTTATTAGGGTATGGTGTGATGCATTGGCTGCCTGTGTTGCTGAAACCCGCTCTGTGTGATTGGCTGAAACTCAGCTATTTGTCACATTTCTAAGTTGGGTTCCAGTTATTTATACACTGAGTTAGGCAGCCATTAGTTAGGAACTCAAAGTAAGGAAACAGCCTCAGGCTAATGGTCTCATACTTATTTAACAGAAATAAGCAGAACACAGTTCCCTGGTGAGGCATCTGAAGAGAAAATTCATGGATCTCTGACAGATTTTTCATGGGCTTAGTGGTTCCTTTTTGGCCTCCAGAGCACTTACACAGAATCAAAGGCAACCTTCCAGTGGGGTGATCCACAGATCCAAACTGGCCAGCGAGGCCCACAGTTCAGTACCATTTGTATCACTGCCTGTGACTCAGACTGGCTTTTGAGGCCATGTTCAGATGTCATTACAGAACAGAATCCAAGTCTGATCTTGACCCCATTGCAGCTGTTAAAGAGGATAGATTCAAGCTGAAAGTAGAAGAGAAAGGTGCCAGGGTTAGGTTGCCACCTTCTCAGAATCCACTGCTCCCAGTTATGAAGTTGCTTCAATGGAGAATCCTCAGCCAAATGTAATTTTAAGTCGCTTCAATACTTTCTTTAAAGGATAAAGCTCAGAAGCACTAGCAGAAACTTTCAAAAAAGTTTAACAAATAGAAAAGCTCTCAGTTCTTTAGCCTTACTGTGGGCCGAAGTCTGAATACTATAGTTATATGTAGCATTTAATTTAGAAAAGACTGGAACGAGACAATTCTGAGAACATTTTTAAAGAAGTAATACTTACATTAAAAGTGCCTAATGGGGAAAGGTGGAGTAGGAAGGGAATTTTTATTGAATGCTCCAATGCTCAAAATACTATATATTACTTAATTCTGAAAAGACTAATATTGTAATGAGGTACTGTTTGTTGTCCCCATCTTTAGATGGATAAAATAGAAACTTAAGATACTTTACCTTATTTGTCCAAATTCACTCCTATCTGCCCTATCCCAAGGCTCACACTTCACTCTGGCTGTCAGGAAAAACTACCATCAACCTGGTATCGGTATTAGGTATGTTCTCCTTCCTATTATTCTTATTGTTGCTGCTTAGGAAGAGTTTGTGGCCCAGCAGGGAACTTGGGACACTGTGCTGCTTTGTACTGACTCTAAAGGAAGGAAGGCAGGGGGAGAATGGATGACGACTAGAACGAAAAGGAGGGAAAAAGAAAAGTGACTCATGACTGACAGGCTGCAACTTTTCCACCTCCAGAGCCAGTACCACAAAGAAAGGAAGCGGCGGAGCTCCGCCCCACCTCCTCCGCGCAGCGGGCGACATCCTCCCCCCTGGGAGTTCTCAAAGGCTCGCAAAACCTTCGCTTAAATGCTTCTAACCCACCCAGTTTCTCCTTCAGCACTCAAGGGGAGGATTTAAAAAAACCTTTTCTTACTCAACTTTCTCTTTTAATTATTGGATAACATAATTATTGCTTTTTACCATTTTTACTTAAACTCTGGGATAAAATTATAAGATAAGAAATCTTTTGTGTGTTAAACTTGGAATTTATCATTTCCAAGAGTTTTTCTTTTCCACGTTGGAAACTGAACCCACCGCTTTGCACATGCTAGGCAAGTGCTCTACCGACCCCTCTCCCCAAGATTATTTTTATGTAAAATGCATTCTGAATTCCAAAGAAATGGATTACAAATGAATTTTTGAAAAACAACTTGTTTGTAAGATGAAGTCTGCCTTTATATTGTTTGAGTTAATGAGTAGTTAATGAGAAATAAATAAAATGGTAATGTGAAAATATAGTTTATAGGCTTTGCTGTCAAAATTATTTAACTTACTAAGGATAAATTGTTCTTTTAAATTATTTAACAATTCATAAAAAGTCAAAGTTACACTTGGAAAAAAGTATTATATAGTAATGAAGTTCCAATATCTCTAACAAAAAAAGTTATTCAAAATTTTACACAACCCTTTTAATTGTATACATTGTTAATGTGATACTGTTTAACCATGGTTCTCCAAAATGCTGATATATGATTAATTCCACAGTAATAAACTGATGGTATGTTTGTCTCATTTGATATCTAACTATAGAACAAAGTTATTGGCTTCCGGCAACAAATATCTGGTCAATCTATGCCATTCTTGGTCTTGAATCAGACTTTACCGTAGGAATGCTAATGACTGATCAATCTAATTAAGATAGTAAAAAGCCATGGACTAGTCCCTCTCGTTGATAATTATTTCCTAATGTTGTCCCATTATTTTACTAAAACATGTTGATGTTTTCTCCAACAGACCGCTGTTGATTTGTAACTCCAGTTTCTTTGCTTTGCTTTCTTATGTCATCCATTAGAATATTACTATTTGCATTTCTTTTATCATCTTGAAACTTGTTATTTGCTTCTTGTTACCCAAATATTACTGTACAAATGATACTTTGGAGGCCTTTAATCATCTTTTGACAAGTTTAACAAATCATCCAACGGTGTTAAGTCACTTAATTTATGAACTTCCAGGGTATTTTTCAAAGGCTTTGAGTAGCCTTTAATAGGTGAGGCACTGACTTTGTGTGTAAGCATTGGTTTCACTGTAGAAAGCATTCTTTCAAATTTGCGAGCTTTATCACTCTTTTCTCCAATAACAGTTTTATCAAGATAACCCACACACTTTTTTGTGAAACGGGAAAAAGTCGGAGAGATAGTATAAGTTGTACTCCAAGGTCTGTCTTTTGATGGCTGATCACTACTGCCCTTCACTGTTCTGTGGTCCACTTTCAAAGGTGTGGCTTGTTTATCTTTTTCCCATGCTGTAAACATTGTTTTGGGGGGTTCAGAAAAAGTAAGTAATTGATCACCAATTAAAGATTTGAGCATTGAACAGTTTCTTTCTAAAACAAAACTTGTTCTTTTATGAGAGTAATTTTTTTCATTTTCCAAAAGATGGGGAGAAAGCCCATTTTTTGTCAAAAGTAACATTTGAATATATTTTGTATCATGGAAAATTATGGGATGTGTGTCCTTTTGTTCCTGTGAATTAAAGAAAGGACTACTTAGTGATAAGCCTATTGAGGTAAGAAAGTTACAAATATTTTAAATATGAAAATAAAATGTTCACATAGGATGGAATATTGGGCTAGCATTTTTTTTTTGAAGTTTCTGTGTTCCATAAATTTAAAAAGCGTACCAAAAAAATTATGTAAAAAAATCATAAGAGACATAACTGATTACAAACCAAAATTACAACACCTGGATATTCAAAAAGTTTAAAATTATCTGATAATGGTTGTATCTATTGAATCCTAATATTTAGCATAATAGCACACAAAAAGCATTCAACATTTATTTGTGGAATAAAATAGCCAAAATAATAGGTTGACTTAAAAATAGACCATTTTTATCACAATAGTATCAAAATCTGTTTGTTTGAGTCATATTCTAAACTTTCCCCTCATTTCCATTTTTGGTTTTCATAATGTCTGTCTTATTCTAAGTAGAAAGATTAACTCCTGGGGCTGGGGCTGTAGCTCAGTGGCTAAGCACTTCTCTAGCACACATGAGGCACTGGGTTCAATCCTTAGCACTACATAAAAATAAATAAATGAAATAAAGCCATGCTGTCCATCTACAACTGCAAAAATATTTTTTAAAAAAGATTAACTCCAAAGAAACTGCATATTATCAGTATTTAGTTTGCAAATGTAAGTCAATGATTGTTACTTTTTCTTTTGGACTATAATTAGTGAAATAAGAAATGAAATTCATCTTATATGAGTGCTTTTAGTATGAAAGGTACATTGATGCCTATAATTACTAGAAAGATAACAAAAGATCTAGTTTTGGGGTGACAAGTTTTCCTCTTTAGTCCTGGTAGTGAAAGTCTGTATATTTTTGATCTGCTCAACAACCTTATGGAATTTCCTACCTTACAAGTCGGTGTGCCTTTAGGAGAGGCAGAAACTATCTTGGGCAGCTTCTCTGGGGTTTGGGCACAGGCTTGTGATATAGGCTCTGCCCATCAGATACGCCTAGGAGAGACTTCAGTTTAGAAGTAGGCAGTGTGAAAAACTGCACACTGTGGACACTACTCTAGTGAGGGCAGACGCTGTATCTAGCTTTGAGAAGCATCAAGGGCACAGGTCTTAGAAAGTGTAATCCCCATCAGCATCAGAATTGCAAACTGATCTTCAATAATAGCAAGGGCCCCAGTGGAGCAGTCTGGAGCTATACTTGAGTGATTCCTAACTCAATAGCTTTCAAGCTGGATTGTCCTTTTAGCCTTTTCCGAGGTTCATAGTATTTGTATTTTATTAAATAATGTTAGATATTACCATTTGAGAGGTATCTGTCTTTGCTGGGCTAATAACGATTATTTTGGCATTTGGATTTTTCAGTTCATCCTCAAAACACAAGGGGACCAAGCTGTTCTTTCTTACTAAACAGTGGTCACTCAATGGATCATTTGTGATTGACTTCTTTTCTCTTGTACCGAAATCATTCATCTGTGGAGGAGACGTTCTTCTGAAAATGAACACAAGTTCAGGGAATTGTTTATTGAACTGATATCAGTTTTTCAATTCTTATCTACCTCCCCTTATCCCTAGAAGTCACTGACAACATCTCCAATCCCTGTCCCATACTCTTTCTTTTCTTTTTTGGGAGTCGGGGAGCTGAGTACTGGGGATTGAACTCAGGGGCACTTGACCACTGAGTCACATCCCCAGCCCTATTTTAAAATTTTATTTAAACAGAGGGTCTCACTGAGGTGCTCAGCACCTCACTTTTGCTGAGGCTGACTTTGAGCTCTTGATCTTCCTACCTCAGCCTCCCTAGCCGCTGGGATTACAGGCAGGAGCCACCACGTGCCTGGCTTTTCCCATAGACTTTCAACCAGATAAGAGCGTCAGTCTGGTTTGTAGGAGAAACCAGCAAAAGTACCGGTGGCAGCAAGACAGTCCTACATAGGCCTCTTTGGCTTTGAGGTTGGGAGGGAGTATGTAATGTCGGTTGAGAAGAGCACACAGGTAGAGAGGTTTTTGCCACATCCTTCGATGAGAGTCTGAGAGAAGCTTTCCAGTGTACATTCATGTCAGCATAAGGTGACTTAAGTTTTGTTAAGAGGATGGAATAGTTGGGTCTGGCAGAAAGGACTCCGAGTCTTCCTCGGTTCACTCAGGACATGGGTAGTGATTTTAGGCTAGCCATGGGGCTCATCATTACAGGATTGAAGTCACCCTCAGCAAAGGTTTGACATGGGTGAGGTATAGATAGCCTGGTGGAAAGAGAACCAGGTTGGAGGGCATGACAGAGACTCAGAGGGCCTACCACACCAGTAAGAGTCGAGAGTGGGCCCTAACCAAGTTCAGAAAGAGTGCATCATGTGTTCATGAATCCTGGGGTCACCAATCCTGACAGCAGCACAGGAGCACCAACTAAGACCCTGGGTCAGCTACCATTTCCTCATTGTCACAGAGCTCATTGAGCCCCTCACCTGTATACCCCTAAGGTACTGTCTTGGAAAGCAGCAGAGGATGAGTTAAACCTAAAGAGGCTATTTATTATTGCTCTAAACAGAGCTTAAAATACATTGGATTAATAGGACTTTTAAAAATGAAACAGAGGTTCAGAGGCTTCTGAGAAAGATCAGAACTTGACGCAAAAAATAAAGAAGATACTTTTTTTCATATCCGTGTTACAATGTAATTAAATTCATCTCTGTACTACAAAAATATAACTCTGTTCCTTCTGTTCATGTTTTTCTGGTCCTCCTTATAGATGACTTTGCTCCAAGTCTGGACATGATGCCCATGAGCTGAGTACCCTTGGCCCAGTCACTGGATGGCACTATGGAACTAAGTGCTGAAAATAAGCTAGAATAAAGTCATTCTGGTCAATTATAAAATAAAAGGAAGAACTCATATCCTACTAGAAACATCACTGAACTGAATAAAATACTAAAAAATTTAAAGTTAATTACCTCTTATTTATATCATCTTCTAAGGAACCAATCGACTCCAATGATTTCCTAGTATTTTTTTTCATTTGAGCTGAAATTATAAAAGATTTTCATAAAACACACACATATATTATGGCATCTAGAAAATATCTTGTATAAAATATTTTACAACTTAACATGAAAGCACCTGATCCCAGTAGCTACTCAGTAAGCAACTGATTCTTGAGTGAATAAGATAGAACTGGAAAAGACAGAAGGAGACTTTAATGTTTGGTGAAGACAGACAGAACATACATGTGATCTCAGAGAGAGAGGTCTCACAGAAGAAAGCTTTCCTAAATTTTCAAGCCTGGCTATTGTGTGAAGTCATTATTAACCACTAAAAAGCCTCAGATGGTTAAACACTGTTGCTGCGGAGGGAAGTCACTTTAGCAGCTATCAAACATGTCTTGCCACCTGGCCTGAAGGAAGTGCTCAGGGTTGAACCTTCCAAATATGCCAGATGATCACCACAGCATTTTTGTACTTTCCTGAGTGTTCTCTGACACACATGTTGTTAGCAACATATTAAGCTTTTTCCTGGTAATTGCAGTGCTTCCTAAGCTGTCCACATCATGCAAACATTCTGATTACTACTATTTGTATACTCCACTGGGATAAGCACTTAAGTAAAATGGTGGCAGGCTGTCATAGGGCCAACTGAACAGCCTGAGGGCTGAAGAATCAATATTTTAATATGCCTATAACTTCCCAAGCACAACGGTTACCATGCATACTGGCCAGAAGTTCTGTTCTAAAGGAAGGAAATAGCCAATAAACAAGTAAACCAACTAACAACTAAATACGTAAAATAATTTCAAATACTTGTAAGTATTACCAAAGAAGATAAGCATGGTACTTCACCTTAGGGTAGCCATAGCAGCCCCCTCTCTCAGGAAGGAATATTGGAGCTGGAAAGAGAGTAAAGAGGAGGTGGTAGCTAGGTAGAGTGTGTGGGGAACAGCCTAGTGCTCAGAGGAAACAAGTGTGGGGCTCAATGTGAAAGCAGCTCCAAGCACTGAGAGACCAAAAAGGCCAGCATTGCTGGACTGGAGGGAAAGACAGGGAGAGTGGAGAAAGATGAGATGAGATTGCAGGGTCAAGTTGTATAGGGCTGCAGAAGCCATGAGGTCAAGTCAAGTCATTATTTTGGTTACAATAGATCCTTTGGAAGATTTTCAACAGAACAATAAGTAGGTTGATTTTTGTTTTAGAAAAATCACCCTGCAAAAAAAAAGAAAAAAAGAAAAGACAAGGAAAGAAAGAAGAAAGAAAGAAAGAAAGAAAGAAAGAAAGAAAGAAAGAAAGAAAGAAAAGAAAAATCACTGCTTCCTACAGATGAGTAGTCTTGTCTGTGGAGGAAAGGGAGAATGTATGTGGCAAGAGTGGCAGTGGAGTAGCCATACAGCGTTCTGGGGCTGGGGTCTAGGATAAGACACAATGGAGGATTAGATAAGGACTGTAGTGGTGTAAGTGATGGGAAAAGGCTGGCTTCCATTTATGTTTTGGAAGCAGATCCAATATACTGACTGGTGGATTGGATATGGAGTATTAAAGAAAAAGAGACATCAAAAACAATTTCTAGGTTTTTGGCCTCAGCAATTGGATAGATGCCATTTGCAGACCTGGGAAAGGCAAGTGAGAGAGAAACAGACCCACTGATGGAAACAGGGGGCTGGGCTGAGGGCCCTGGACTTGTGAAAGGAGACCTAAAAAACACTCCTTTCCATTGCCAACTGAGTGACATGGGATTAAATCAAACCACAGCAGGCCTGGATGATTGGATCTGAAACATTCCCCAATATCTGCCTAGAGAGAAAGCCCATTCATGACTCTGAAATGCCATCTGGCCCAGTGTGTCCGGACTTCTGCTGGTTGCAAACTACAAAACTTCCGGAAATGGAAGAATGAGGAACACCTAATGACAGGGTGAGGGACCAGGAGAGAGAAAGAGAGACACTACTAAAATTCTAAAACATGAGAAAATATAAAGCTAAGACAGCAACACAATCAACAGAAGATAAATTCAGCAATAAAGCTAAATAGAAGAAATCTAAAAATAATCAATGGCAATTTTCACAATGTCTCAATTCTAAGGTATGTATTAGCATGTATCCCAGATGGTAGTGTCAATTGATGACAGATTTGATAAAATATGTTTGTTTAGGAACTTCAAAACATAAAGAAAAAATATTTGAATTAGAATATAAGATGTTGTGAGATGAATAGTTCAATATAAAAAAATTGGAGCCCAGCACAGTGGCACACATATGTAATTCCAGCAGCTCAGGAGGCTGAGGCAGGAGGATCGAGAGCTCAAAGCCAGCCTCAGCAACAGCAAGATGCTAAGCAGCTCAGTGAGACTCTGTCTCTAAATAAAAATACAAAATAGGGCTGGGGATGTGGCTCAGTGGCCGAGTGCCCCTGAGTTCAATCCCTGGCACCCCCCCCCCCAACTGGAAATTTAGAAATAAAAAACAACTCTATATTGCCAACGGGAGAATTAACAAATCAAAAGAAAATACCAAGGAATTCACCAAGAATGCACAGGGAGACAAATAAAATACATGAAAGGAGAGCTAAAACTCATGAGAGACTGGAATCCTTTCATGTTTGCCTAATCATTCTGGAAGAAGAAAATAAAAGATGGTGAAAAAAAATCTGTGTTTGTAAAGATAATGTCCCATAATTTTCTCCAACCAATAAAAGTACATTTCAAGAACACAGAATGAAAAATAAGAATACATCTATATCCAGACATTTTGTTGTAAAATGAAGATCATGAAGAATCAAGAGAAAAATCCTAAAACTTTCAGAAAGTAAGAGCAATTTTCTACAAAGGAATGACAATCATACAAAGGAAATAATTTAAATCCATAATTGGTTCCAGATGATAATGAAGCTGTATCTTTAAAGTAAAAGAGAAAATAATTTACAACCTAAAACTTTCACCAACTATACTATCATTCAAAAATGACAGCAAAACAAAGATCAAAAGAGTTAACAATCACTAGATTATCACTGGAAGAATTACTTAAGGATGTACTTCAGGAAAAATAAAAGTGAACACAGATGGTAGAATTCAGGAGACAATGAAGAGTGCAGAATTTGACAAATTATGTTAAATATTGAATTACTGACTTTTAAAACAAATCTTTTTTTCATTTTAAATGAAATGTTATTAATATTTGTTTCACTTGTTCAAACCCTTTCCTCAATTATTTTAACTAGGTATATTTTCAGTATTTTAGGCTTCTGCGGTGCTAAAAATTTTGTTTTCCCAGGTACAGTGGTGTATGCCTGTAATTCCAGCGGTAGGAGGATTGCAAGTTCAAAGCCAGCCTCAGCAACTGAGTGAGGCCTTAAGCAACTCAGTGAGACTCTGTCTCAAACAATTAAAAAAGGCTGAGGATGTGGCTCATGGTTAAGTGCCCCTGGGTTCAATCCCCAGTCATGTGCCTCGACAGAAGATCGGAAGAGCTTCGTAGCTTAGCTTTCATCAAGGCATAATTTACCTACAGTGAAATACATTTTGATGAATTTTCACAAATATAATCATTCATGTAAGTAAAAGGAAGAAATAGAGAATTTTCCACTTACATATGGCATATAAAAAGTTGTTATCATTAAAGTTGAGAGTAGAATGGTGGTTGCCAGAGGCTGGGGAGAACAGGGAGGAGGGAAAGTTTGATTGATAGGTACTAAATTGTAGTTAGCTAGGAGCAGGAAATTCTGGGTGTGCAATTGCCCAGTAAGGGGCTACAGATAATAACAATGTACTGTACATTTCACCAAAGGTAGAAGATAGAATTTTAAAAGTTTTTACCATAAAGAAATGATGTTTGAGGAGACATATATTTAACACTACACAATGTATACATGTATCAAACCATTACATGGCACCCCATTAATATGTACAATTTTCTGTTTTTAAATATTGATTAAAAATAAATTTAAATTTTAAAAAAGAAGTAGGGAATTCAAATTATTCCAAAGTTCACTTTTTTATTACACTTTTGAGTCAGTTCACTCAATTCATTCTGTTTTTTTTTTTTTCTTAAAACACACTGGTTATCTTAGTGATAGAGACCTGTTTTCTTCCCTGAATATACTGCCTGGATCTGATCTTATTTTTGTCCCCTTATGCAGCATTCTATAGGGTTTTCCTAAACCTGATCTTCAGATCTTCGATTTGGTTTACACCAATGTTTATTCTATTCTTTGCTACTTTTAAATATAATTTTAAAGCGTGTATTAGCATTACTTGTTTCCTTCAAACTCCTTTTTAGTTCTGTTAGCATAATTTCATCCTTGACAATTATCTTTTGCATTTTCAAAATTTTATTTCATAGAATATTTATTTTTTTCAATTTCTCCAGGATGTAGAACAATGATTGTATAAATTTTCTCCTGTTTTGCAGGGTACAGGTTTTGCCAAAATGTGACTAGCAGCTATCTTAAATTTTTGCGTAGGTTTCACGTTTATTTTGTTTTTCATCCCATGTACTTTTGAATCAGGTAACTTAAATCTGGACTTATTATTTTTCTAAAGATAATAGGAGTAAATTTTTCATTCCTGTTTACCTGGACACTGTTAAATTTTTCTCTTATAAGTTGTCATATAAATGAAGTTGTAGTTACCTTAAATTATGCATCCAGCCTTCAGCAGCCTGAATAGGTTGGTAAGGAAACTGGAACCATAAAAATGATCACAGGGAAATTTATTTCTGTGAACTGTATATCTATTTTTTAAGCATTTTTTTAGTTGTCAATGGACCTTTATTTATTTATATGCAGTGCTGAGAATTGAACCCATTGCCTTGCACACACACACTTGCTAGGCAAACACTCTGCCACGGAGCCACAACCCCGGTCCTGTGAACTGTATATTTAGTGAAACCTTTCCTGACTCTAAGGTGATGGTGGTGGTGGGTACTCTGTCCATTTGCATGTGAGTGTCCTTGGATTTCATTTTTTTAACTTTCTTTTTTTAAAAATATTTTTTTAGTTGCAGATAGGCATAATACCTTTATTTTATTTTATTTATTTATGTGGGGCTGAGGACTGAACCCAGTGCCTCACACATGCTAGGCAAGTGCTCTGCCACTGAGCCACACCCCCAGCCCCATTTTTAACTCTTTCTTGGATAAGCAATTCAGTTTTAGTCAATTTAGTCAAACAAATGCCTCATGGGTTGTTTGATGGAATCATTTCTACATTGCACATATCCAAAAATGGTTTCTAGGAAATAGTCTCCTGTCTCTCCTGTTGTTGACCTTCCTTTCAACACCAAGCTCTTCTAAGTCTGAGTGCCTCTGCAGTAATATTCATGATCCAGAGAAAGAAATGACTAGTCATGGTCATCACATTTCTCTCAAAATGCTGCTAACACAGACTTGGAATACTGTTGGACTTGCAATGAGGGAAGGAATCTGCAGGAAGGGTTTCTGTCCTTCTGCAACCCATCACTCATGGACCCCCAGGTAAGTATGTGCATGTATGTCTGTGTAGTGATTCCGGTGGGCAGTTAATGGGGATATTTCCAGAATCTTTTCTACTGGTTTTCTACTGGTTTCTACTTTTAGTGTTGTTCCTTTCTACCAGGAAAAGGAACTGTTCGCTGACATTTGGAATATTCTTTCGAGTTGCTTCATATTGTAATACGTGGCAGATTTTCTTTATGTCTTAAACTGCCCTATAGTGCTTTCAATCTAATAAACTTTCCTTCTGTATTTTTCTTCTTTTTGTGATTCGTTTTGGCCAGGATATACTTGTATTTATTTTTGTCAATTTAATTTGGGACTTAGATTTTTTTAAAAAGTTTTAAAAAATGCTTCTGTAGAGTGATTCAAGAAATTTTTTAGAGATCGGCTTCCTAAAAGAGTAGAACATCCTGTCACTACTCTTAGGGACACTTCTAAGGAGATGTGAGAACTTTAGAAGATAATGTGGTAAACAGATTTGCTTCTTACCAATCCTTTTTTCCCCATCTTGACTAGCACATTCAGAGCTAATTTTTCTCCCAATAACCATTTTCTTCAATGGAGGCTTAGGGTCTTTTCCAGCTTGAAGGAGTAAATTTTGAATGATCTAAGCTTGCGTTTTTCAAAATGTGATGTGAGCAACCAATTTGTGTTTTGTGAAGTCAACTTAGCGTTTCCTACTTAGTCTTTGAAAAAATGAAATTGAATAAAGTATAATAGAATGTCTCACATGGATCCTTAGCAAAAAACTGTACAATATACAAAAATACTGCAATCGAGAATTCAACTAACAGAAAGAAAAAGAAATAATTTGGACTCCATGAAGCTGAATCTTCTAGCCTATTGCAGAATATCTATATTTATATACCACTGTATATATGAGAGTGATATCAAAAGATATTTCTTGCCAGGAATACAGGTGCACTCATGTAATCCCAGAGATTCTGGAGGTTGAGGCAGGAGGATCACAAGTTTAGAGGACCGTTTCAGAAACTTACAAGACCTGGTTTCAAAATAAAAAGACCTGGGGTGTTGCTCAGTGGTACAGCATCCCTGGGGTCAATCCCCAGTACTGAAAAAATAAAAAAATTTCTTACTCTAAGTCATTTTAAAAATTGTAAAAACTAATCTAAGCGAATGATAACTTATTGGTTTAGATGTGGATACATGAGGCTATTGTAGCCAAGGAGACATAATGGAAAGTCTTCTTTGGGGGGAATTTTTTTTTTTTCGCTATTAAAAGGGATAAAAAAAACTTTTCTCTTTTTTGGTGGGTTGTTTTAATCCATACAGTTATCTAGAATATCAAATTTACCAACTTAGAGAGGCCTAAGCAATTTAGTAAAACCCTGTCTCAAAATAAAAAATAAAAATGGCTGAGGATGTGACTCAGTGGTTAATGCCCCTAAGTTCAACCTTGTTATCAAAAAAGAATAAGAATAAGAATAAGAAGAGGAGGAGGAGGAACAAGAGGAGGAGGAGGATGGATCCATGAATCATGAATCAAATCCTATGGTAGTTAGAAGACTAGAAGGCTGGAAAGATTCTATATGTCATACCAAGTAATCTGAACTTCATCATTTTTGTACTGGAAAGTCTTGAGATGCTTTTAAGTTCTGAGATGGTAATATGATCAAAGATTGATATTCTTTGGTAAAGGATTTTCTTAATGCTTATATTCTAAATTTAGATGCATTTAACTTTCAGTTATTTCATTAGTAGCATGCAATATGTATACCTGTAAAAGCAGAGTCTCTTCCATTTGTATAAGCATTAGATTGATTTCTGGGTATAGAAGAAAAGATTGAAGAACTCAATGATCTTCTACATCCTTGTCTATTCTGCAAATGTAGAAGATGAAAGGACTCTTCATTTTCTGCCTACATATTGGGAAAAATTAAACGTTATCTTAGAAATTATTTCTTTCCATGCATGCATCTATTGCTATATAGTTTCATTTGATTATTCATTTATTCATTCATATTTCGAGTGTCTACTTATAACAGCTGTCTGCTTCTCTAAATACTTTCACATATCATATTTTATGTAAGTCTCAAAAGACTCCCCTGAGATGGACTTTATCATACAGTTTAGTAACTTTTATTTCCTTTGTCTTTAAAATTTAGCCTTTATATTCATATACATTTATTCCTACAAATGTAGGCAAAAACCTAAAATTCAAATACTTAGAAAAATGAAACTTCTCTGCTTTGATAGAAATGTACTCTCTCCACATAAAGTAGCTACACCAGAAGAGTTCTGAGTAGAGAAGAAAAAACTAGAAAAAAATGATTTAGCTTTTCCTAAATTAGTTTCAAAGATTACATCATATATTTTTATTAAGAATACAGATATCTAGCCAGCCACAGTGGTGCATGCCTATTATTCCAGCAGCTCATCAGGCTGAGGCAGGGGGATTACAAGTTTGAGGCCAGCCTCAGCAATTTAGCAAGACTTAGTTACCCTCAGTAACTTAGTGAGATCCTGTCTCAAAATTAAAAATAAAAAAGGGCTAAGGGGTATAGCTGAGTGGTAGAGGGACCCTGGGATTAAATCTGCAGTACCAAAAACAAAAACAAAACAAAAACAACCAGGTACCTAGATATTCAAAATATACATATGCATACATAATACATAGGGCATAATTTGTGATTCTCATGGATAAATCAATCAATTATTTAGGAACTACAATTTTTTATAGTAGGTACAGAAAGTATTTAGTTCTGTTTAATATGAAATAAAAACAAGGTATGTGACAGAAATCTAGACCATAAAGAGGCCACATTTTTATTGGATAAATATGAACCAATGAATAAAACCTGTTGATGAGGAACAGTTAAAAAAGAGAGAGATATCAATAAAGGCTGGAACAGACAGACAAGATTTCATAGAGAAGAAAGAACTTAATGCTAAGATTTGAAAGTGATGGCATTTCAGAAGAGGCCAACACAAGCCTGGATGGTCCATAAGATGGTTAAGAAAACAGCATATTTAGAGCAGAAGGCATTTCTTATTGATTGGGTGTAAAAGTAAGTTTGACTAGGAAGAGAGAGGATTATGAAATGGATAGAATATATATGTCTTGAGTGATTAATGAGATGACTGTCATAAAGAAAAACTACCAAAACTATCTTTTGAAAGAGAAAATTTGAGCATACCAATTGTTATGGTATGTGAGATGTCCCCCAAAAGCTCACGTGCGAGACAATGCAAGGTTTGGAGGAGAAATAATTGGGTCATACCCTTAACCTAATCAGTGAAATTAATTCCTGATGATATTAACTGAATGGTAACTGGAGACAGGTGGGGTGTGTCTAGAGGAAGTGGTTCATGGAGGGTGTGGCTTTGGGGGTATATATTTTGTATCTGGACAGTAGATTCTCTCTCTCTCTGCTTCCTGATCACCATGTGAGCTGCTTCCCTCCACCACACTCTTCTGCCTCACCCCCGAGGAATGGAGGCAGCCTTCTATGGACTAAGACCTCTGAAACCATGAGCCCTCAAATAAGCTTTTCCTCCTTTAAAATTGTTCTGGTCAGATCTTTTAGTCACAGTAGCAAAAAAGTTGATTAAAAGACAAGCATAAAGGTTTCAAATAATTTTCTTTTACAAGATAGTTTAAAAGAACAACCAAACCCTCCAAAAACCAAGGGAATTTCTTTACCACTAGACCCACCTTAAGAAGAAATGCTACACCAAAAGTTCCCAAATGATAAACTATAGTCATGAACACACACAAAAGTATACAACTTAGAGGTACAGAAAATACACAAATAAAAAATACAAGTAGTGAACTGGAGTTGTAGCTCAGTAGAAGAGCACTTGCCTAGCACATGTGAGGCACTTTAATCTTCAACACCACAAAAAAATAAATAAATAAATAAAGGTATTGTGTCCATCTACAACTAAAAATATTTTTTAAAAATGGTACTAGTAAGACCTTATCACCACAGAAAGCTACCAAACCACAATGAAAAACCAGAGAAAAAAAGGAGCAAAGGATATACAAGACAATCCCAAAACAATTAACAAAATGATGGGAGTGAGTTCTTATTATTAATAACAACCATGAATTAAATGCATTAAATTTCCCAACTGAAAGATATAAACAAGCTGAATGAATATTTTTAAAAAGATGACTCAACCATATGCTGTCTATAAGAAATTCACTTCACTGGTAAAGACACACACAGACTGAAATGAAGGGATGGACAATGATATTCTACACAAATGGAAACCCAAAGTGGTTAGGAGCAGCCATACTTTTATATCAGAAAAAATAGATTTTAAGTCAAAAACCATAAAGAGAGACAAAAAAGAACATTATACAGTGATCAACAGAGCAATTCATCCAGAAGATATAACAATTATAAATATATATGCATCCAACTCCAGAACATTCAAATACATGAAGTAAAGACCATCAGATCTAAAGGGAGATATAGACTCCAATACAGTAACAGCTTAGAACTTCAAACTCCCCACTTTCAAAAACAGACAGATCAGGCAGAAAATCACAAAGAAATATTAGGGATAAAGTATACTATAGAACAAATAGATCTGACAGACATCAATAGAATATCCATTCAATAGGAGAATAATACATTATTCTCTCCAGCATATGGAACATTCTCCAGGATAGATCATAGATTCACAAAATAAATCTCAATAAATTTAGAAAAATTCAAATTATCTCACCTGTCTTCTCTGACCAAATGGAATAAAACTAGGAATCAACAGCAAAAGAAACTTGGGAAACTACAAATGTATGGAAATTAAATAACAGGCTTATGAATGACCTAATGGTCAATGGAGAAATTTAAATTTTTTTTCTTGAAACAAATGAAAATAGAAACACAACATATCAGAACTTATGGAATATATCAGAACTAAGAAGGAAGTTTAAAGCAAAAAAAAAAAAAAAAAAAGAGCCTACATCCAAAAAGTAGAGAGAGTTTGGGAGATAGCTCAGTTGTATGGTTCTTTCTTGCCTATCATTCTCAGTGCCCTGGTTTGATCCTCAGCACCAAATAAATAAATAAAAGTAGGAGCTTTTCAAATATACAACCTAATGAGGCACCTTGAGGAACTGGAAAAGCAAGAATGAATCAAGCACAAAATTATTTAAAGGAACCCACACCTATAATCCCAGCAACCTGGGAGACTGAGGCAGGAGGATCACAAATTTGAGGCTCGCCTCAGCAATTTAGTGAGATCCTGTCTCAAAGTAAAATATAAAAATAAAAGGGCTGGGGATATAGATCAGTAGTCAAAGCACTCCTGGGTTCAATCCCTGTACCAAAAGAAAAAGAAAAAAATTAGTCAAAGGAAAGAATATTCCAATGATCAACAAAATGAAAAGTTAATTCTCTGGAAAGAGAAATCAACAACACTCAAGCTAGACTAAGGGGAAAATACCCAATGAAATAAAATCAGAGATGAAAAAAGAGACTTTACAGCTGATAATGCTCACAGAAATCACAGAGGATCATAAGGACCTACTATGAGCAACTGTATATCAGTAAATGGAAAGCCTTAAAGAAGTGGATGAATTCCTGGACACATACAATGTACCAAGGCAGGGAGAAGAAATGGAAAATCTAAGCAGACAAATAATGTGTAACAGGATTGAAGTAGTGATAAAAAGTCTCCCTGCAAAGAAAAGTCCAGTACCTGATGGCTTCGCTGCTGAATTCTATCAAACATTTAAAAAGTGCTACCAACAATTCTTTATAAACTCTCCCAACAAACTGAAAGACAGGGAACTCCTCCAAATGCATTCTATGAATCTGGCATTACCTTCACACCAAAACAAGACAAAGACATAACAACAAAAGGAAACTATAGGTCAATGTCCCTGATAAACATGGATGCAAAAGTCCTCCACAAAGTACTAGCAAACTGAATTTAATAACATTTTTAAAAAGACTGTGTGCCATCAACAAATATGATTTATCCCAGGAATGCAAAGATGGTTCCACGTTGTCAAATCAATCAACGTGACTCATTGATAGAATGAAGGGTAAAAATCAATTGATCAGTTCAATAGATGAAGAAACAGCATTTGGTAAAATGCAACATCTTTTTATGATAAAGACTTTCAACAAATTAGGTATAGGAAAAAATGTACCTTGACACAGTAAAGGCCATATAAATGACAAACACACAGCTAACATCATGCTCATGAGGGAAAACTTGGAAGTTTTTCCTCTGAGATCTGGAATAAACCTTGGAGGCCCATTTTCACCATGCTTGCTCAATGTAGCACTGGAATCCTCACAAGAGCTATCAGACAATAAAAAGAAATAAAGAAGGAAGTCAAATTGTTCCTATATGCAGATGGCATGATCTTATGTACAGAAAAACCTAAAGATGTCACCAAAAAAATTGTTAGAACTGATAAATTCAGTAGAGGGTAGGGTACAAAATCAGTTTATAAAAATTATTAATGTTTCTATAAACCAATAATGAACCAACTGAAAAAGAAATCAAGAAAGCAATTCCATTTACAGTAACTACAGAAAAAAAAAACAACTTAAAATGAAATACCTTGGAATAAATTTAACCAAGATGATAAAGAAATTGAAGAACACTCATAAAAACAAATGGGAAGACATCCCATGTTTATGAATTAGAAGACTTAATATTATTAAAACATCCATACTACCAAAAACAATCTACAAACTGGACACAATTTTGATGGCATTCTTCATAGAAAGAGAAAAACAACTGAAAATTTTTATGGAACCACAAAAGACCCCAAATACCAAAGCAACCCTGAGCAAAAAGAACAAAGCTGGAGGCATCATTACACCTTACTTCAAAACATGTTACAAAATTCTTGTGATCATACCAAATTTGCATGGTACTGGCAAAAAAACCAGACACACCAACCAAGGGAACACAACCAAGAACCTAGAAATAAATCCACAAATTGAAAGTCAAATGAGTTCCAACAAAGGTTCCAAGAATGTATGTTGGAAAAAAAGACTTGAATAAATGGTGCTGGGAAAATGGAATATTCATATGCAGAAGAATGGAACTAAACCCCAACCTTTCACCATATATAAAGATGAACTCAAAATGTTTTATCCAGATGTAGATGTCTGCTTTATCCAGACTTAGATGTAAGACCTGAAACTATGAAACTACTAGAAGATGATACAGGGGAAACACTTTAGGCCATTGATATGGGCAAAGATTTTTTGGATAAGTATTGAAAAGCACAGGCAACAAAAGCAAAAACAGACAATTGGTACATGTAATCTAAAATGCTTCTGCACAGCAAAAAAAAAAAAAGCAGTCAACAGAATGAAAAGACAGCCTACAAGATAAGGGGAAACATTTGCAAACTAGTCATCTGAGAAAAGATTAATATCCAGAACACGTAAGGAACTCAAACAACTCAATAGCATATGGACATGTGAAAAGGTACTTAACTTTTCAGGGAAAAGCAAACTGAAACCACAATGAGATATCATTGATTATCAATAAAAAGACAAGAAAATTCTGATAAGGATGCAGAGAAAGGGGAACTTTGTATACTCTTAGTGGGAATGCAAATTAGTACAACTGTTATGTAGAATAGCATGGTTTCCTCAAAAAACTAACAGAACTAGCACATGATCCAACAATCCCACTATTAGTTATGTATTTAAAAAAAAAATCAGTAAGCTAAAGAGATTTCTACACTCTCATGTCTATCACAGAGCTATTCAGAATTGGCAAGATACGGAATTAACTAAGATGTTCCTGATGGGTGAATGCATAAAGAAAATGTGGTATAGATACAAAATGGAATATTATTCAACCATAAAAAGAATAAAAACCTGTCCTTTGTTGCAACATAGATGGAACTGGAGGATATTATAGTAAATGAAATAAGCCAGACACAGAAGACAAAAACTACACACATTCTTATTGTAAGTGGAAGCTAAAAAAGTTGATCTCACATAAGTAGAGAGTATAATAGTGGCCACTAGAGACTGAGAAGGGGAGGGAAAGAGAAGACAGAGAAAGGCTGGCTAACAGGTAAAAAAAAAAAAAAAAAAAAATCAGTTAGTGCTTAGTGGTAGAGCACTAGCCTAGCATACCCAAGGCCCTGGGCTCAATCCTCAGTACCCACCCCCCAAATACAGTTAGATAGGAAAAGTAAGTTCTAATCTTCTATAGCACCTTTGGGTGACTACAACTAATAATAATTAATTGTATATTTCAAAATACCTAGAAGAGAGGACTGTGAATGTTTTCAACCCAAAGAAAAAATAAATGTTTGAGGAGTTGGATATGCTATACCCTGATTTGATATTACATCTTGTATACGTGCATCAAAATCACACACTGTAACCAAAGAATATGTAGTTACTATATGCCAATTAAAATTAGAAAAAAATTAGAAAATTACCAGGCCCGATATATACTTCAATAAAAATCAAAGAAGAAACCATTGAGGAATAAGGCCTTTGGGAATCAGCCTGCATTTGAATTAGGGGAACAGGGAAAGGTGTTAGCTTTAAGGGGGCACATCTTTCTGAGTCAATGTGTTGGACTTTGCTGCTTACAGCCACACCCTACTGAGACCTCTTTACAATTATGGTGAAACAATAATAAAAGAAATTGGTCTATAATAAAAGGAAAACTGGGAGGTTTGCATGTGCCTTTGTGAGGTGGGTAAAGGAGAGGACAGAGGGAGAAAACAGTACGTGAGAGAGATTTCAAAAAGATTTCTGGCAGACAATTGAAGCTTCAAGTAAGCACAGCAGTACAGCCAATAAAAAAGTATGCAACCAGCCAGGCGCGATGGCACTTGCCTGTAATCCCAGCAGCTTGGGAGGCTGAGGCAGGAGGATCTCGAGTTCAAAGCCAGCCTCAGCAAGGGCAAGACGCTAAGCAACTCAGTGAGACCCTGTCTCTAAATAAACTATAAAATAGGGCTGGGGATGTGGCTCAGTGACAGAATGCCCCTGAGTTCAATCCCCGGTCTTAGGAAAAAAAAAAAAAAAAAGTATGCAACCTTTCTGATGCGACCTGGAGCAACTCCAGGCTTAGAGATGGTAGATAGTAAGGCCAGGAATGAGAAAAAAGTTATAAAGAGACAAGTTAACTGAAATACTGTCTATAACTTACTGAGCCAATTACTGAGCCATTTGTACCTTCCTCCATTTCCCAGTTACTCTATCCCACATGCAAACTTATAGGAAATAACATTTAATTAATCTCAGGCTAAACTAAGGAGCACCCTTCCCCAGACTTCCTGCTAGTGTAGATTTTAGCTCCCTAGAGCCAGTTCTTCATACTGGCTTCTGAAGGAGGGCTACCAGACAAACCACCTACTCTCTACAAGGCAGTTGAGAACTCTGCATACACCCAGAAGAGTTAGCTTTTCAATCCTGGGAGAGACATGTAAAATGGCACCTTCCTAGAAAAATTAAACCTATTTGCCGCCTTCTTTTTTTTTTTTTTTTTTGGTACAGGGATTGAACCCAGGGGTGCTTACCCACTGAACGACATCCACAGGCCTTTTTTAATATTTTATTTAGAGACAGGGCCTTGATAAGTTGCTGAGGTTGACTTTAAACTTGCGATCCTCCTGCTTCAGCCTCCTAAGCAGCTGGGGTTACAGGTGTGTGCCATTGCTGCATTTTTATATATGAACAAATAAACAGTGGCTTAGTCCACTTGGGCTGATATAATATAATGCCTTAAACAGGGTAATTTATAAATAATTGAAATTTTTATTCTCAAAGTCCTGAGGCTGGCAAGTCCAAGATCAAGTTGCTAGGAGATCTGGTGTCTGATAAGGACTTGCTCTCTGATCCATCCAGAGATTTTTCCCTCCTTGCTGTGTCCTCATGAGATGGGAAAAGCTAACAGCTCTCTCATGCCTCTTTTAGTAAATTCCTTAATCCCATTTAGGAGGACTCCTAAAAATTCTGCTCTTAATGCCATCTCGTTGCAATTAAGTTTCAACATATGGATACATTCAGACTAAAGTGATCTGATAAAAATCAGCAACTTCAAAGATACATCTGATAAATGAAGAGAACCCTGAAAAGAGAGGAACTAGGAAATTTAAAAAACAGATAAGAACTTAAGAAAATGCACTTCAATATCTTCAAACATTTTTGAGAACAAATGTGACAAGATTCTACAGGGGAAAACAATCACCAAGAATAAGAAACATTGGAAATTAAAAATATGATTGCTGAACAAAAATGCAGTAAGTAGAAGGAAAAGCTGAGGAAATTTTCCAGAGAAAAGGACAAATTTTCAAAAAGACAAAAAATAGAACAGGGAGCTGTGGTGCATACCTGTAATCCCAGTAACCCAGGAGGCTGAGACAGGAGGATTGCAAGTTGGAGGCCAGCCTCAGGCAATGTTGTGAGATCCTGTCTCAAAATAAAAAAATAAAATGGGCTGGGGATGTGGCTCAGTGGCAAAGTGCCTCTGGATTTAATTCCCAGTATTGCATGGAAAAAAAGAAAAAGCAATACAGAGGATCAATGCAAGAAGTCAAATATCAGATCATCAGAGGACAGAGAAAATAGTGGCGAGAAAACTGGCAAAGAAATAATAAAAAGAAATTGGGGGGTGGCTAAATAAAGACATTTGGCTTTAAAGCAGAATCTACTGAGCACTGAACAGAATAAACTGAGGTAAAGTTTCCATACCTAGGTACATCCTGAAGATATTTCAGAGCAACATTAGTTAAAAAAAAAAAAAAAAAAGTTCCTACAGTTTTTTAAAAATTGTCACAAAGCTTGAAAACATCTTATAATAATATTAAATTACACAGTGAAACAATGTCTTTGAAATTTAGCAAAGAAAAAAAATGATTTTGAACCTCTAATTCTACTCAGCCAAATTATGAATCAAATATGGGAAAAAATAAAGACTGTCAACTATTTATGTGCCATTTTTAGGGAAGTTTTTTGATGATGTATTCTAGAAAAATAAAAACAAAACCCAAGATGGAATAAAAAGACATAGGACAGTAGAATCTGGGAACTAAACCAGGAGTGGAATGAGCCAGGTGACCATGACAGAGAAGGCTTAAGAGAAATGGGTCAGATTTAGAATAAGAATGGTCACCAAGAACAGTTCCTCCAAGAAGACTGGACGGGTGCCACTCAATGGAGAGGATGAGGAAGACACTTGATCCAACCTACACCGTAAGAAAGTGATGCGCTTATTTTCTGGAGGCTGCGTGTCTTAGTAGTTAAGAGTGTGAGTCACACTGCTGGGTTCTCCTGATTCTGTTCACTATTTGATCTCAGGCATGTTGTTGATCTTCTTTGCACCTCTTCTTTCATTTATAAAGTAGGGATGATTGCACTTGATTTGGTTGTTGAGGGTGTCAATTTTATTTAAATAGTAATTGAGACACACTTAAACACTATTGGTACTTTCTATTGGCATCACCTTCTCCATAAGGAAAAGAAAAGTGAGTACAAGTTCCAGGAAGAAATCACAAAGCGGTACAAGACAGGTGTGGTCTAAATGCAAGGGAAACTAAAACATGCATCTTTGAGTAATGGGTGGAGACTAAGAGCCTATTGTTTTTGTGTTGTACTCCCTGACAAGAAAGATCATCTTCACACAGTATTACTGGGTTCTAAGATGAATGATTATTTAAATATCATAATAATAGAAAAGCTGTTAATAGTATTTTGACTTTGAGAACTAGCCTACAAAGTGGAATGTAATCAATGACCTAAAAAATGAAAAAAATATTACTTAATATACTTGATCTCAGGAAGAAGGTGTGAAGGAGAGCGGGAGGGAAGGAAAAGAGTTCTATAAGCTTCATCTTATATGGGGGAATCAGGAGCTAGTGATTACAGATGATAAAAAAGAAAAAAAAAGATTCATTATTTCAGGTTGGAAAAGTTAACAAGAGAACCAGCAAAAAAGTTATGTTAACTATTAAACATCCAGAAGAGGAAAGAGGGACAAGAGATGAAATATGAAGTAGTGTAAATAAGTTAATTCATGATCTTTTTATTGATTATTCGGGAGCTATGTTTAAAAGTGTTAAGTCAAAAAAATAGCAGTAGAAACCTGTTCTCTATAAATCTGGAGCTAATCATAAGAAGTGAAACCTATAAAGATTAAATTTGTCTGCCTCTGAAACAGGAAATGATAGAGAAGCGTACAATGGATAGGCTGTGTGGTCTTCTTAACTTTCCTGTAAAATTTAATTTTTAACATTGTATGGACTTTTTATTTCTTAATTAAAATGTTACATGGTCTGTATAAGATGCTAGCTAATTGATTACAATGAGCAAACTGATTTGTGATGTGATAATACATGATTTGGGGGAGATTTTTATTAATCATGAAACGAAATAACCCAAGTAGATGAGGATAAAGCTTATAATTTGGAGGGGGATCCTGTTAATTTTTTAAAATTATAAAATATAGGAGTATGCAATGAAAATATAATGGTTATTAATTATGGTTACTAGGTATGTCTATCTTCATGTTTCTTTCTCCATCTTGGCAATAATCAGAGTTAATAATAAATAAATACTTAAAACACTTTCAAAAGTGATTTCCCCTTGTTGATTGTCTGAATTAATTTCTCTCTCTAGTCTCCTAGATATGACCTGGTGAATAATGCCCCAGTGCATGATCAATACCCAAGGCTAACTAGTTACTTCTCAGTGTGCCCATGAAACTCTCACTCAGTGATTATCAAAAGTTAATATCCCAGGTACCTGGGAGGCTAAGGGCAGAAGGATCACAGGTTTGAGGCCAACCTCAGCAATGAAGAGAGACCATAAGACACTTAGTGAGACCTTGTCTCAAAATAAAAAACTGAATAAATAAATAAATAAATAAATAGAAAAGCTGGGTATATAGCTGAGTTTCAGTAAGGTGCCCTGGGTTCAATCCCCAGCACCAAACCCACCCCCCCCAAACTAGCAAAAAAGAATTAATAGTGTTGAATCTAAACCTATTTATGGTAGTGGTTATTATAATTATGTAATTTTATTTAACTATAGAATGCTTGAAAACATGGTCTTGGTTACACATTAAAAGATTAACAAATATATGTAAACTTTTAATATTATTTTTAATAAAATGTTTAAATTGTGCATGTAGTTTTAAAGAAATATGTTTTCTGTTGTTCCCACACATAAAATTTTACATAATATCAGAGATAAAATCACTTTACATCCTTATGCTTTTGAATTCTAAAATTCATTTGATTCCATAATCTACAGAAGCATATATATAATTATTAGGGCTAGCTTGAATTTCTATTAAGTAGTAGTAAGTATACAAGTTATACCTACCTCAGGTGTATTCTTAAGGTAATGGAGGAATTTAAGGGATCTTGATTTTAGATTTTCTTGTACTGGCTCTAAAGAAATCCAAACAGAAATGACATTTTCATGCTTATCTTCTTGGAAAAATGGATTTTTAAATAAAATAGAATTATATGTTCTAACTCAAAAGAATCCTTTGTTTAATTTTTTTAAAGAGAGAAGTTCCCCCCTCAACCTACACTTTTTTGCTCCCAATTATGAATTTTATTAATCAAATATCTTGTGACTTTTTTCTTTTTTTGTGGTGCTAGGGATTGAACCCAGGGCCTTGTGCTTGCAAGGCATGCACTCTACCAACTGAGCTACATCCCCAGTCCCTCTTGTGGATTTTTTTGTCACGGTACTGAGGATTGTACCTGAGATCTCACATGTGCTAGGTAAGTGTGCTACCACTAAGCTACATCACCAGTCCTGGACCTTCTTAGTAAGGATAATGTAGATGTAAAGCATACAGACTTTGAATTTAACCACACTACATCCAAATCACAACAATTTTTTGAGTTATGCCACCTTAGGAAAGTTACTTAACCTCTCTGAGTCAGCTGTTAAATGATGGTCTGAGGATTAAATGAAATGATGGATACAAGAAACAATATGGAGTCTGATATCCATTCAACTAAGAGTTATTTATTCATGCATATTTTAGTGGGAAACACAGAAAATAAACAAGTAAAAAACCAAAGGGCTGAATAATTATAAATTGAAAGATGTGCTGTGAAGATAAACATGTTTTGGTGAACAAGAACGATAGGAGGTATAACTTAGGAGAGACAAAGTTTCTCTTAGTAGATGACATCTACTGAAGTAAGTGAATGAGGTTTCGCTGTGAAGCTACAGAGAGAGCATGAGTGCCCATGAAAATCAAAGGAAGATCAGTAAAGCAGAGGAAAAGGGACCAGGGGGACGGAAAAGGGGAGATACTGGGGAATTATGTTGACCAAATTATATTGTTACTTTGTGTGCATGTTTGAATGAGTAACAACAAATCCCACAAGCACATACAACTCTAATGAACCAATAAAAAAAGAGTGAATGTGTCTGGGCAGAGAGGAGCAGGAAACTCAATTCTCTGGGGGCAACCTGGCAGTTGTATGGAAAGGAGGTGGTGAATGTGTAGTGAAGTAAAAGGCAGGGAGGCAGTGGGTGAGGTGAAGGTCACCAGATGCAGGGTCTTTGTACAGATTCCATACTAAGTGCAGCGAGAAGCCTTGGAAAAGGGTTTAATTAGGAGATCATCAACAGACTTTTAAAAAGATCACTATGGTTTTAGAAAAGAAAATAGGTTAGAAATTTCTACTACCATTACTAAGGGCCAGGCAGTTAGTACCAGCCCCCTTGTTGAAGCAACTGAAAAATTTGGATGAAATCTTTTTAAAAATCTAAAGAACATCAAAGAGCTAAAAGGTATAAGGGAACTTCTGGTCCTAAACTTAGAAGAAGGTAAGAATTCAGATAAGTAAGTCCAGCAGGCAAAACTCTTTCTGCACTGAAGATATTTGTGATAAGTAAATAACCCCAGGTCTTGAAAGGCGCATAAGTTGAGACAGACAAAAATCAAAAGCTGACCAAAGCCCCAAAGTGGAATATTTGATTTATTCTTTTCCCTTTGCCACCTTTCCCCAAAACCCCACATGCATTCATTTTACCTGGGATCCCAAAGGATTACAACCTTAAGAAAAGAGTAATCCACAATAGATAAGCTTGCAGACAGAGTTGAAGCTAGTGCTCCTGCCACTGGGGTGTTCCAGGGAAATTGAAGCCTTGCATGTGGGTTATGATATGTTTTCATAAGTATTGCCTCTAGATACCTGTCAAAAATAGTAAAAAATCTGCAGTATGATACCATCATCTTAATTCTTCATTTTTTCCTGTATGTGATTTTCCAAATAGTGACCAGCACGCAAAGATAATAATGCAAATAAGAAAATATAACATTATAAGAGTGAACCACCAGAAATAATAGGCATTGATGAAATAGACTATTGATGATTACAGTTGCCAGGCAGGGAGCGAGAGTTAAGAATGTCTACTATGTTTAACTAAATAAGAGACAAGCCTGAAATATACATAAAAGTAAATTTAAAAACCATAAAATCAGTAACAAAGCAGATGTGAAAAAGATACATTCCTATTTTTTCTCCTAAACATTTAAAAATTTTATTTATCTTTTTCACCTTAAATAATAGATTTGGTGCAATAAAAGATGAAAATGGAAATATAGGTCTGAAGAAAGAATTAGGAACTCATTAAAGAAAGATAAAAAGAGGGGAAATGCAGAAAGAAGAGGACAAAAGTCTAACATATCACTATTCTGGAAGGAAACGATAAAAATAAAGCATGGAAGTGATATTTGGAGAAATATGACTGAGAATTTTCCAGAACTGATGAATGAAAACATTCCACAGATTGACAAAGTTCAATGACCCTTAATTAATATAAATAGAGACAAATCGATCCCTGGACATATCATAGTCAAAATACATAAAAGCAAGAAAAGATAAAATCTTAAAAGCAGTCAGTATAGCTGGAGAAATGGCAAATAGACTGAGCTTCCAGTGACAATAATGGAAGTCAGAAGGTGATAGAAGGAAATTTGCAAAATGCTGAAAAGAAAACAACTTTCAACCTAGAAGTCTACACTCCAGACAATATTCTTCCAGAACAAAAGTGAGATAAAGACTTGTTGGAGAAACAAAAATTGAGAGTGCTTACCATAAGATGATGGTGAAATTCTGAAGGAGGCATTTAAGACAATAAAGAATGCCAGATGTAGGCAGAGAAGTAAAAATTTAACTGAACATAGATTGGTGTAATAATAATGATAATAATAATGCCTTTGGTCTAAAATACAGAGCATTTAAATATACAACAGTAATGGACTGGGGTTGTGGCTCAGTGGTAGAGCATTTGCCTCACATGTATGGGGCACTGGGTTTGATCATCAGCACCACATAAATAAATAAAATAAAGGTATTGTGTTCATCTACAACTAAAAAAAATTTTAGAGCAGAAAAGTTAAGAAGGGAGTAAAATGATTTACATTCAGACAATGGAATATGAAACCAAACCATGGAAACATATGAAGGAAACTGCATTTTACTGAGTGAAAGGAAGTTTATCTTAAAAGGTTGCACACTGTATAATTCCAACAATGTGATGTTCTAGGAAAAGAGGAAACTGTCGAGATAAGTGATTAGAGGGGCTTGGGGCGGGGATGGGAAGGGATGGTGGGAAGGGATGGTGGGAAGGGTTGGTGGGGAGGAATGGTGGGGAGGGATGGTGGGAAGGGATGGTGGGGAGGGATGGACAGGTGGAATGCAGAAGATCTTAGGGTGGTGAACTGCCCAGCATGATGAGTGGTGAATAATGTCATTGTATGTCCGTCCAAACCCATAGAGCGCTTAACACCAAGAGCGAACCCTAGTGCTAACTGTAGATGAGGGGGATAGTGGGGTGCCACACTACCCGCTGATGATAGCAAATTCACTCCTCTAGTGAGGAATAGTGTTAGTGGGGGAGGCTATGTGTTTAGGGGCAGGGAGTATCTAGGAACTCTGTGCTTCCCATTTGATTTCACTGTGAACCCAAACTTGCTCTAAAGAGTAAGGCCATTGAACAAAAATTAAATGGAAACCAGAAACTACATGAAAATCATATTTTTATCCTTATGAAATTATAAATGTTGGCACTTCAAAATACTACTAATAATGTTTATGTTTTAATAAATATAATATTAAAATGCGTAATCGTACTAGCAGACAGTAAATGTCAGGGAGCAGTAAAATAATTTAAGGGTTCTATCCAGAAGGAGGTAATATTAGATTTTGAAAAGGTACATATTGTTATTTCTAGGGTGATCATTAAAGGAATAGAAACAGAGTACATATGTAACTTTCAAACTAAATAAGAGGGAAAAGTGAAATTTTAAAAATCAGTCCTAAAGACAACATAAAAGAACTGAAAAGAAGCATAAAATAAACAGGACAGATAGAAATAAGATGGCAGATTTAAATCTGAAGATATCAGTAATTTCATTAAGGGTAATGTTCTATTCCAAAGAAAATCAGATTTGATTTTTAAAATTTAACATGATACTTACAAGAGATAAATCTAGACCATAATGTTATATAAAGTGGTAATAAAATGGTATAAAAAAGAAATGCCATGCCAATGCTAGCCAGAAGAAAGGTGCGGTAACTGTGGTCACACTGGATAACAAGACAGTCATGTCATAATGAAAAAGGGTTCAATTCACTAGAAATAAGAAATAATTCTAAATTTTTGTAAAGCTAACAACATGGATTAAACTATATTAAAGTCTGTAGGGAAATATTTCACAGCATTACAGGGAAAAACAAGTCTGAAACTTTTCAGTTATTGATAGAACAAGCAAGCAGAAAAACCCACTAATGATAAAGAAGAATGAAAATCAGAACAAACAAATTTGATCTAAAAGACCTATGTAGAAATTCCACCCAGCAACTGCAAAATATGCATTATTTCCCAGCACCTACAGTGCATTTACAATTGACCATGCACTTGGTGGTAATGCTAGTGCTAATTCTATAGGACTAAAGTTACATGGAGTATAACCTCTAACCACAGTGCAAATGTGCCTGAAAGCAATAACAAAAAGAAATAGGAAAGTCCACTTAATTTGAATTAAACCATATACTTCTAAATACTTAATGGATCAAAGAAATAATAATTAAAATTTTAAAATAGCCATAGTACTCTGGGAAACATTGCTCTGCCAACAGCAAAGCTTATTTTAAGAAACAAAAATCAATGTTGTGTGGTACTGATGAAGAAATAAACAATCTAATGAAACAGAAAAACAACCCCAGAACATGATCCAGGAGTATTAGGGAAAGAACAGGGTATCCATATAAAAAAATTAATCATATGAAAAAAAAATAATCAGGTTGGGCACGGTGGCTCATGCCTATAATCCCAGAGGCTAAGGAGGCTGAGGCAGGAGGAGCATGAGTTCAAAGCCAGCCTCAGCAAAAGTGAGGTGCTAAGCAACTCAGTGAGACCCTATCTCTAAATAAAATACAAAATAGGGCTGGGGATGTGGCTCAGTGGTTGGGTGCCTCTGGGTTCAACCCTGGTACAAAAAAAAAAAAGAAAAAAAAATCAATCAGACCCCTACCTACTCAAAATTTATTTTCAAATCAATTAACTAGACAAATAAGAGAATCTCTTTGTGATTACAAAGGACAGAAAGATTTCCTAAATATGGTCCAAAAGGTATTAGTTAGTCATATAGGTAAAGATTTGGTACATTTGAATTTATTAGTGTGAACAAATTTCTGTTCATCAAAAGAACACCATAGGGGCTGGGGATGTAGCTCAGTGGTAGATTGCTTGCCTACTATGTGCATGACCCTGGGTTCATTCCCAGTACCCCCCCCACACACACACAAGAAAAAGACACGACATAAAGAGTGAAAGGAAAACCCACAGAAAAAGAAAAGATATTCATAATACATAAAACCAACAAGAACTAGTAACCAGATATACAAAAAACAATAATAGACAAAATTTGAATTTTTTAAAGTAGTCATGCTTTTAATTTTTATTTTTTCCCACATTTTTATTGGTGCATTATAGTTGTACATACTGATGGAATTTTTTGTTACATATTCGCACATGCCCACAATACACAATATACCAATATAATCTGGCCAATATCATTCCCCAACACTTTCCCTCTTCCCACCTCCCATCCCTGAGTCCCCTTTTCACTGAGCTCTGTCATTTTCATGAGAACTGCCCCCAACTTTCTTTTCTTTTTCCTCTCTAGCTTCCACACATGAGAGGAAAGCATATGACCCTTAACCTTCCAAAAATTGGATTTTACAGTGAGCTAAAACTTGGATGATTTCCAAAAGTGTAAATTTAATTAATTAATAGTCTATGAAAAAGGTCTCTACCTCATTAGTAATCATAGAAATGCATATTAAATCACAATGACATGCTATTCTACATAACCTGATAGGTAAAATTTGAAAAATTGGCAGGTTCAAAGTGTTAGTAAATAAGCAGAAAACGAAGAAATCTCAAAAATCTGGTAGGAAAATGAATTGGTACAAACACTTTGGAAATTTTGTACTTACCTTTATAGTTAAAGATAAGCATACCCAGTAATATGCTCTTTAGAAACCCTTCATATATACAGAAGAAAGCATAAATATGAATGTTCATTTGAGCATTGTAATGGCTGAAAATTGAGAACCCTCAATTCAACAGTGGATGAATAAATTGTGATATATTCATATAATGGAATATTCTACAGCAATAAAAATAAAAGAACTACACTTTCATACCTGTAAACCCAGCTCCTTGCCTCAAGAGGCTGAGGCAAGAGAATCTCAAGTTTGAGGCCAGCCTCTACCATATAGCATGACCCTGACTCAAAAAAATAAAATAAAATAAAAAGACTTAGGATGTAGCTCAGTGGTAGAGCACCCCTGGGTTCAATCCCCAGTACCACAAAAAAAAAAAAAAAAAACTAAAACAATAAACTAAAAAAATAAACTAAAACAAAAGCAAAACCGAAACAACACCAACAACCTTACGAAGACAATGCTAAGAAAAAGAAAATATAAATATAAAAGAAAATATAAATGTATGATAACATCTTTCTATATATTTTTGAAACCAGAAATATCAGGCACACTATATTCTTCAGACATAGACACAAATGGTAAGAATATAAAGAAAAGTAAGCAAGTGATTTCCAAAGAAATTAAGGTAATGGTAAACTTTAGGGAAAATGGAGGGAGAAATTATGTGGGAAAGGTCAAGATGTTGGCAGCATTCTATTTCTTGATCTGTTTGTGCAGGTGCTGGTTTTTTACAATGGCCATTATGCTATACATTTTTATGCTATATGTACTTTTTGTACATGTTTCTTAATTTATAATGGTTTAACAAGAAAGAAGGAAACTGATTAGAAAAAGAGCAAGAATGAAAGAAGAAATACTAGTTGGCACACCACCGCGTTGTATAAATAAAAGGTGAGGAGAGATTAGGATCGTGGTAGCAGAAATGATGAAAATAGATGAATTCAAGATGAGTCAGAATGGAAAGGTCTTGGACTGGACTTCAGGGGTGAAAGAAAGGGGGATCACAGGTGGCTTCTGTTCCAGGCTTGTGCCACTCGGCATAAAGCAGTCCAGTGTTCTGCAATGAGGCTGCTGGAGGAAGCAGGTGGGAAAAAAGGGTTAGGTAGGACCATGATTGGGATATGCAATCATGCATCTTGTTCTAGACATTAGATTTAAGATGCCTGTGAAAGGTTTAACTGGAAGTATCGTTTAGATTGTTCCATATAGGCATCTGATGTTGAAAGAATAGTCTGGACTGAAGATATAAATAAAGAATTTAATAGCAACTCTATGCTATTTTAAAAAGTTAAGACTGGATATGATCACCTGAAGAAAGTGTAGAAACCCAGGCAGGCTTAGGACTAGCTCTGATCAAATACAGTATTTTAAGAACAAAAAAGAGAAATTCAAAAACCAAGATGTTATGAGATAGCAAGAAAACAGATGTGAGTCCCAAAAGCTCCAAGATGAAAGTTAAGGAGGAGGGAGCAATCTGCTAACTATATTAGCATTGAGAGGTGGAAGAAAATGGGAACAAGGAGATATCTTTGGGATTTAGCAACATAAAGATCATTGGTAATCTTGAGCAGAGTCGTTTCAGAATAGTGAAGGCAGGAAACCCGATTGAAATAGGTTGAAGTTTGAACAGGAATTGAAGTAGCCAGGTGCAGAATAGTGAAGGCAGGAAACCAGATTGAAATAGGTTGAAGTTTGAACAGGAATTGAAGTAGCCAGGTGCAGTGACCCATTTAATCCCAACAATTTGGGAGGCTGAGGCAGGAGGATTGCAAGTTCAGAATGAGCCCCTGAGAAAATTAGTGAGATCCTGTCTCAAAATTTAAAAAAACTTTTAAAAAGGCTGGAGATATGGCACAGTAATTAAGCGCCCCTGGGTTCAGTTCCTGGTACCAAAAACTAAAAAGCAAAACAAAGAAGTCAGGATACAGCCCAGGGATAGAGCCCCTGCCTAGCATGCATGAGAACCTGGGTTCAATCCCCAGTACAAAACAAAAAAACCCCAGGAAATACAGATAATGTGTATAAACAAATCTTTTGCATTTAGATTGTAAAATATAATGCAGAAATGAGTCAGTGTGGGCAAAGTGGAGACAAGGGGCCTTAGTCAAAGAGGTTGAGGACAATGGTGTCATTGAACAGCTATTTGACAATGGCAGAGAAAGTAAACCAAAGGCAACACCACACATTCAAATACTCTGAGGGTCTGCACTGCTGGTTTCTAGTTCAATGATTCCCCAAATTTCTAATCCTGGAAATAAGTTTCTATTAAGCAACATGTCTCTTATTAAGCAAAACTGATATTTTAAATTAAGCAAGTTGATTTTTATTTAGCTATAACTAGGAAACTCTTAGGGTTAAACCAAAAGGTAAACCCAGGTATCTGTTATCTTTGTAGAAGAAAGAAAAATTAAAGATAGACATAAAAAATGAATGCATGAATTATGAATTATATAAATTGCCCATTGTGATATTTAACATCTCCTCTGCTAAAGTCTTCTTTATTGCTCGTACACCTGTTTTCAACGGAGACATCAAATTAGAACTTTGAAGACACACAATAAGTACTAAATATTTAAAGTATCCATTAACAAATCAAAGGAAAAGTAAACATGTTATACAAAACATTACCTTTTGACTTACTTTCTTGATTTTTTATTTTTGTTGGAACAACTCGTGGTCTTAAATTTAGCTTTTCAAAATCTCTTTTCCTGGGGTCTGGTTCACATTTGAAAGAGACATACCTAGAGGAAATAAAAAAGCTAATCTAAATTAAAATAATCAGAAAATTTATAAAACAAATCTAAAAAACAAATTTGGAGAAATAGGTGGATTCCCAGTTATGTAAATTTAGATATTACATAAATGTTATTAGAATATAAAGTATAAAATACTCAGCAAGAGCGGAAAATATTAGTGATAATCATTTGAAACAGAGGGAACAGGAGCCCTGATGTTTTGATAGGATTGAGGGCACTCAGGCCACTGATTCTTCACAAGTTGACTAACCCTTTCAGAAAACTATGCTGCAAATTAGTTCCATGAGAAACAGGGGTCATTCCAGACCTGAATTAAAGTGGTGGGACACAGAGTTATGGATAGTCCAGATCTCAGAATGGTCAACCAGATAGAATCACAGCATTTATGTACTTCAGACAGAATGTTCCTCCTCTAAATTCTTTAATTGGTATGATGGTTAATTTTGTGTCAACTTGATGGAATTAAAAATTGCCTAAAGAACTAGTAAATTGTTATAGTTTGGATGTGAGGTGTCCCCCAAAAGCTCACATGTGAGACAATGCAAGAAGGTTTAGAGGAGAAATGATTGGGTTGTGAGAGTCTTAACCCAATTAGTGAATTAATCCCCTGATAGGGATTAACTGAGTGGTAACTGAAGTGGCAGGATGTGGGTGGAGGAGGTGGGAATTGGGGTGTGGCTTTGGGGCATATATTTTGTATCTGGCAAATGGAGGCCTTTCTCTCTATGCTTCCAGATCATCAAGTGAGCTGTTTCCCTCTGCCATTCTCTTCTGCCATGATGGAGCCTGATATGGAGACTCCTGAAACCACAAGCCCTCAAATAAACTTCTCCTCCTCTACAGTTGTTCGGGTCAGGTCTTTTAGTCATAGCAGTGAAAAAGCTGACTAAAACAAGGATTCTTTCTGGGTGAGTTTGTATGAGTGCTTCCAAAAAAGATTGGAATATGAGCCAAGTGGATGGAATGGGGAAGATCTGTCCTCAGCATGAGTGAGCACCTAAGTAGAACAAAAAGACAATTTCTTTTCTCTCCTGAAGCTAGGATATTCTCTTCTTTTCCTCTCCTGACACACCAGCACTACAGCTTCTCTGGCCTTTGAGCTCCAGAACTTACATTAATAACCTCCTAGGTTCTCAGGCCTTTGACCTTGGACTGGAAGCTACACCATCAGCTTCCCTTCAGAATTGAACTGAAGCATGCCACCTGCATCCCAGGTCTCCAGCTTACAGAGGGCCTCTCTGGGACTTCTCAGTCTCCAAAATCACATACTCAAATTCTATATATGTTGAGATATATCATCTATTTGTGCCCAGAACTGTAGTACTGACTCTAAACTCTTCCTGAAACTCCAGGTTTATGTGCCCCACTGCCTGCATGCCTCCCTGACTTACATGTTTTAGGAATCTCAAACTTAACTTATCCAAAGGCAAATTCTTGTGTTTACTTTCTTCTGACCTGTCCCTCACAGGGCTTTCCTATCTTCATTCATCCAGAGGTTTAGACTGAAAAGCTTGTAGTCAACTTTGAAATCTCTTTTCCTCATTCCTCATTCCTGATCCATCAGCAGATCTCACTGGGTCGTCTTTGAAATATATTCCAAACATATTCCAAAGCAGTCACTTCTTTCCTTATGACTTCCACCCTTCATCTTTCATATGAACTACTTCTACACATCTCCAGTCCTCTTCTGTTTACACTTCTCATTATTACCCTTGCCCCCAACACTATTTTCAATGCAGCCACAATGACACTTGCAAACTATAAGTATGATGGTCATTTCTCTTTAACTGCTTGCTATCAGACTCAAAATTCAAAATGTTCACTGTTAGGCAGAAAATTTTCCCCCAATTATCGTATTTCTAGGTAGGGGAACTTCCACTGATGACTCTCCAGACCTTTTTCCACCTTATTTCCCTTCTCACCCCTGTGTGGGAGCACAGTGAACTTTATAGCTCTTTGATGTAGGGTTAAGGACTCAAGCTCTGTTAAGGACCATGGCACTTGCTCTTCCATCTGCCTTCTCCCAGGGTTGACATGTCTTACTCTTATATATCTTGAGTCTTTGCTCAATTTTTTACCTCTCCAGAAAGATATTTTCTCCTCCCTCCACCAAAAATAGTAATTCCTATGATCTTTTTTTCTTTCTTTGTAGTCTGGAGGATTGAGCCTCCTGTATGCTAGGCAAGGGTTATACCATTGAGCTCTTTCCCAGTCCTTTAATTTTTTAATTTTAATTTTTTTTTTTTCTCTTGAGACAGGATCTTGCTAAGTCGCCCAGGCTAGGCTCAAATTTGCAATCCTTCTGTCTCAGCCTCCTGAGTAGCTGGGACTACAGACGTATATCATTGTGCCTTGTCTTCCATTGATTTCTTTAAAAAAAATATTTTTAGTTGTGGATGGACACAATACCTTTATTTTATTTATTTATTTTTATGTGATGCTGAGGATCAAACCAGTGCCTCACACGTACTAGGCAAGCACTCCACCACTGAGCTACACCCCCAGCTGGTGGGTGTATATTATACATTCATCTGTTTATTTTGTTTGTTTTCTGTCTCCCCACTTTATCCTAAAATGTAAACCCCGAGGATGAATTCTCTTCTGTTATTTTTATATTCCAAGCACATAGAAGAGTGACCAGCACACAGTACATGTGTAATAACCATTTGTTGAATACTTGATTGTTTTAGTCAATTTTTAACACTCTGTATGGAGCCATGCACCGCTTAGTGATGCTCTGTCAACAGCAGACTGCACATACAATGATGATCCCATAAAAGGGCATCACCTAGTTACACTGCAGCCATCTTAGTTTGTGTAGATACACAATATGGTGTTCTCACAACTGAATCACCTAATGACCATTACCAGAACATATCCCTGTGAAGCAATGCATGAATATAATCTTATAATTTATAATGGATTTTTAGTTCATGCTGTTCAGCAAATAATTTTTATAAAATTATTGGTCTGTTCCTTTGAAAATTTATATTTTATCTTATGTTCTTATTTAATAGCACTGAGAAATACTTCTAGAATAGTGCAGTTCCCTAATGAGAATGGGCATTGTTCTGTCTCTAACTTAAATGGGAATGGGTCAAGGGTCCCACCCTGAGAATGATGCTAACTATACAGATTTCCCTCAACTTACAAAAAGGTTATGTCCCAATAAGCCCATGGTGAATTGAAAATATTGTAAATAAAAAATGCATTTAAGGCCTGGGTAATGAATAGAAGCTAGAAGAATTTTGAAGTGTATGCTACAAAATACTGATGTTGCCATGAAGGGTCTCACCCTTTTAAACTGAGGTGGTGACCGCTCTGCACTCCACCTGTCCATGCACTCTGGGTCTGTGGGGGGAGTGGCAGCCTTGGTGCTCTCTGAATTGCTTCTGGGTCCTTCTTTCCTTGCTTGAAGTATAGTGCATGTTTTACCCTTGTTTATAGCAGCACAAGTCACAATAGCTCAACTATGAAACTAGCCTAGGTGTCCATCAATGGATGAATGGATAAAGAAAATGTGATATGTATTAACAGTGGAGTTTATTTGGTCATAAAGAAAAAATGAAGCCAGGCATGGTGGCACACACCTGTAATCCCAGCAGCGCAGGAGGATAGAGAGTTCAAAGTTAGCCTCAGCAAAAGTAAGGCACTAAGCAACTCAGTGAGACCCCATCTCTAAATAAAATGCAAAATAAGGCTGCAGATGTGGCTCAGTGGTCCACTGCCCCTGAGTCCAATCCCCAGCCCCCCCAGCAAAAACAAAGAGAAATGAAATTATGGCATTTGCAGAAAAGTGGATGAAACTTAAGGGATGTTAAGGGAAATAAGTCAAACTCATGTTTTCTCTCATATGCAGAAACTATAAAGGAAAAAGGAAAACAAAGGTGGGGGTGGATTTCCTAAAAAATCAAAGGGAGATCAGTAGAGGAAAGAGACCAAGGGTGAGAAGTGGGGGGAGTGCTGGAGAGTGATACTGGCCAAATTACATTGTTGAATTATGTGCATGTATGAATGTGCAACAACAAATCCCATCAACATGGACAATTATAATGCACCAATGAAAGTGTGGAAAAAAAAAGAATAGTGCATGGTTGCAGCTGAACATCGGTATGCAATAGCTCTATAGTCTGATCCTATAAAGTCTAGGAATTCTAACAGTCTTCCTTCATACCCAGCCCCCATTTTCTCTGTTTCCTTTAGTCACAGATGATAGTTTTTCTGCTTTACAAATTCATCTTTACTCCTGGCTTCTGTTGATATCTCATTAGGTCCATGGTTCATAACCACATTCATCTCATATCTAATGGTCAGTGTATCACCGAATGTGCTTTTTCACATTTGGAACATGGACAAGTTGAAACTTTTCCAAATATTTAAGTTATTGTTCCTTTTTGCTTAGTTATTCCATCTTCAATTCATCTCTCCCCTTTTGTATTTCACTGTATGGGTCAAGAGAACCAACCACTCTTTTCAACACTTTTGCTTAGAAATTTCTCCAGCTAAATACACAATTTCATTGTCCACAAGTTCTACATTCCATAAAATACTAGAACACATACAGTTCAGCCAAGTTCTCTGTCACTATGGGTAACAAGCACCACCTTCCCTCCAGTTTTCAATAACATTTTCCTCATTTCCACTGAGAACTCATCAGAATGTACTGGGAGATGGTAACTTTTCCTTTTTTCAATGAATCCTTAACATGATTTAAAAGCAAAGTCTTGAATTAATTGCTATATATTCAATATGTAAGGTTGATTATACACAAATCCTGTTCTCAAAGGATTTTTTAAAAAAAATTTAGTGGTCAATGGACCTTTATTTTATTTATTTATATGCTGAGAATCAAACCCAGTGCTTCATGCATGCTAGGCAAGCACTCTACCACTGAGCCACACCACCAGCTCTGTCAAGGGATCTTGACCTTCTCATCTAGTTTATATAGTGCTTTTTCATGTTTTTTTTTAAAGTTTTATTATCTGGATTAATTTTTTTATTTAGTTGAGATATAACACTGTTATAATCCTGCTAACTAGAAGAAGAGAGACTTTTAGGATAGATTAAATGGGTATATTAATAGTTTCCTTTAGGTCTGACAGGGACCTCAATAAGGGCATTCTATAATTCACTAAGGAATAAGCTATAATTACTTAGTTTTCAAGGAGGTTCTATATATCTGTCATTCTACTTCCAAGCTTTTTCCCTAGATGTCAAGAACTGTGAAGATCTAAGATTTGACTCTACTTACAAACAGCTAACATATTAAACTGTTATTGTTTCATTGATGCTGGCAAAAGATGAGTCTCCAATCAGATACAAAGGATTATTTATTACTCAACAATAGGAGTATCCAGATTATTAGCTTCTATATTAGTTCTCCATGCCCCAATTCCATAGGACAATAAGAGGAAGACCCACTGACACCTGGTGGGTTGGTTATTACAGAAATAGAATCCTAAGCTTAGAAAACCCAAATCTTTTTAAATGAACAGTGAACATGCCTGCTCTTGTTCCAGAGAATGGCATCATCTCTACCTTCCAAGGCTGTTAAGCAAATATTCTTGCTAAGTAATATGTAACAAAGTCGGTGCCTCTGCTCATAGATGGACAGAAGTGCAAGAGACTCATGGAGGATCATCTCCCAACTGAAGCAGGAAGATAGAATGGTAGAGTTAAAAGTCTGTGGGTATAAATTATGTTCCTAGTACTGGATTCTTATAGAATGTGAGGACTAGAACTTGAAATTATAAATTTTGTGAGTTAATTCACTAGCATAAGATCATAAATATGTTCCTTGTGAGTTATACTGGTTTTGTGTTTTTGCACTTTAAAAAAATTTTTTCTGCTTCCTTCTTGCTCTGCTTTTTAATTTTTTTGCTCTAATATTTAGAAAAATACCTATAAAATTATATCTTAGATGAATTAAGAGGAATATCGATGAGTTGCATAGGCTGTAATTATAGGAAGGCTACTGCACATCACTGTATGGGTGGATCACTGAAATGGCACTGGCAGGCTGTTATGGCTTAGATGTGGTGCCCTCAAAAGCCAATGTGTGAGACAATGCAAGAAGGTTTGGAGGAGAAATGATTGGGTTATAGCCTTAACTCAATCAGTGAAGTAATTCCTGGATTAATTGAGTGGTAACTGGAGGCAGGGGGGTGCAACTGGAGGAAGTGGTTCATTGGGGGTATGGCTATGGAGTATATATATTGTATCTGGAGAGCAGAGTCAGTCTCTTCTCTCTCTCTCTCTCTCTCTCTCTCTCTCTCTCTCTCTCTCTTTCTCTCTCCTTCCTGATCATCTTGTGAGCCGTTTTCCTCCACCACACTCTTCCACCATGATGTCCTGCCTCACCTTCAGCCCTGAGGAATGGAGTCAGCCACTTATGGACTGAGACCTCTGAAACCATGAGCCCCTAAATTAACCTTTCCTACTGTACAGTTGTTCCGGTTAGGTCTTTCAGTCGCAGCAACAAAATAGCTACTAAAACACATGCCAAGGGAAGAAGCATAAGAGAAAGGTACAGCTCAGTTGGAAGCATCATGGTAGGTGAAGGGTACTTTGAGAGGTGCACTTTGCCAACTGGAACTCCTATGGATTGTTTCCCTGATAATTCTTTATAATTTTCTGTGTTTTTGTAGAACAATCACTTTGCCATGGAAGCCCAGAGATTTCATTTTGGCATCATGGGATAATTTTAGAAACATTTTTCTGTAATAAAGATGCCAAGTTTAAGATCTTTATTTTATTCTTATTTAAGTTGGACAAAATACTTCTCCAGGTAATTTTCTCAGAAAGAATACATAGGTAGATTATAAAACTTTTCACATCCAAAAAATATCTCTTTAGTTCCCATATAATTTCAGAAGTTGAAAGGAATATACTGTTTTTTTTTTCCCTTCTCACATTTGGTTCACTGTTTTCTAGACCTTATAGATGAAAATGAAATATGTAAAACTGATTTTAGTTTCTTTCCTTTGTAATTGACCTGTTTTTCCTACCTTTGGAATTAAGTGATTTTTACCATAAGTCTAGCACTTGGTGACCCTTTTGATCTGAAAATTCAAGTCTGTCTTTAAAAGATGAGCATTTTTTCTAATATTTCTTGAGTCATTTCCTAACCATCTATTTTCCTCTTTTGATTCATGTATTAAGTATATATACATTTACATACTGGGTACACTGAAACTGTGATACAATGTCTCTTTTCAATATGATTGTTAAAGTACTTTTTGCAAGATTCTGCCTTGATTTGATCTTCTAAATTATCCATCCACTTTTCATCTGTATTCTAGTTTTAATTTCTCCATTTAGTTTGTGATAAAAGTTTGTTTTTTAATCCTTTTTTTTCCTCTCTAATTATTTGTCCTTAAGACACATAAGCTTTCTTCTATTCTTCCCATTAAATTTGCTTCATTAGGAGTCACCTGTTCTGAATGTTTGGCTCCATCTCCCTCCTTCAAATGAGTCTCCTTAAATGACTTGTGATGTCTCTTTGGCCACTCTTTCCCGTGACTGTGGGTTCCTCTGGCACCTCTGAAGCTCAAGTTATTTGGGACTCTAATTGGGCAGTAAGAAATAAGAGCCTCATATAGTGAATCACTAGCCCACAGGCTGTTGTCTAGAATTTCTTGATTGAGGGAATGAGAAATGAAGAGGTCTATAGCAATGGTTCCCAAGCCACTAGCTGTATATTAGAATTACCAGAGTGCTTGAAAAACTATCTATACCCAGACTCTAACAGTTCGTGATCTCAAGAGTTGGGGGACTCAGTACATTTTTTAAAAGCTCTCAAGCGATACCAATGAGCAGCTACTGTGAGAAGCCCTGCTCTAGAATCTCCAGTTTCTCCACTAGAGAGGATTCCCTCTAGCTCATGCTCAGAGGGAACATGTTCAGCTCAGAGAACATGTTCAGTGGATAATGAAATTCTCCCCAAAGAGAGTTGGAGGAGGTAAAACCCTTCACTTCCCAGAATGCTTGAGGAGCCTTAAAGGACCCCATGCCCATGTCACTGAGGAACTGTGTTGGTCATAGCAAGTTAGGTATAAATATCTCACATAAATGCTCCATCTTTTCCACCCTTCCTGTTCCTACCCTATTCCAATTAACTATTAAGTCACATTTTTATCAAAGATGTTAGAAAAGTTTGCCTTATATAAACATGGCTTAAGTGTAGCTCTTTATGATCTTATTTTTAAAGATTAGTATGTGTGATTGTATAGCAAAAACCCAAGCTTGTATTTTTATTGTTGTTTTATTTTTTAATACCTATCATGTGTAGGCACTAAATTTAAAATTCTTCACATATATTAGCCATTTAATTCCCATGAAACCCCTATGAAATATATGTCATTACTATCTCCCACTGTAAAATGGGAATCTGAGGCATAGAGAAGTTGTATAATTTGCCCTGGGTCACAAAACTCATGGGAAGCAAAGCTAGGAACACATCTAGTGACTGGTCTGTAAACTTCACATCTTAATGTTTATAACAGGCGAATATCACTCAGATTACATGATGTATATTTAACGAAAAGAACAATTTGGCCCATTAAATTTCACTAATGGGCTGGGGATATATCGCAGTAGTAGACTGCCTGCCTAGCACGTGTGAGGCCCTTGGTTAGATTCCCAGCAGCACAAGGGGAAAAAATGAACATAGACTGCAACTATATCCTCTATTCATATTTAATTATTTTTTGCACATGAGTTTATCCTTTTATTAAAAATAAGAGTCCGCCGGGCATGGTGGCACATACCTACAGCTCGGGAGGCTGAGGGCAGGAGGATATGAGTTCAAAGTCAGCCTCAGCGAAAGCAAGGCACTAAGCAACTCAGTGAGACCTTGTCTCTAAATAAAATGCGAAATAGGGCTGCAGATGTGGCTCAGTGGTCCAGTGCCCCAGAGTTAAATTTCTGGTTACCTGCCCTCTGCCCCGCACCAAAAAAAAGAAAAAAAGAATCCATACAACGTAACCATATATATTGTGTGTGTATACACTCGTGATTTGTGTCCCTTCCCACATTCCCTGCTGCCATTCTATGCATTTTTCTGTGAATAATTAAAATATTACATCTTAATAGAAACAGTTCTATAAACGATTTTAGAGTAAAGTTATTGACTTTTCTACATAAAACAAGTAGTAAGAAGTTTGTGATAAAGCTAAATTACGTAAACCATTGATATTTTACTTGTGCTAGAAACGAACTACTTTCTCTTAAATTTCTGTTCCACAATGGGACATGTTCTGATATCCTGGTGAATCACAAATTAAGAAAACAATCTGAATGAGCTGCATTTTGTGCCACTATCAAAATGCTTAGAAGCAAAACAATAGGTAGTAGATACAATTTTCCAAATCTTGTTTTATGTTAGATTGGGAGTTGCTTATCCAACTCTCTTCCAGACACCTCTACCTGAATTCCCCACAGGTATCTAAAACTTAACAGATGCAAAATAAATTCCAGCTTTTCTCACCTTAATCCTCCTACCCGCCCCAATCTGCTTCTATCCACACGTTCTCTGCAAAGAACAAAGCACTGCGATGCAGGTACCTAGGCACCAAGCCCAGGGCTTGAGGTCATCCCATTGAACCAAAGGGTGATAAAGAACATGGGCTCTGAAATCAGACTGCTAAGATTTAAATCCTGCCATTTGCTAGCTGTGTGACCTTAGAAAAGTTATTCAACCTAACACATGGATTTTTTATCTGTAAAATTGTACTTCCCATACTGAATTGTGACTTAGAATAAATGAAATAAGAACAGTATCCACACTACCACCAATATCCAGTTGACCTGGTTTGATTCTACTTCTTGGCACTTCTTTTCAGGTCTCTATGTTTATGAGGTTTGGAAGAATTACACGGCATTACACATGTGTGCAATGCCAGCGAAGGACCAAATATGGCACCAATAGGCTATCCATTGTTGAGTATGCAAAGAAACTGCCATCCTTAGCTCTCTAGGCAGACTTTTTCTTCTAATATATTAGTTAAAGTTTGAAATAAATCCTGAAATTAATTTGGAGCAATGTCACTGACTATTTAAAAATTCAGAATTGTGTCGGGATGTAGCTCAATGGTGTTTGCCTAGCATGTGAAAGGCACTGGGTTCCATTCCCAGCACTGTGAAAAATAAAAAATATTTTTAAAAATAAATAAAAATAAAAAATTCATAATTGAAATTACCATCTATGCTAGTGAAATATTGTAAAAATATTTCTTAAGTTTTAATTCAATCATAAAAATATACCATATGACAAAGTTTTCATTTGATATACATTGCATAATTTAATACAAATATAAAGCAATGCTTCAAACCTTCAAACTGAAAGCACGAGGTAGTTATGATAGTTACTTTTTTGACTTGCTACGTGACTTATCCTCCATGATCTTTGGTACTGTCTTAAGTGAAGATTTAGCACTACCCTCTTCAAATTCCGAATGATAATCAAATGTCAGGGGTGTAACCTTGTCTCTTCTTTCATACTGAAGCTTGTTTTTCTGCAACAAAACCAAAGTGACAAAAATAATTACTTTTCCTAGAGAGAAAAGCCTGTTTGGAAAAGACAAAAGTTGATCTCATTTTACACACACACATACACACACAGAATGCATGTGACAGGCAATAATGAGAGAATATTACAAATTGAAAACTTGAGCTTTGTGCACCAACTTTTTTGCTTTTCTCTGTGACCTGAGCAGCTCTTTTCCCTCCTATGAAACAAGGGTACTGGACTAGATGGCCACTCAGGCTCCCTTCTCACTCTAACATTCAGAATTCAAAGAAAGACCTGTATACAATATTTGGCAAAAACAATGTTGATAGACATAGAATTATTGGAAGCATAGCACACATCTCTCTCCAAAATGCTCTTCCTCCTGTAGCCACACGTGGCAAATCACACAACCATATAATTGTACAAGCCAGAATTAGAGTAAAGAAAGCAATTAAAAAGGACTTTGTGCCAGTGTGGTGGTGCACACTTGTAATCCCAGGAACTCAGGAGACTGAGGCAGGAGCATCGCAAGCTCAGACCAGCCCCAGCAACTTAGGGAGACACTAAGCAACTTAAGAGAGACCCTGACTCAAAATACAAAATGAAAAGGGCTGGGGAATGGCTCAGTGCAAAAGCACCTCTGGGTTCGATCTCCAGTACCAGAAAGAAAAAAAAAAATCATTAACATATTTACACAGATGGACTGAAGAGGAAAGGAAAAAGAATATAACTAAACAGGGAGTTAAGAAGCTGAAAGTTATTTCTAAAAAATTCTCTCAGGGTACAGCACAGAGGAATAAAGGTAAACATTTTGAAAGTTCAAGAAATGGTAGCACATGCTGGGGATCCCAGTTACTCTGGAGGCTGAGGCAGGAAGATTGAGACCAACCTGGGCAACTTAGCAAGGCCCTACCTCAAAATTTAAAAGGGCTGGAGATGTAGCTGAGTGGTAGAGCATCCCTGCTTCCATCCCAGTACTGATGGGGGGGGGGGGGGAGGGAGAGAAAGACGGAAGAAGGAGAAGGAGAAGAAGAAGAAGAAGAG
>JAJEJO010000603.1:566152-592566 GCA_020662805.1 Glaucomys volans | reverse complement strand
CTACTGTAAACAACCAGAAAACCAGGCAGAATACATTCAGCAGGAATGGATCCCTGAAAGAAGGGAAATAAATGAAGTGAAGCTGCAATAGTGCAGCTTACTTCCTAGAGCAATTTCTGGACTGAGATGCGGGGAAGGGGAACCCAATGGGTTTGCTGGAATTCAAACCAAACCTTGTGGCCTTGCTCTTGCTAAGTTTAGGTGAAAGACTGCACCAGTGGTCACGTTTTGGGGCATTAACTCCAGAGAAATGAAAACTTAACTTTATACAAAACCTGTATATGAATGTCCATAGCAGCTTTATTTTATTTTTAGCAGTTTTATTTTTTGTAGCAAAATCCTGACAAGAACCCAAATGCCCTTCAATGGAAGCATGATTAAAAGTCTATACCTCCATATAATATAATACTACTCAGCAATAAAATTTGCATGTTATTTTTAATAATAAAGCTATGGATTCATGCAAAACTCTGGATGAACCTCAAGGTCCATTGTACTTTGTGAAAAAGTCACTCTCAAAGTTTTACATACCGAATGATTCTATTGGTATAGCATTGTCAAAATTGCAAAAATTGGGGAGATAGAAAACAAATCAGTGATTGCATTCCACAGAGAGAGATGGTAAATGCGGTGGGAGTGCGGATAAAAGAGGGTGTTGTGTACTGTGACAGAAAAGGGCTGGATTTTGATTGTGGTAGTTACAAACATTTGTAAATGGGGTGATACTGCATGAAACTACACATACACACTCATAGGTACACACAAACAAATTCATGCTGGTCAAAAAATGAATAAAATGCGGGTGAAAACTGAATAAATTTTAATCCTGTTGACAGTAATATACAGGGGTCAACTTCTTGGTTTTAATATTGTGCTCCAACTGTATAAGATGTCATCATTGTAGGTAAGTTGGGAAAAAGGTACATGGGATTGCCTAGACTGTTTTCGCAATTTCCTGAGTCTACAGGTTTTTTTTAAGTTAAAAAAAAAATTAAAAATCAATTACCAGATTGATGTATGTATTGTCTCATTTTTTGTGTTAAAAAACCCCAGGTAAAATCTACCTTTATGTATGTATGTAAATGTCTGTGAATATTCATATTATAAATATATATACAATTACATATAAAGATAAATGTCTTTATGTTTACCTTTATAAGAGCACACAAAAAAGATATGAATGAATAAACTCTAATTGTCAAAATGTATTTGCCTCTGATGAGTGGATTACAGGGAAGAGGCCAAAGACTACTAATTAACTTCTCTTTATGTACGCTTTTCTTTATACATCTCTATACATTGTTCAACTTGTTCCCAAAGGTATGCTTTGTATTTACAATTTTAAAATAAGAAAAGTTTTAAAAGACGATCATACAGTATATAATTTTAAAAGAATTTCCTAATTTGGTAACTATCCCAAAGTTCTCTTCCTTTTAACATGCCCAAACTAAACCACTCAGTGTATGTTTAACACACTGGTAAGAGCTGTAGAAATGTCACATTTAATATTCGGCAGCACAGGGTTTTTAAGCAGATGTAATACATGCCATAACCTGTTGGAACAGCTGTGTGGAGGTTTTCTTGTACAATTAATCAACTCTTTTTATTATCCACTTAGATGACTCTTTCACCTAATATAATTATTTGCTTTTCACAAATTGTTTATAGCTTCAGATTAATATATCATTAACTAAAAAGCAAAATTATTATTTTAAATGTTAATATTTTAATGATTTAGCTGAATTTAACTTTCACTTTACAAACCTTGGCTCTTCTGTTCATGAGTATCTTCGCTTTCTTATCCAGGAATTCTAACTTCCGTAAGACTCTTTCTGCCATTATCTGTCAGTAAATTCCTACTTTAAAAAGGAGGAAGAAGAAAAACAAATCTCTGAATCAATTCAAATTTAAACATGTAACTGGTTAGACATAAGAGGAGACTCATTTTCACATTACTGTATTAGATGAATGATAGAATTTCATAGATCGTGGAATAAATCATGGAATTATAAACGTATCCAAGTTTTTTCAGAAGGTCACATGATCAGAACTCCCACCTATGTGTGAGTCCCAGGAATTTCTATATTTAAGATAAAGTTGGAGAAACTTTAAGATGACCATATGAGAACTAGACATGACTCATGCTTGAAGCAATGACATGTGGCTTGATTTACATCTATTTTCTTTTGCCATGATATAATTTAGTAAAAGTAAATGCAAAGACTTCACATTTATATAATGTTTTGCATTTAAATTAAATTGATCTATGATCCAAGACTGTTAATCTAATGCTTAACAGGCAATTAGTTACACACACAGAAGGCACAGCAACTAAGCTGGTTAGTCCCACTGCCACAATAATTCACATTTCTGGTTAATTAACATTGCTGAAAATCTTGGGTCAAGCAGTTTATATTAGGCTTGGTGAGTTATTTAAACACGAATACTTGGTCTAATTTATTTCCGTTTCCAGATGAGAAAACTGAAGGCTACAAAATATTTTCATGGTGCAAGATAAATATCTTGGGGTAGAGTAGAGGCAGGAATCCAGGAATAGTAGCTTCAAAGTTCCTTTATTTTAAAAATTTGAGAAGATGACTATTCATTTCATAAATCTTTCTCAGCGAGTTAAATAGGCTCCAGTGGCATTTAAGTGTAAAAATTATAAGGTTCACAGAAAGTATTCAACTCATCATGTTTTCAGGGTGGACACTTAACTTCTTTCTAGCTCAAAAAACAAACTATGAAATTTCTCCCACATTGTATGTTATTCGGTCAATATCACATGGAGACAATTATGCATGAAAGACAAAGATTCAAGCCCACATGATTTTGTACTTGATTTCTTTCAGTTCTTTTCAATAATCTTTCCTTTACCACACATTGCACCACATATAAGTTCATAAGGCTTCTGACAGTGCCTTTCCCATTCCCATCCCAGCATGCTCTCTGCCACCTTGCTACATCCAGTTACTTCATCTCCATCCCATGAAGCAATTTCATGTATATCAGTTTTTTGTTGCTATAACAAAAGATCTGGGGCTGAGTACTTTATAAAGAAAAGAGGTGTATTTGGCTTATAGTTTTGAAGACTGAAAATCCAAGATGAAGCAGCCTTATTTGTTTGGCCTCATGGCAGATGACATTGCAATGGTGGAAGGGCAAGGAAGAGTCAACGTAACATGGTAAGACGCGAAACCAGAAAGCAGAGGGGGCCAGTTTTGCTCTTGTATATCAACCCTCTCATGAGAAATAACCAGAGTTCCTGGAGAACTATACTAACTCCCTCTGAGGGCAGGCCCTCCCTCCGGTGATCTAGTAACTTCCCACTACGCTCCACCTCTTAATGGTTCCATCACCTCACACATACCTACTCTGGGGAACAAACTTCTAACACCCTTAATGCTATAGTTTGGACAACCTTAATCTATATCCAAACTATAGCACCAATGTGACAAAGAATTTATGCAGAGGAAATTCTGGGCTGTGGGTAGGTAGCTTGCCTTATTAGGACCTACATAACCCTAGATGAGGGGAGATCCAGGATTACGGTGTTAGCACAGTGCATTCCTCACACCCTGAGTCTCCTACAGGAGAGCAGGGGCAGACTTTAGAGGAAAACAATAGATTATATAAACACTGTATTTTTCGTTTTAGGCCCAGGAAACATTTTCGTTTCCTTTTGTGCCCTGCAGAATTTTAGTTTCTGTGTTTCCCCATGCATGAATTCAAGGGGGTGAGAAGGCTCCTTTATTCCTCAGCACAATTATTGTCATTGGAATCAAAGATTTCTACCTCTCAGTAAGAGACAGAAAGGTAAAGAACCAGAAAGGCCAGCAAATTGAAGGAAATGGGCTTCCCAGTTTAGGGAAGGTATAAATTACATGAGGGACAACTGAAGCGCACTGCTCACTCCTGGTGAGGAACAGAAAGCAGGTCTTTTTAGAGTAAGATGTCCTAGGCTTCCTAGAGTCCTCCCGTCTTCAACGTCACATCACACATTTTAAAATGTACACTGTCATCCGGTTTTATATACATGGGATATTTATATACATGGGATACCGTGATATGGAACAATGTTTATGGTTTGGTTTTAGAATTATTTTGCTGTAAATTATTTGGCTAGGATATGAATTCTGGAAAATCACTGCAACATATCACAAAATTTGTTCCCTTTCCAACCTTCAGCTTTCCACATTCCTTCCCCTGGATTACTGCACCCCCTAATTTGCTTGCCCCTAAACTTCCTCTTTATCAAATTTTGATCCTTCGAAATGCCATTGGAGCCGTCTTAAACAGGATCAGGTCCAGCTCCAGTCTGCAAATCTTGACTCGCTCCCCATTGCTTGCAGAACGATCCCCCAAATCTTCAAAAGACATACAAGACCATTCAAGAAAACACAGCCCAGGATCTGGCTCAATCCCCCTTTTCAGTTATCTCCCATCACGGTCTTTTGTCTTCTGCCATTTTCTACCACACTCCCTGCCCCTTTTCCCATCATGTGCTGAACTCCTGCTTTTCCTTCCACTCAGAATGTTCTCTCTTCCTGACTTCCAGGCACAAGCCTACTCTTTCAAATCCTGGGGTAAAGGTTGCCTATTAAGAACTCTCCTGGGCATCCTCTCCTCCCTTGTCTTGTGACAGTCTGTTCCTTGTGAGCTCCCCCTGTCCCCCATTGCCACATGTAGCACACACTGTTTCATGTTAAAGAGATTCACACTTTGACATATCTCTTCTTCACTGTGTTGAAGCTCTTTTAAAGCAAGAATTGGGTTACCCACCTCTAAACCTCAGCACCAGGCAGAGCATTTTACAACTATCTGGATCTGAAAAAATGACAATTTCATTTGGAGATGTCCCTGAATATAACCTTTCAGGGGTAAACATTCCAGTTTATCTGTAATGTATGATGTCCCTTCATGATTTACTAGAGGATGAAATATGAAGCAGAGTGAATTATTACAAAATGTGGCTCTTGCCAAATCTAAACTCAGTAAAACTGTTTCAAGGAAACTCAGATTTATGTTCTTAATTACTGGGTCAGCAATAACCATTTTCTTGGGGAAAAAAAAAATATCATGAAATAGAGAACTTGCCAATTAGGACCCAAAAAATTCCCAAAATTACTCTTGTGGTAAATCAAAGGTCTGTCCACATCAGATTTATTTCAGCATCAACATATTAGAACAACAGAAGATGAGTCATTACTAAAATAATACAGCTTTTAAAAAGTTACTTTTAGGGATACTATTGTGTTTTAACAGTGTGCACCTTAGGGACTGAAAAGAAAAACAAAACCCAGTGTTGTCAATGTAATAAGCTCCCCTGAGAAGGCTTCTTCAGCAAGTTCTAAACATCTCTTAAAAGGATAATTCAGGGAAACCAAAAAATCTCAAAACTCACAAAGTGAAGAGCAGAAGTAAGCAATTATCTAGCAAATGGAGACAGATTAAAATTTACTTCCATTATATGGCTTTTATCAGTTCAAACATTTATTCCTTGAGGATGAGGCCCATCTTGTGTTTTTATCTGGCACAAACCCCTAAACACTGTCCTGAGACCACAGTAAGCTCTCACTTCATTTCCTAAATGATTAATTTTTACTCTATAATGAAAAAGGAGCTGAATTCCTCCACTTCACATTCCAAGTGCAGACACAAGGGAATCTTCTTTTCTTTTAAATCTAAAATGCTGATGAATGGTCCATGTTATAGGCTGATTATGCCCCCCGGCCAGCTCACATGTTGACGCTCCAACTTCCAGTTCTTCAGAATGTGATTGTATTTGGAAAGTCCACATTGAAAGAGGTCAAGCTAAAATAAGGTATTAGGGTGGGCCCTGGTCCTTAGGACTGGTGTCATGGAAGAAGAGATTAGGATGCAGACAACCCACAAAGACCTTGTGAAGACACAGAGAGAAGGCAGCCACCTAGATGCAAGCCAGGGAGAGGGGCCTGGGAAGAAGTAGCCCTGCCCACATCTTGATGTCCCGTTTTCTGCCTCCGGAATTGTGAATATACAAATTTCTGTTTACCTTGCAGTCTGTAGTATCTGCAAACTAATGTAGGCAGATTAGTTCTCCCTATTCGTTCTAATCTGCCTACATTAGTTCTCCCAGAATAGGGAGAACTAATTTAAAATTCTGTTGTAAAAAGATTTAACTATAAAAATGGTCCAAGTGCTCAGAGCCATAGCCTGTTTTCTTGTCTCCTTTTTGCTATAGGTGAGAGGAAGTTTGTTCTTCATTTTTAATCTTTTCTAAAAATTGTCAGAAATTTGAGGTTGGAAGAGAAGTTTCTAAGGAAAAAATAATCGAAGAATTTTAAAAGTATGGTACGCACGCTTTGGTAATATTGTGAGCAAACAATCGGATAAAGATTCGATGAATTAATTGGCCAACTCAAAATCGCACCATAATTATCAACTACAAGAGTGATTAACTCCTGCCAACCCTTCCAAGTTCTTTCTGTCTCTGGTAGGTTGGAAGTGCATCAATTATGCGCCCTTGAGTGCATCTGCCACCTCTCGCACCATTCGCAGTTCACCTTCCCCTTCTACCCGGTTCACAAGTCCAAACACTTCATGCGGCAATGTGTTGATGGGAAGCCAAAACCCCAGACGAAATTGAGGCAGCTCGTTAATTAATGTTAAGAACAGGCGAAGGGTTTTTCTACCTGCCCGCCTCCCTCTGCCCCACGTTCACCCGGAGCCCAGGCTGACGCTTCGCCTCCCGCACCCCACCCGCGCTCTCCCCCAGATCCTCCTGCCCGGGAGGCGACCGAGAGAGCCTCTCCTACCTCCTTACAAATATCGATTTCCAGCTTTTCCAAAGCCTGCGTCTCCCCAAACAAACCGCGTCCACTTTCTCTGGTGGCTCGGAACTCGCCGCCCCGCTGATCCGAAAGCAACGCGTCCTGTGTCCATAGAAACAGTTTCGCGAACTCCCCTCTGGAGTCTTGAGACGTTTGCCCACATACTTTTGTCACTAAAGGTCAAAGTGACTCGCCAAATACGTATGGGTATGAAGCCGATTGTGCTGAAGGAGTGGAAAGAAGAGAGGTCCAGGGAGAGAGAAGAGGAAGGAAACAGGAACCGAGGACAGTTAACCTTGCTTCCCTCTACTGTCATTTCTTCTTCCTCTAGTACTTTCCTGGGAAGGCAGAATTTCAAAAAGAAGAATAAAACTTACATGCAGCTTGCAGATTCGAAGGGAGGTTGATATCCTATATTTGAGTAGTTGATAGAAAATAGTTTTCATGACTTATGAAGTGAAAAAAGAATATGCCTTCTAATTTACAAGGCCAAAAACTACCCATCTAATTAGTATTCTATAAATTGTAAAAAAGAAATAACTAACTAACTAACTAACTAAATAAATAAATAAATAAATAAGTAGTATAGCAGGTGTGGGGACACACACACACACACACACATACACACACACATACACACACCCCACAGAATCATAATCCAAAATTGACTGACTGAAAAACAACTTGTATTTGATCAACAATGGCAAGAAATTTTCTATATTATTGGTTACATTTTGACTCAAGAGCTATCTTGGTAAGCATTTTAAGAATGTAACTTGTCTGACACATCAAAATTAAAAAAAGAAAGTTTTAAAAAATAGCATTAATTACCAAAAGATAAATCCATGTTAGTGGCAATGGCTAACTTTGCAAAAAAAAAAAAAAAATGTGTTTGTGGATCTATAGTAATCAAAATTTGACTAGGACTGGTGATGTTGAGGCCACGGGTTTGCTGGGTTTGTTATGAGAAGTAGGTCTGACTCTGGGAATTCAACAGATCAGGTTGGACCACTTGCCCCCAAAGCTAAACGAAAAGGTAATAGTGAAGAGTATGAAATAACCTTTATTCAGTGTAGCTACCCTGGAAGACAAGGGACCCTTGTCCTTAGCCCTGTCATTCGGGGCTGACAATGACTTTGAGGTTTTGTAGAAAAAGGGAATGAGGCAAGGATTGGGGGATTGCACAGTTGGAGGCTTTTTTGCAGGAGCCGATGCAAATGATGTTGGTCAGTAGTGGTTTGCTCCGTCTTTATCTCAGGATTTGTCTGTCAGGGCCCTTATCATTGTGAGAAAGTTGCTGTTGCCTTGGACGTAGTTTTGATTCTTGTCCCAAGATATTTATCCATCAGACCTGCTATTCTGGAATTTAAAGTGACTCAGAACAAAGGAGACAAAAGCAAAATGCAAGCAGAGACGCCAAGTCTTTAATCCTGCTTTTAGTTACCCATCACACATTTGTAGGCAAAAATGAAAAGTTTAAGTCTTTGTTACAAGTTCAATCTCCAACATCACAACACACACACACACACACACACACACACACACACACACGGCTGCAAGTTGCTAGTCATAATCAATGCATAAAAAAATTGGAATCAATTTATTTTACATACTTAACATATAAAAAACACATAATAAAAATGTATAAGGTAGTTTGATTCTGTAAATTTAAAGAAACTATATACATTCAAGAACAATGATTTGTACAGAATTAGTAACTACGATCTATTTGATCATGGTAATTTGCCTAAGATTATTATACCTTCAGCTCATAAATTGATAGAGATGAAATTAGCTTCTTCTTCTTCTTTTCTTTTTTTGTACCAGAGATTAAACTAGGAGTACATAACCACTGAGACACATCCCCAGACCTTTCTTAATTTTTTAATTTTGAGACAGTTCTAATTTGCTTAGGGCCTCACTAATTTGCTCAGGGCCTCACTAAGTTGCTTATGGCCTTGCTAAATTGCTAAGACTGACTTTGAACTTGTGATCCTTGTGCCTCTGCCTTTCAAGATGCTGGGATTGCAGGCATGTGCCACTGTGCCCAGGTGAAATTAGCTTCTTAAATAAAGGAAAATCAAGGTAAAAATGTTAGCTACTCATCACTCTTTAGTTAGTAAAATTTACAAAGCATGAATCTTATATAAAAATCTTAGAATACTGTCATTTTTTAGTTTATTTTTATGGAACATGTACTTTTTGCTAGATATTTGGCTAAAAATTTTAAAAATAATATGACACTAGACATCTATCTGCTCCCTCAGAACTATTTCTGCACCACCGTGGTCACCTTTTTGGAGCTGAGCACCAAAGCCAAGATGCCTATTTTGAGTCTGGGCACCTGAAGTCTATCCCAGTCAAAATCAAAGAAAGCGTGAAGGTGGCCATAGATTGTGTGTGCATCTATTAGAATGAGAATGAGGTGGGAGGAGCCATTCAAGATCCTAGACAAGGTTGTACCATAGGAGGACCTCTTCTTTGTTAGAAAGTTGTGATATACCTTCTTCGAGAGAAACCTTCTGAAGGAAGTCTGTCAGAAGACCTTCAAGGATCTGAAACTGGACTGTCTGGACATCTATCTTATTCACTGGTCACAGGGATTTCAGCCTGTGAAGTAGTTATTCCCCCCAAATGATAAAAGCAATAGTCCCATCAGTAAATTAATGTCCTCAGATGCCTGGGAGGTCATGGAGGAGCTGATGGATGTGGGATTGGTGACAGCCCTTGGTGTCTTCTACTTCAACCTCTTTCACCTTGAGTAAGCCTGGACTCAGATATGAACCAGTGACTATTCTGGTCGTGTGTCACCCATACCTCACCAGGAGGAACTAATCCAGTAATGTCACTCCCAGGGCCTCATTGTCTCAGCCTAGAATCCCCTGGGTTCCTCAGATAGATGTTGGCCCAAGCCAAAAGATCCCTCACTACTGGAGATTCCTAATTAAGGAGATTGTTACAAAGCACAAAAAAATCCCTGGCCTAGATTCTGATCTTGTTCTAGATCCTGAGGCATATGGTAGTGATCCCTAAGTCTGTGACATGGGCATGCTTTGTCCAGAACTTTCAGGACATTGACTTCAAATTGAATGAGGACACAGCATCGTTTCAGCTTCAATAGAAACTGGAGGGTCTGTGTCTTGGCTGACAAGCCTCATTTGGTGGAATTTCCCTTCAGTGCCAAATACTGAAGCTCAATTTCCTGATGGGATTATTTGGTGGATTCTTCTCTTCCCTGAAGTGGATATAGCTCCCCCTGAGTCCTCTTTTAGCCAAGCTTATATGAAATACTGTGCCCAACCTTGTCATAGGTCAGAATCTAAGCAAGGTTCCTTTTCAATTTTTTATTGGTGCATTTTAATTATACATAATAGTTGGATTCCTACATGCACATAAATTGCTCAATCTCCTTCCTAGTACCATCCCTCCCCCTTTCCTCCTCCCTCCCCCTAGGCAAGGTTTTACTGAGATTCATAAGTTGAACCAAGAGAACAGTATCACAGGCAATTATGGCTCAAATGAGCAAATGACAATTTCTTCCACTTACTTGGTCTGATCAAATGTTTGTTAAACAACAGGAACTCTGCTAACACTACAAAGATAAAAAGAATAAAAAGTAACAAAAGTTAAAAAAATTAATATTATATCTCATTTCAGCCTTCATTTTCACTAATTCTTAATCCTCAACTAGTACCTATGGAAAAGGTGTATATCTTTAGTTTTAGAAATCATTGCCACAGGAGAAGAGATATCTCCAGAGAAGGGTCTGAGAACTGGTACTTGATTCAGGACCAGTGGGGTTCTTGGCATATGGGATGGGAAAGGATTTCAGCATGTGTTGAAGACATAGACACAGGTTTAGTTAAGTTAGTAAAGACATAATCAAGGAAGATGGGGACATCTTCAGAGGGAGAGATATCAGCCTGGTGGTGTGGGAGGTTATTCACAGAGGGACAGTGCTAGAGTCTAGACTAGAGGTGAAGCCATTTTACATAATTTTGTGTCAGTTCTCCCTGCGCTTACACACTGCCCTCACTTTTGTAAGGGTCAAGGGCATTTCCTCTGAGACTCAGCATCTCTCCCTTTAATCCCAAATTCCTATCTCAAACTCAAAAGAAATTGTCATTTGACAAACATCATATAATTACTAAGTATTACTATAACATGTTATTTTCTCTTTAATTAAAAAAATCTGGTAAAATGTACACAAAAAATAATTCAAATGAATTCTTAACTACTTTAAACACCTCGATTAAACTCAATAGTTATCTACTGAATGGTTTCATGAACCTATTTTAGAGAAATACTGGGTAAAAGAGCCTAATGAATGTTTTATTCATAAAGTATACAGATTCCTTAAAATATAAACTTATTCTCTCAGAAGGCAAAGAAAGTCAAATCCATAGACTTTTTCCTACTTTGAGGAAAACTACAAAGGCCAACTACAAAGTTGGAGATCACGCTCCTCAAGACTGCCACTACTTGTGACACCAAGTTAGGGGTTCTCAAACCCTGAATAGAGCCCTCAGATTTGACAGTTCACCAGAAAGACTCACTGAAATCCCTGAAAGCTGTTTCGTTCAGGATTGTAGTTTTATTGCAGGGAAAGGACCCAGATGAGAATCAGCCAAGGGAGGAGGCTCAGAGGGCAGAGTGCAGGGTGCAGGAGGAGTACCAAGCTCCTCTGTGGAATCAGGACAACTGGCTCTCCCAGAATTGTCCTAAGGCAATGCTCATGGAGTACCGCTGACCAGGGAAGTTCACCTGAGCATGTTACCAAAGTTTTTAGTGGGACTTCATCACAAAGAGGCCTGATTAGTTGATTTCCCACATGGTTAATCAGTTTCTAGGTTGACTGAAATCAGGTGACCAAAGCCTCCACCTTAAATCGCAGTGTTGGCCTTTCTGCAGTGGCCAGTCCCCTCCCTAAAGACTATGCAGGTGTGGCCAGCTCCCCACCCTGAATTGCATTGTTAGGTGATCCAGTGTGCCCAGGCAAACAAAGATGTTCCTATCAGCACAACAATCCCAGGAGTCAGTTTACTTTCCAAAAGCCAGGGCAAAGGTCAGACTTTCTCTCTGGGCAAGAGATTCTCTTCTACAAATTCTTTACTAAACACCTACAATGTGTGGTTTAGGCACTGTCCAGTTTTTATTTAGTAGTTCAGAATGGTGAAAAGCCTGTGAGTCCCCACCCCCACCTTCTGTCTTTTCTGGAGAAAGCAGCTTTTTTACCCTGTCCCCACACAGGTTATGAGATCTGGGAGAAGTGATAATATTATTTGGCCTTCCTATTTTCCTTTTTATACCTTTATTTGCCTTTTCTTTAAAAAAAAAAAAATTGCCTCTTGTGATGTTCAAACCAACAATCTCCCCACACCTACTTTCTAACAAATTCCAATCATTTCTACTTTTACAGACGTGGGAACTTCCTCAGTTTGAGTAGAATAAAATGCAGTTTCAAAAAGAATAAAATGCAGAAAAAATACCATGTGCAATTACTTTCATAGGCCCTCCAGCCACTTGGTGGCAGCATATTAAAGTTAAGATGGTTGGAATTTTAGAAATTTAAAAATAGTAATGACTTGAAATGACATCAAATAGTTCACGATAAAAGCTGCAAAGCATCTCCCCCCAGATGTCCCCTTTTCCATTCAGAGATTAAGCTACTGTTACCATGTTGCAGGTTTTCAGAAATACCCTTTCTTGGGCTGGACTGGGGTTGCTTGGTGGTAGAGCGCATGTGTGAGGCCCATTGTCCACAGTACAAGTACTTTGCTTCTCCCCAATTTATAATGGATTCATGCAATTGCTACTGTGGAGCAGGAAACCATTGGATTAGTACTTAAAGCACTTTACCTTGTACGTGTCTTTACTTTTTGCTGCTCCTGAAGCCTTATCTGTATCTTTTACATTGGTATTCTTATAGAAACAGGAAGAGCTTTCTTTTAGTAAGAGAAGAGTTGCTTTCCTAACTCAAATGCTGACAAAAGATTGATTCTGAGTCCTGAGACTTAAAACCCTTTTGTATTCACTTCATTTATGCTCGCATTTCTTCTTAAGCTACTGATAACTATTTATTTATTATTTGTACTGGGGATTGAATCCAGGGACACTTTACCACTTAACCACACCCCCAGACCTTTTTTATTTTATTTTGTTTTATTAATTTTGAGACAGAGTCTTGCCAAGTTGCTAAGGCTGGCCTTGAACTGGCAAAACTTCTGCCTCAGCCTCCCAAGCTGCTGGAATTATAGGTGTGTGCTACTGTGCCCTGCTTGGTAATGATTTATTTTAAAACTATGAACTAAATTCAATTAGAAGTTAATATCGAATACTGCTATTATTGTTGAACTAAATACAAAATTAAATATTGGTAAGTTGTTGTTATTAAATGATTAGTGCTCTCTCAAACTCCCCTTCTACCTCCTTTTGGCTTCTTCCTACTGATTTGGTTGTGATAGGGGACAGACCAATGCAAGTGGTGGGAACATGAGGCTAAGAGAACAATTCTATAAAATGGGCCCACTGCGATGACCCCACATTTTGTTTTTTTCAAAAAGCAATTACCTGCAGCCTGCCTGGCTTAAGTGGACAGGTTATGTCACATGACTCTGCAAATTACCTGTGATCTACAGGAGAAATGAACGCTCGAAAGAATGTCAATAAGAGGAACCCAAGTTACCCTGAAGGGGGAGAATTTTCCGATCCTTTTCACAGAACAAGCCCAAAACCCAGAGAGATGAGGATAATTTCTCCGAACTATAAAATACGTAAGAATTTATGGTTAAGAATCCAATTAGAATCAGTCAGCACTGGCCAAAGTGACCTAGAGTTGTCATGGCAGTGGGGATTTGAAAGCCTTTTGAAGTCAAAAGTCAAGAGGTGAACCTGGGCAGAACTCTCTGGAAACTTCTCTGGGATCCCCAATAAAACTGGAGTGTAGGAAAGGCACTCTCTCCTCTCTGAAAGGATCCTCTCTCTCCCTTGACAGTGTCCCCTTTCCCTTTTACTCTCTCTTCAATAAACTCATGCCTGTTACTCTGATCGACGTGGCTGCAATCTTCCTAACTTGATCACAAGAATCCTGGTTTGAAGGGGGGTCTTCGTGCTGCCTCAGTTTCCTGGAAGGCCATGGTCCTGTAACAGGTGTATCTATGTGGCTTTTCATTTCCTCTCAGTTTTTAAATGTTGGTATTCTCTAGGGTTCCATCCTCAAAATTCCTTTTCCTTGAACTTATTCACCTATCCAAGGCAATCTCACCCACACCCAAGGGTCAAGGCATCACCCATTTGTTGACGATTCCTGGGTTTATACTCTCAGCACCAACCTGTCTCCCAAACTCCATTTTTATCTGGTGACTGCCTAGGAATGATCTTCCCTCGAGTTCCACAGACACTGCGAACTCAACATGGCTACACATTTGCTTCTCCGCTCTAAGCTTCTTCACCCCCTCCTTTTTCCCTTTCCATGTCATCATTCAGAATGAAATATTGGAATCATCTTAAGATGGCTAATAAGCACATAAAATACTAAGTGCCTACCAAATCCTAAGCACTCAGTATTTTATTACACATTAGCTTATGTAATTTTCAAAAGAAGTCAATTAAGTGAAGACTACTGTTAATATCATTTACAAAGGAGGAAACAGACACTTGCCCATGGCTACGCAGCAAATAAGTAGAGGAGCCGAGATTTAAGCCCAGGCAGCATGTTTCAGAGTCCATATTGTTAATCTACTTTATTAATGATAACAACATCATATGCTCATATGTTTCTAGACATTTTCTCACCTCTCTTGCAATCAGGTTGGAACCATCCATCTAGCTATGGACAGGGAAATGGGAATGGAAGTGCTACTATCTCTTCCAGGTCAAGGCACTTAAGAAATGCTACTCCTCTGCCACTCCCCTCTCCCCTTGGTTAGGGTGGTGGGGAGGAAACAATTTCCTCTTAACCCTCATAAGTTCATAGTCAGGACAGACTCCTATAACAAATAGCAAGAGTAACAAGAGAAGGACAAAACACTTTATTATGTGTGCAGTGCACAAAACACAGGAGAAATCTCAACAAAAGTCAACTCAGAACAGTGGTTCAGAACTCTGGCTTATACAACATCTTCCATAGAGAGCAATGAAGAGAAGTTACAGACGAGGGAAAGCAGTTTTAGGTCTCCAAATGTGGGCACTGTGGGCCTTGAGGGTAAACCAATGGAGTAACCTCAATTGCCATCTCTGAGCTAGTGAGAGTCTTCCCTGGTAATTAACTTCTACCCTTCTAGGTAGAGATGGGAGGAGGGGACACATAAGTTTATATTCTACTCTTAGGGAAATTGAGGAAGGGCAGAGAGCTTTTCTGCTCAAAGATCTTTATGCAATGAGACATATTTGGGGTTGGCATGTTCTGGCTTCCTGTGGTGGCACCCTTAGAGGATAAGAATTCCAAGCAGATACCTTCAAATGAAGGACACTACATTAGTAAGAAAAAAAAGCCATGTGCTGCGCCCTCTTCAATTCCCCTCAGTGCTTGACAAGGATTCCACTGAGTTATAAAGATGTTTGCAAGGTCTCATCTTCCTGGGAATTGAGACTGCTGTTTCCTGTTGTCTTGTTTAATTTGCCTATGCTTGGGAATAATATTATATTGGATTTCTAGGAATTCTAGGGTCTTAGGGGATTTGGAACACAGGAATCAAACAGCTAATCATACTGGATAAAACCAAGAAAGGCCCTTGTTCTGGGGTGATAAAAGTATAACTAGGAAAGAATGCTATGCTCATTTCCAGCAGCTTATGCTAAATGTACCGCAGATGGTGACTACTCCAGATGACCTAGGGCAGAAAAACACGTTGTTCCCACCTTAACTCCAGACAAACAAGTCATAAACAAAGTTGTTAAGGCTAGAAAAATAGTCCTAACAATTCAGACACCCTTTGGTAATGCTTATTTGATTAATGGAAACCCATGGTATCCTCCTAGGAAACCAGCTTCTGGTCCCTTAGATTTAGACCCCCCTTTATCTCCCACTGGCAGAATACACCTTGGTTGGCATCAAGTATATTATAATAGAAAATGTACATGGAAAGCTCATCTCCCCTTTTTGGAATATTTAATATATATGAGACCCTGGTGTTTGCTTAGTTTCTCTGAACAGCTTTCTTGGGCAAGACAGGTTAATGCTCACTGGGCAAAAGCAGGAGGTGTAATCTAGCAAGAGCTATTGTTCCTGTTAAACTAATTATTAACCACATAGTGTAAGCTTATATGTTGTTCATAGAAATGGCTTCTGTGCACGATGTTCCCAGTAATATAGAAAGTAGAACTAGTTAAAGATTATATAGAAGAATACTTAAAAATATTATGAAGAGCTGATAATATTTGATCTGCTAATACATTTTGCTTATTGTCTTGTAGTTTGCGTCAGTTTCCTTTTGTGTGGCCTCAAGATATTGTACTCAAGCTAGAAGTTAACATATAAAAATGGTGTGTGGAAAAAATAAACTTAGAACTTAACCTCAGATCACTGAGTCTGTGTTGCTTTGTTCTCCACCTCGCTGACGCCATTCCACTCACCAGAGACCACCACGACCCTTGTGCTAGGGCTGGACCCCGGCAGCCATGAGTTTATGCTTTAGAAAATTTCAGGGTTTGTTGTGATCACAGAGCAGCTTTACCTATCCTAACCAAGCACTATGCCAAAAAATGCTCCCTCCTTCACTGTCCACATCCAACCGGTCACCAAATCTTCTTGTTCCTCTTTTATTCTTTTTCCCCCTCTGTCATTGCCTAGTGCCTTAGTTAAGCCCTCACCAATTCCCACTTGGGACCACTACTCACATCTTTTAAATAACTCAACTTCCTCTATTCTTGGGTACCTCCAATCCATAACCCACAGGGTAACTACAGTGAACTTTCTAAAATAGTTTTCTATTAATATCCTGTTCTTAAGAGTTTTAAAAAGGTTCCCATTCCCCACCAGATAATGTCCTAACTCCCCAGCATGGGCTACAAAATCCTTGACAAGTTTGGTATGGTGAACTACTCCATTGGTCCCTCTCCTCAACCCAGCATTGATCCCATTCAGGGCCCTAAATGCACCCTATTATGCTTTGTACTATGCTGCTCCTTCTGAGAATGCTCTTCTTACTTAATGTGCTGGGTGAATATTCATATGCATCTTTTGAAACTCAAATTAGTTGTTGCCCTTTAGGAAAAAAATCTCCTTTCACATCCTGTTCCATCTCTTCTGTGCTCCCACACCCCTGCCCACCTCTTTTCTAGCCCTGATACCACCGCATTGTAGCTGTGTGTTCCCATGTCTGCATTCATTTCAATGACTATATCATGTTCCTTTTCATTTCTTCCCTACTGTGCACAGTGTCTGGTACACATTGCATAAACATCTGCTCAATGAATGAATGAATACATGAATAAGTGAATAATATTTTTAGCTCTAATGTGTTTCCCAGATAGGCTGTTGGGAAAACAGAATCCAAATAGCTACAAAACTGCATTTTCTGGCCATGGTAGCTAGCTTACAAAGGTGGCTCCCAATGAGCCATGCCTCTGGGTGTTTACACCTTTGTATAAAACATTCCCACTGCTGACCCTAGCCTCGGGTACTGCAGAAGCTATTGCTATGAATGGTGCTGATCTCTTGCATTTCAGAGTCCCATAGAGATCATAGTGAAGTCGTCTTTCATATTTGCTCACATTTTTTATTGTACCCTTTTCTAGGACTCAGGTAAGACTCCACAGGGGCTGGACCAATAAATAGAGTGGTAAACAGACTGTAATAGTTCCATATGCATAGCCATTACTTATCCTTTATCCTAGCTCATTATCCACACAGCATACTTCTGTACCATAACAATCTCTTGCTCTGGATTGAAAATTTTGTAAGGAAGCTCCAAGGTCTTTCATCTAAACAGATCCTAGGATACGAAGCCCAACAGACTTTCAGACACATCCAGAGAAGACTGTAACAAAGATGTTTAACATGCCCACACTCCAATGAACCCAAGGCTAGAGACATCTACTGTCTTTATCAGTGCAGAATACTTCTCCCTTTCCCATCTTTATCTGCTAACAGCTAACCCCTGATCTGGAGGAAATTGTCCTTCCCCCTTTCTGATAGTTGTGATGGGAATGTTGATGATGGTACATCTGGTACGTCACCCTACTCAGGTCCATAGGGATGGGAACAGGACCTTGTTCTGGTCAATCATAGCACCTCATCTCTTTAGAGAAAGGGATTGTTCTAAAGGATGATTATGGTTTCCAAGGTAGGTCATTCTGATCCTTCTGTGAGATATTTTCAAGGGACTCTTTCTTTCTTGAGGTATAGAATGATAAAGTTGTAATCCTGGGCTTCCACAGAGAAAACACTTGGAGGAGACAACGAAGCCCAGGGAGCAGAAGAGGTAACCATGGTGCCAAGGAGTGACTCCATAACCAGACGTGAGGTCTGCAGTTGCTCTCCCTAAGGTAGCTGAAGTTATCTGCTCCCCTCAGAAATTTTACCATTTCCATAACAGGCCCCATTCTTTTCCATTCTTTCTCACTTTTTACTTATTTGAGTTGAATTTCGGTCGGTTTTAATGAAAAAAAAAAAAAAAAAACTGACTATTGTAAGTACAAGCACATCATAATAATGAAATATTTTTTCTTATTTTTTACTCATAAGTCTCTAATATTCAAAATGGGAAAATGACAAAATATAAAGAGCTGCAATTGCAGTATATTAAAGGAGTTATCTAATAAGAAATCACCGTGCTATACATGACTTGCAGTTACTGTGATCTAACGAGGTAATGAGGTTAAGAAATTCTTCAAGAAAAGGAAATTAGAATTTCAGAGTTTTAAAATAATGGGATAAATTTATTAAAAATATGTGCTTTATTGAGGTTAAATGATGATTTTAAAAGTCTCAGCTTTGGGCTGGGATATAGTTCAGTTGGTAGAGTGCCTGCCTCCCAAGCACAAAGGCCCTGGGTTCAATCCCCAGCACTGCAAAAAAAAAAAAAAAAAAGGAAAGTCTCAGCTTTGCCAGGTGCAGTGGTGCATGTCTGTAATGCCAGAAGATTGGGAGGCTGAAGCAGGTGGATCACAAGTTCAACGCCAGTCTCACCAACTTAGGGAGGACCTAAGCAACTTAGCAAGACCTTGTCTAGAATAAAAAACACAAAGGGCTGGGATGGTGGCTCAATCATAAAAGTGACACTGGGTTCTATCTTTGGTATGGGGGGTTGGGGAGGAGTCTCAGTTTTGCTATATTCTCTTGCAACTTCAATTTGAAATTTGGGGATTTGAAAAGAAGAACATATCTAAATTTTTGTCCTCCACAAAAGAATTGATACATGATATAAAATGAAGTAATGACATTCTTTGAATATATATATATATATTATATTGAATAATAATATAATTCTCTTGTACTGTGGATTCAATGATGCTTTCTGTTGTTTTTTAGAGTGAAACATGAGTAGATGTTTAATTCTAATATATTGAAACATTCTTTTATTTAACAACTGATCAGTATTAAGAAAATCTTGGCAAAATATACAGCCTTCTTATATACAAGGCTGTAGCAAGGACCATGCAGGAAATACGTCCAATAAGTCTGAGGAAGACAAATTAAATTCATCATTCAAGATTTACTCTGTCAAGCCAGAAAGTAGCAATTTGACAACCTGATTTATACTATAAATTGCCTTTATACATGTTTACAAATATGAACATTTTGGCTCTGATTATGTGAAGAAAAATAAAGCACATGGAAGAAATATTCTGAAAAAGATAGTCAGCTCCTGCTAATACCTCTTCCTCATTATAATAATGGAGTCATACCTGCAAATTGTGAATGATGAAAACTACATTCAATCCTTTGGTGCTTAAACTGGACTCTAACAGAATTTAACAATAATCTCTGTATGCACCACTACTGCCTGAAATACTGAATGGAAACGCTCACAGTTAGGTTACCAGAAGATTCTCCTGAGAGAAATAGTTGACAAAACAAAAAATTGCTTTTTTTTCCCAATAGAATTTTGGTCCGGTCTCAAGTATAGTGCTAAAGTCTTCAATGTTTTACCTTTTTTTTTTTTTCCTATGTAAACTACTGCATCATTTCACTTGAGAGTTTTTTCATTCTATAATGGCATTTGATTTTTAGTACGGAAGGAAGAAAACCATTGAAATCAATATAGGAATTTTGCTATATTTCATGTTATTCCCATAACCAAGAAACTAACATTAAATACTTAGGTGCCAGACTCTGCAATGTACATTTTATAAATGCAGTCCTATTTAATTTATATACCTATATGGTTTGTATTATTATCTACATTTGACACAGAAGAAAACTGATAGTGAAAGAGATTGTAAAGGCATTGGATGGTTATATGGCCAAGCTGGAATTTAACCTCAGATAGAAATAGCTCCAGAATGTTTCCCTCAACCATGGCTTGGTCATTGCTAGTCGCTTTGTTTCATAGATAAAAAAGTTTAAAACTTTCAGTCGTGGCCTACTTTTACAGAAATAGTAATTGGAAAAAAGAGATGTTAACTTGGAGTCTTCAAGGGCACTCTTTGAAGAGGGTGTATGGGGAAAATGGTATTGTTTCAGGTTAATAATAGCTTTGATTGCTGCTTTGAGATGATCTGTAAAACTTCTGGTACAATGCTTGCTACATTGTAAGAGACAACTAGTTCACTCCCAGTGACTCTCTACCTCAGTGTTTTGGGATTGATCACATCTACTTACTCCTTCATTTTACTGTTTGTATCTATGTAATAATACCATAGTGGTCACCTATCCTCTTGTTTGTCCTGAACTCCATCTTCTTCAGACAAGGGTTCCTCATGGTCACCCCGTGGTATTAAATAGTCAGAGTCATCCATCCCCCTTCTCTCCCTCTCACTTTCACTGTAGCTTCACTGTGGGCAGAAAGTATTTCTTGGCCCCTTGGCTTATGTCTTGTGGGTGGGAGTAGCAGTGTTAGGATGGTTCTGAGCCAAAACTTCAGAGGCCTTGGATGTTCCCTAGCTAGACTTCTGGCCCATGCTGGTCACTGCAGCCTGAAGCAGAGCTGGCTGGCCAACTGGAGACCCATCAAAGCAGATGACAGTTGTATTAAGCTGCTAGCTTGGTGTTCTTTGTTAAAGAAGAGTGTAGTGGCAATAGCCAATCCAGACCCACCCCAGTCTCAGGGTTCCCACAAGACATACCAGGTTCTTCTTACAAGATCAGATCTCCATTCCTGTCACCAGCCAGTCAGAGGTCTTCTGAGCCACTAAGAGCTCTTTTCAACATGTTGAGCATAGACATCAGGCACACTTTTTTGGGGCAGAAAGTCTAAAGTCTAAGACCTGAGACTTGTTATCAGTCATGTTTGGCCACCTTGTGGAGAAAGCCGGTTTGCAATAAGAAAGAGGACAAGCCAGGAAGCAGAGGGCGACACCTAGGGGCTTCTATGGGTTCCTAGTTGCTGTTTTTCTTAAGGGTCTGTTGCATCCTTGGCCTTCCTTAGGTTCTGCGAATCTATAAATTACACCCCCTATTCTCCCCACCAAACTGATTGAGTGTTGATATACATACTTATTTTATTTTATTTTTATTATGATAAAAAAAGCAGGGGCTGGGATGTGGCTCAGTGGTAGAGTATCTGCCTGGCATCCACAAGGCCCTGAGGTCGATCCCCAGCACCACAAAAAGCAAAACAAAAGAAACCTAAAAAACATAAAATTTACCAACTCGACCACTTTTAAGAGCGCAGTAGTACAATAGTATTAACTTTATGTACATTGCTGTGCGGCAGATCTCTGGAACTTTTTCATCTTGCAGAACTGAAATACATCCATTGAACAGCTCTTTTCTTCCTTTCTTCCTACCCTTGGAAACCACCATTCTACTTTCTAAGTGTTTGATTACTTTCAATCAAAGTTTTCATTAGTGGAATCAGGTAGCATTTGTCTTTTTGTGACTGGCTTACTCCACTTAGCATAATGTTCTCAAGGTGTGTGTGTCCATGTTTTTGCATATGACAAGATTTCCTTCCTTTTTAATGTTGCACAGTGTCCTACTGCATGTATGCCACGTTTTCTTCATCCACTCCTCTGCTGATGGACATTTAGGTTGCTTCCATCTCTCAGACTTAAAAGTAATGCTGCAGTGAACATGAGTATGGAAATATACACATGTTTTCTTAATGGTTTAAAAGTAATAATTTTTGGCACCAGGGATTGAAACCAGGGTGCTCAAGCACTGAGCCACGTCCCCAGGCCTTTTCTTAAAATCTGTTATTTAGAGACAGGGTCTCACTCAGTTGCTTAGCACCTTGCTAAGTTGCTGAAGCTGGCATTGACTTCACAATCCTCCTGCCTTAGCCTCCTGAGCAACTGGGATTACAGGCGTGTAAAGCATACTGCTGAGCCTTCTCACCCTTGCCAAGGTCTTTGCCCATATTGTACTTCTATCAGTCAAAATTCCATCCTGCACATGTTTTAGGGGATACCTTAAGGCCATATCTTCCATGGAGCCCTCCTGTATATCCCCAGTGGAAAGTCACTTTCTTTAGTTTGAATCCATAGTATTTCTCTGTCTCTCAACAGCTCTTACCACATGTTACTTATCTCCTCCCCCTTCTTTTCATTTACACTCTTTCTGAAGAAAAGCACAGTCATACAAACAGTTTGGAGGTTGTGGGAAATATGGGAGGAGCCACTGAGGCACATGCATCCTTGCGGTTGCAGAGTGGGTAAGATCCTATGGCACACCCAGGAGTCTTCTCACCCTTGCCAAGGAGAGCACACTCCCAGGTGACCCACCCCCTCCCTCCCCAATGGGGCAGTGTCTCAGAGAGTCTCACCCAGTTTCTGGCTGGATTGATCCGATAGTTGCTTACTCATTGGCTCCCTACCTCTATAAAGCATGTATGCTTCCTGAATAAAGCTGAGATTGCGTCACAGAACCTGTCTCCTGTGGCTGATTCTCATTGCTCTGTCGCCTCACCACCTGGAAGACTCCCGCATTCTGACTTAGGAAGTTTCTCAAAAAAATCTATAAATAGAAGTACCATGTGACCCATGGTACATACCACTCCTGGGTATTTATCCAAAGGAAATTAAGTCAGCATACAAAAAAAGATGCCTGCATACCCATGTTTATTATGGGACTATTCACAACAGCCAAAATATGGAATCAGCCTAAGGTGCCCATCAACAGATAAATGGATAAAGGAAATATGGAACATATATGCAATGGAGTATTACTCAACCATAAAGAAGAATGAAATTATGTTGTTCACAGGATAATGGATGGAACTGGAAGATATCACATTACGTGAAATAAGCCATATATAGACAAGTATTGTAAGTTTTCTCTTTTACGTGAAAACTTAAAAAAAAAAAGACCTAAAAGTAGAAAAGGGAATATTAAGGGAGTAGAAGAGGGGATAATGCAGAGAGGGGGAAGAGAGGAGAGAACAAAAGAGGGTAGATAGATGGGCAAAATGATTAATGCATAATATATACAATGTCACAGTGAAATATTAATTTGTATAATTGATATGCATTAATAATTATAATTTTAAAATAAAAATGAAAAAGAGAAGGACAGTGTCTTACCCATCTGTGTGTTTCCTAACGTACCCCATTGCATGCTGTACACATAGTAAACATTCAGTAAATATTTGTACAATTGAAGTAGCCCCCCATCCCAGCTCAGGCTGGGAATCAGATTGGAATCAGATTGGATCAGATCCTCTTCTTTGGTCTGAGGAAACCCACATTTAATCTACTTATTTCATAACAGAAGCTTTTTTTTTCAGTTGTTGTCCATAATATAACTGAAATTAAATCCCTAAATAAAAATTATGTTAATCAGTAACCTAGTATTTTAAAGGTCAAAGTATTTATTGCCAAAGATCCAAAAGGTTTAATTTGATCATTCTTTAGGTTAAGGTCTATTTCAGCTTTAAGATTGCATAATTTTGTGAGATATGCAGTTTACTCATTTTTCAATCATAAATGTAACTCCTGGTTACCCCTGTAAAAGTGATTAGTAGACACAAATACCTTAGTTTATTATTGCTGGTAGCTTTATGTAGGAACATTGTATGTTCAGTCCTAGTATGTATTTCTGGTGACAAATAGTGATTTATTTGGTACACATATAAACATTTTGACAATACCCATGTGCTTATTTTAATGCACACTAGGAAAAATATAACTAGCATATGCCACTGTTATTTTCCAGATACAGGTTTTTTTCCCCCTAGGATGGTGGGATTGAGCACAAGGGCTTTCTACAACTGAGCTACATCCTCAGTCCTTTTTAAAACTTTTTTTTTTTTTTTACTTATTCATTAATTTTTTTTTGGTGCTGGAGATTTAACCCAGGGGTGCTCTATCACACCCCTTTATTTTTTTATTTTGAGACAGAGTTTTGCTAGGTTGCTGAGGCTAGCCTTGAACTTACTATCATCCTACCTCAGCCTCCTGAATTGCTGTGATAACAGGCATGTGCTTCCACACTTGGCTCTGCATATGAGGTTTTGAGAAACCAAAGCAGGGGCTACGGATGTAGCTCAGTTGGTAGTCTTTGCTTCACATGCACAAAGGCCCTGGGTTCAATCTCCAGCACCACAAAAAAATAAATAAAATGAAAGCCAAGGTGGATCTGTAGTCATCTGCATAGGATGTGCTCCTAAGAATGTTGTCTTAGTCAGTTTTTTTGCTGCTGTGACTAAAAGATCTGATCAGAACAATTTTAAAGGAGGAAAAGTTTATTTGAGGCTCACGGTTTCAGAAGTCTTAGTCCATAGACATCCGGCTCCATTTCTCAGGGCTTGAGGTAAGGCAAGAACATCATGGCAGAAGAGTAGGCAGAGGGAAGCAGCTCACATGGTGATCAGAAAGCAGAGCCAGAGACTCCACTCACCAAATACAAATATATATATTTGTGTATATATATATCTCCCAAAGCCACGCCCCAATTCCCACCTTTTCCAGCCACATGCTACCTGCCTCTAGTTACCACTCATTTAATCCCATCAGGGATTAATTCACTGATAAGGTTCATACTCTCAAAACCCAATCATTTCTCCTCTGAACCTTCTTACATTGTCTCACACAAGAGCTTATGGGGGACATCTCACATCCAAACCATAGCATTTACATATCATGGATGAGGGTGTTTACTAGTATGTTTTGTTACATTCTGACATTTCAAACTCATTCCTGTATTCTTTTCAGCACTAAACTGAAATGTCACTTAGTTAAGCACTAAAGTGTTTCAGTGGTTGTCCTGAAAGCATAATCTAGTCACTGCTGCATGCACTAACAAAAACAAAACAAAACAAAACAAAACAAAAAAACTGAGCAAGTCCTTGAAGATGGAGGACAAATGTTTAAGTGATGCCTTTTACATTGCCAGTTGCAGAGACCTACATCCTTTGTATTCTCACTCAGCTCTTACTCTGCTTCTGAAGATGAGCAGAGGTGATGGAACAGTCATGGGGCCAGACAGGGTGTGGCGTACTTGGAATTCAGAGACTGAGGCAGGAGGATCCAAGTTCAAAGCCAGCCTCAGCAACTTAGTGAGACCCTAAGCAACTTAGCAAGACTCTGTCTCTAAAAAAAAAATATAAAAAAGAGCTGGGATTGTAGCTCAGTGGTTAAGTACGCCTGGGTTCAATCCCCTGATACAAATAAAACAAAACAAAACAGTGATGGGCATGCACCTTGATCATGCTGAGTTCTACTTTTTTAAACTGCAAAGTTCTCTCTCAAAAAATGTTTTAAACATTAAGAAAGACATCAAGCAGGGCACGGTGGTGCACGCCTGTAATCCCAGCACTTGGGAGGCTGAGACAGGAGGATTGCAAGTTCAAAGCCAGCCTCAGCAACTTAGCGAGGCCCTAAGCAAGTCGGTGAGACTCTGTCTCTAAATAAAATACAAAAGAGGGATGGGAATGTGGCTCAGCGGTGGAGTGCCCCTAGCTTCAATCCCCAGTACAAAAAAAAAAAAAAAAGAAAGGAAGACTTCATAAGTATTTTTCCTTATGGATTGGTGAGAGTGAGTGGAAGAAAATTTTATTTTTTCTATCATTTCTATCATGTATAGCAATTGCTACAAATTTTCCATTAAAGCCAATAATACTGATAACAATAATAAAAGTAAAGATATTAAGTTTCATTAATAATAATAATAATAATTATTAGGCATTTCTGGTATGGTCTTCTTTGAATCACTGAAAATCAAAAGTCTATTTTGAAAGGGATGGAAGAAGAGAGAAGGGGAGGTCAATGTGATAAAAACTTTTCCCTCCACTTAGAGTTGAGTTTGTATTGGTGAAGTGTGTGCATCCCTAGACCTATCAATAATTATCTTCGGCTTCATCATAGACTAGAATTGTCTAGGAAGGAACCTCCCAGGTATGTCCATTCCCTTAAAGTTTTCTTAATCCTTTAATGAGTTCAGTATTTAAAAATATTTCAAGATTATCACATGTAATATAATAATCCTTAAAAAGAGATGTTATAGAAAAGCAAAAATAACCACAATTCCATAATCCAAAGAAAACCACTATTAATATTTTG
>JAJEJO010000603.1:552281-566142 GCA_020662805.1 Glaucomys volans | reverse complement strand
AATAACCACAATTCCATAATCCAAAGAAAACCACTATTAATATTTTGGTATTTTTTTCTACATACAGGTTTTTTTTGGCTTTCATAATTGAGCTCTAGTTCTGGAGTCTTCCAAATATTTTCCTTGAGTATCCTTAAAAGAATCTTTTAAGTATGAAAAATGGTGGAATGAGACAGACACCATTATCCTATGTACATGTATGATTACATGAATGGTATGAATCTACATCATGCACAATCATAGAAACGAAAAGTTGTACCCCATTTGGGCACAATGAATCAGAATGAAGTCTGCAAAAATTTTAAAAAGAAGCTTAAAACTAAATACTAAACTAAATACTCCCTTGCATATTTAAATATTTATATCTAAAATATTAAATGAGTCTAAATACATTTCCTTCCTTTTAAATGCAACAGAAATTATTGAACATTTTATCAGATGAAATAAGTAAAAATCAGACCATCATAGGAACAAATATGCCATACTATGATTTGACAAAATAATCTCTACATTGTTGAATAAAGTTCATTACATCTGAAATAAATTAGTAGAATTTTACAAATAAATTTTATATGATGCATCCAGAAAGAATGGAATAGTCCATGAAAAATCCAACTGACTTTTAAAAGGGTAAAACATAAGTCATCCAAGCTCTTCTGAGGCCCTAGGTTCAAACCATACAAAAATAGTTCCAGATATCCTCTGAATTCTCTAAAATCCAGACTACTCAATCAAGGGCTGGAACATGTCTTGCAGTAAACTTCAGCTTTTTAAAACATACATACATAAGGTAGAGAAAAACTAGAGGCCTGGTGAGTTTAGGGTGGCCTGATTAATTATCAAGGAGGCTTTGTTAGAACCAATGTTACCATTTATCCAATTTTTGGTACCCTGGCACCATTAAACACAGGGTTCTGCCCAGTACTGAGACTGGGTCTGGAAGGACACTACTCTTCATGAATTGAAACAAAGATTCCTGTGAATGCGAGTCATTCTCTGAGAAATCAAATTTAAGAAAGGGTACATATGAAAGCTGAAAATCCGGAAACAAACCCCTTTTTATCCGTGCAGTCTCCAGAGTTGTCCATGAATGGCTTTGAATTCACCTTCATTTCTTGGAGTTCTCTCTAGTTCAAGTCTCAGGAAATAAGTCAAAGTTGATCTTTCCTGCACCCCTCACAGGAAATGGGGGTGATTCAGTCTTCTTAATGGCACCCTTACCTTCTACAGAGCTGAATGGGCTAGAGGGTGCTTCCTGCTAAAAACAGAGTATGTGGATGGTATTACCCTTTGGAAGAATAAAAAAATTGATAGTAATTTATTACTCTTTTAAAGAATCTGCATAAGTCTTTGTGAGTAATAGGGTGATCAGTTCAGTGGTTGAGAAAATTAATAAGAAAAAGCGAGACCTCATTTATCTGGCATATTGAAGAGTGAGTGAAAACATCCTCAAGATAATTAAAACATTAAAACTTACAACTTCGAGTTAATATAACAGTGGGAAATGCTAGTTATCTTTTTGCTAAGACATGCTGAAATAAGCACATAGGTCTTAAATGAATTTAGGACAATAATTTCAATATTTTTGATGACATTTTTTTAAATGGACCATATTTTCTGTTGCCTTCCTAATTAAGACAATGCAACTCAAGTTGTGCTTTTCTTACTCAGAGTTGAGTGCTAAAAGGTAGGGCAGGCCCAGACGGTGAGCTGGGCACCATTGGCAAAGCAAAGTAGATGTGGAAGGGGTACACACGCCCAGTGGAGGATGACAAGGCAGGAGAGGCAGGCGAAAGAGGGATGCCAGTATCACGAAATCTAGTTCACCGTGTGTCAACTCAGATTGGAGGAACAGGAGAGAAACAGCCTGCATCACTGACCCAGATTAGAGCAGTTCTGCCCTACAAGAATAGCCATTCAGAGATGAAGTTGGCAAAAGTGTGGACCAGAGGTTACTGTTCTTCTCTTCTTGCTTAAGTTTCCTCATATCTTTCCATGGGCATTTTATTCTTTTGTTTTGAAATTTTTAGACAGACTTTTCGTTGCCACTTCAGAGCCCTTGGTAGCTGTTAAAAATATTCTCTAAATCGCAGACCTGGACACAGGGTGTGTGTTATGCTTTGGATGTGAGGTGTCCCCCAGAAGCTCAAGTGTAAGACAATGCAAGAAGGTTCAGAGAAATAACTGGTTACAGAGACTTAACCCAGTGAATTCATTCCCTGATGAGATTAACTGAGTGGTGATGACCGCAAGTGCGGCGCGACTCGAGGAGGTGGGTCCTTGGGGGCGTGGCTTTGGGGTATATATTTGTATCTGGCAAGTGGAGATTCTCTCTTTCCCTCCCTCTCTCCCTCTTCCCCGACCGCTTCCTCTCTGCTTCCTGATCATTTGAGCTACCTTCCTCTGCACACTCTTCCACTATGATGTTTAGCCTCACCTTGAGCTCTGAGGAATGGAGCCAGCCTTCTATGGCTGAAACCCTGAGCCCTTAAATAAACTTTGCGTCTTTTACAGTTGTTCTGGTCTGGTCCTTTAGTCAAAGCTGACTAAAACAGTGTGCCCACACATAGAAGAGCCTCAATGAGTGTGCGAGCCCTTTGTGAGGCCTGTGACAACAGAAGGGCAGGGTGGTTCACTTGGTTATCAAAGCAAGGCTCCACTTCTCTTGCTCACACAGTCTGCAGCATATTGGAGAGAGAAAGAGTTCTCCACTTAGGGATCAAACCCTTAGAGCCACACACACAAATGGCCTTAAATAGGTCTTGAGGAGTGACCTGTTGTATGTGCGTCTATCCATCTCACCCTTCATTCACAGGGACCCACCCATGCTGTTGCCTCTCCCTGGGTTCTTTAAAGAAGAAATTCTGAGGAAGCCACTTTCCTACCCAAACATTTATGAAATGGGTTTTCATTCTGCCAAGAATCGGGTTGTGGGGGTCAGGGGTGAGAGAAGAATGGAGGAACTTTAGATTAGGAAGAGGGAAATGAGAGGGGGGTATGAAAGATGGTGGAATGAGACAGACATTACCCTATGTACATGTATGATTACATGAATGGTAGGAATCTACATCATGCACAACCATAGAAATGAAAATTGTACCCCATTTGTGTACAATGAATCAAAATGCAGTCTGTAAAAATTTTAAAAATAAATTAAAAAAAGGAAAAAAAAAAAGGAATTGGGGAATTGTTTGAAAGCATGGCTCCTGTTATTTGATCTAGGAAAAACAAATGCCCTCATGTCTTCTCTTGAAATTGTCTTGGCAATGACAATTCTGTCCCCTTGGTTTGATTTATGACTACATAAGGAAGAGAATAGATGAGTGTCTTTCAGGCAGGGTGAGAGGAGTTGTTCCAGCCACACTTTACCCGGTGTGGCACAGTAGATCTGGTTAAATGGGGGCACCTGTTTTGTGTAGAGAGAGAGATGAGGCTGCCCCACAGCATTCATACTACCAAGAATGGTGCACACAAGTGGAAGGCATCTTCCCTGAGCACACCTATGCAGTAGGGACTTCCCTGTAACCTCTGTGCGTAACTGTTGTCATCTTCTCTGCTTCAAAACCAATTCATCTAACCCCCATCACCTGGACAGCAAGATCTGGGGTGTTTACTATTGATTTCCCCATTCCATACAGAAATTTTTGATCCCTAAAGTACAACATTTTAAATCTCCCAAATCAGGTCTTTGTAACAGGATTTGCATTTTTGGTGGCCCCTCCAAAGGAATGGCTTGAGAGCTTTACACACTATAATATTCAGACTCTGTCCCCCACTAAAATCACTTCAAAGAAACAGTGATTTTTTTGGTTGTTGTTGCAACATTGGGGATAGAAATCAGGGGCACCCTACTACTGAGTTATATGCACAGCCCTTTAATTATTATTATTTAAAATTTTAAATTTTGAGGCAGGGTCTTGGTAAGTTGCCAAGGCTAGCCTCTAACTTGAGATCCTTCTATCTCAGCCTCCCAAGCAGCTGGGATTATAGGTGGCTGATACCACGCCACACTAAAGAAATGGTGATTTAAGTGAGATTGTTGGGCCTCCCATGCAAGCACAAATTCAGGATGAGTTTCCCGGACCCTTCTCTAACCAGATTACCAACCCTAAACCAGGCTTATCTAAAAAAGATAGAGTCTCCATATCACTTCCCGACTTAAATATGGTAGGTATCCCACCTCTATTTAGAGCTAGGGATTTACTAAATTATCATTCAGGGATTCAACAGGCCATTCCTTGTTTGTCTTATTATCTACTCCCTGCTGACATGGCTTCTGGATTCTGAGGCAAGATAGATACCTCCAGGCCTGTTCCCCCAGGGGCAGACCACTATGCTAGGCAACAGCCCAAAGTTCCCCATCTTGGTGTCCACTGCTCTTAAACTGGGAGAGCCTAATCAACACACTTAAAGGAGCCCTGCTATGGTCTGAATGCTTGTGTCCCTTTAAAATTCATACACTGAAATATATTCCCCAATGTACTGGTGGTATTAAGAGGTGGGACCTTTGGGAGGCGACTAGGTAATGAGCATGGAACCCATGTGAATGGGATTAGCGTTTTTATAAGAGGCCTGTGGGAGCTTGTTTGTTGCTTCTGTCAGGCAAGAACACATAGAGGCACTATCTTTTAAGAAGAGAATGAGCCCTCACCAAACACCAGGTTTGCTGGCACCATGATCTTGGACTTCCCAACCTCCAACACTCAGCAATGAATTTCTGTTAAGTTACAATCTAAGGAATTTTGTTATAGCAGCCAAAACATACTAAGACAAACCTGGTCCAGTAGCCAGTTAGTTTCTAACAATGTTGTTGCCTTTGGACAGAGAAACTGGAAATAGTTTCAATCTATAAAAGACAGGTAAACAAATGCTTGTTCTGCATCTATGGAGATAATCATATGATTCTTGTGTTTAAGTCCTACTGATGTGATGAATTACATTTATTGACTTCCATACATTGAAACAAACCTGCATCCCTGGAATGAACATCCCTGCATCTATGTTCATCAGGGCTATTGGTCTGAAGTTTTCTTTTCTTGATGTGTCTTTGTCTGATTTTGATATCAGAGTGATACTAGCTTCATAGAATGAGTTTGTAAGGGTTCCCTCCTTTCCTATTTCATGGAATAATTTGAGGAATATTGGTGTAAGTTCTTTGAAGGCCTTGTAGAACTCGGCTGAGAATCTGTCTGGTCCTGGGCTTTTTTTTTTTTAAATTTATTTTTAGTGTTGATAGACCTTTATTCTATTCATTTATTTATATGTGGTGCTGAGAATTGAACCCAGTGCCCCACACATACAAACAGGTGCTCTACCACTGAGCCACAACCCCAGCCCCAGTCCTGGGCTTTTCCTTGATTGGTAGACTTTTGATGGCATCTTCAATTTCACTGCTTGAAATTGATCCATTTTAATTTTCTATGTTCTCCTAATTCAATTTGGTTACATCATATGTCTCTATAAATTTGGCATCATCTTTGAACTAAAACACAAGAAGTAAAATCAAGAATCAATAAACGGGATGGTATCAAACTAAAAAGCTTCCTCACAGCAAAGGAACAATCAAGAACGTGAAGAGAGAGCCTACAGAATGCTTTCAGTTTTTCTCCATTTAGAATGATGTTGGCCGTGGGCTTAGCATAGATAGCCTTTACAACATTTAGGTATGTTCCTGCTATCCCTATTTTTTCTAGTGTTTTGAGCATAAAGGGGTGCTGTATTTTTATCAAATGCTTTGTCTGCATCTATTGAAATGATCATATGATTCTTAACTTTAAGTCTATTGATGTGATGAATTAAATTTATAGATTTCCAGATGTTGAATCAACCTTGCATCCCTGGGATGAGCCCCATTTGATTATGGTGCACTATCTTTTTGTATGTTTTTGTATGAGATTTGGCAGAAGTTTTCAAAGAAGTTTTGCACCTATATTCATCAGGAATCTTGGTCTGAAATTTTCTTTCCTTGATGTGTCTTTGTTTGCTTTTGTTATCAGGGTGATACTAGCTTATCATAGAATGAGTTTGGAAGGGTTCCCTCCTTTTCTATTTCCTGGAATACTTTGAGGAGTATTGGTACTAGTTCTCCTTTGAAGGTCTTGTAGAACTTGACTGAGAATTCATCTGTTCTGGGATTTTCTTGATTGTTAGGCTTTTGATGGCATTTTCTAATTCATTACTTGAAATTGATCTGTTTAAATCATGTATGTCTTCCTGATTTAGTTTGGATAGGTCATATATCTCTAGAAATTTGTCCATGTCTTTAAGATTTTCTATTTTATTGGAGTATAAATTTTCAAATTTTTTTCTGATTATTGTCTGTATTTCAGTAGTGTCCATTGTGTTGTTTCCTTTTTCATCAAGTGTTTTAGAAATTTGAATTTTCTCTCTTTTTCTCTTCATAAGTGTGGCTAAGGGTTTATCATTTTTATTTATTTTTTCAAAGAACCAACTTTTTATTTTGTCAATTTTTTCAATTGCTTCTTTTATTTCAATTTCATTGATTTCAGCTTTGATTTTAATTATTTACCTGTCTTCTACTATTTTTGGTGTTGATTTGTTCTTTTTCTAGGACTTTGAGATGTAATATTAAGTCATTTATTTGTTGACTTTTTATTCTTTTAATAAATGAGCTCAATGCAACAAACTTTCCTCTTAGGACTGCCTTCATAGTGTCCCAGAGATTTTGGTATGTTGCATTGGTGTTCTCATTTACCTCTAAGTACTTTTTTATTTCATCCTTAATTTCTTCTGCTATCCATTCATCATTCAATAGTGTATTATTTAGTTTCCAGGTGTTAGAGTAGCTTCTATTTTTTTTATTATTGATTTCTAAATTTCTAATTTCATTCCATTATGATCTGATAGAATGCAGGGTATTATCTCCATTTTTTTGTTTTTACTAAAATTTACTTTGTGACAAATACATGGGTCTATTTCAGATAAGGATTCCTGTGCCGCCAAGAAGAAAGTGTATCCATTCATTCATGGATTAAATATTCAATACATGTCTGTTAAGTCCAATTATTGATTGCATTATTTAGTTCTATAATTTCTTTATTTAGTTTTTGTTTGAAAGATATCTCCAGTAGTGAGAGAGGTGTGTTAAAGTCATCCAGTATTACTTCTGTTGTGGTCTATTTGATTCTTGAAATTGAGAAGGGTTTGTTTGATGTACATAGATGCTCCATTGTTTGGAGCACAAATACTTGTAATTGTTATGTCTTGCTGATATATAATTCCCTTATATATATGGGAAATGTTATTCTTTGTCCCTTCTGATTAACTTTGGTTTGAAGTCCACTTTATCTGATATGAGGATGGAAAACCCTGCTTGTTTACATGATCCATTTGAGTGATATGTTTTTTCCCATCCTTTCACCTTCAGCCTATGGATGTCTGCTTATGAGATGAGTCTCTTGGAGATATCACATTGTTGGGTCTTTTTTTAAAATCCAATCTGCCAGTCTATGTCTTTTGATTGATGAGTTTAGGCCATTAACATTCAGGGTTATTGTTGAGATTTGTATTCCTGGTAATTCGGTTTATTTCTGGTTTTTAATTTGACTTAGTTTCCTCTATGATTGAATATTCCTTTAGTGTACTTTCTCCTTTTGTTGGTTTTCATTTTTTTCACTTTATCCTCATGGAATATTTTGTTGAGAATGTTCAGTATGCAGGCTTTCTAGTTATGAATTCTTTTAATTTTTGTTTCTCCTGGAAGGTTTTTATTTCATCTTCAAATATGAAGCTTAATTTTGCTGGATATAAAATTCTTGGTTGGCATCCATTTTCTTTCAGAGCTTGAAATATATTCTTCCAGGACCTCCTATCTTTGAGAGTCTGGGTTGAAAAATCAGTTGATATCTGAATTGGTTTCCTCCTATACATAATTTAATTTTTTTTCTCTTGTGGTCTTTAAGATTCTATCTTTACTCTATATGCTAGTCATTCTCATTATAATGTGCCTCAGTGTGGGTCTCCTGTAATTTTATACATTTGGGGTCCTATAAGCCTCTTGTATTTTATTTTCCATTTCATTCTTTAGGTTTGGGAAATTTTCTGGTATTATGTCATTGAAAAGACTGCACATTCCTTTGGTTTGTATCTCCACTCCTTTATCTATTCCAATAGAACTTAAATTTGGTCTTTTCATGTTATCCCTCAATTCTTGAAAGTTCTGTTCATGGTTTTCTTATCATCATCACTGTGTGGTCAACTTCATTTTCAAGATTATATATTTTGTCTTCATTGCCTGAGTTTCTGTCTTCCAAGTGGTCTAATCTGTTGGTGATGCTTTTCCTTGAATTTATAATTTGGTTTATTGATTCCTTTATTTGAGGATTTCTGTTGTTGTTTTTTTAAGAATCTCTACCTCTTTATTGAAATAATTTTTCACTTCCTGTATTTTCTCTTTGATTTCACTCCTTATATTGTCCTTTACTTTGCAGGTCAGTTTAACTACGTACATTACAAACTCCTTCTCTGACATTTCTTCTACTGTTATTGGAGCATCTTGGTTTATTTGGGGTGCTTTGTTCCCTCGTTTTTTCATGTTGTTTGTGCATTTTCCCATCTATCAGTATGGATCTGAGGCAGTACAGATTCTTCCCTGTAGACTTAACATGTCCTTGAAGGTTTCCAGTACCTTGCCTTTAAGGGGAAGATCAATATTAACAGCACCCAATGTAATCCTTATACAGCCTTACACCTAGTAGCTCCTAGTGAGACATCTACAGTTTTCTCAAACAGAAATAATAAGTTCAATTATTGTCTAAAATATAAACAGGAACTTTGCTTAAAGGATTTACAACTTCAAATGGTGGCTAGAGAGAATAGAAGTGGTATAGGATGTGATATTTATGAAGGAGAGAAGTTTGAAACAAAAATTTAAAGGAAGAATGGGAGAGGAATTGAAAGAGATTAGTTTTTAGCAGGAGAAAAGATAGAGAATCTACAGAAACAGATAAGTGAGAGGAAAAATATATACAAAGAAATAAAATGAAAAATATGAGAATACACAACAAAACTATAAAGTACTATTTATATATCAGAGTCTTCAATAAATTGATGCATGAAAAATTCTTGGTTTCAAATATGGTAGAGATGTTAAAGAAGGAAAAAAATCTCAATGGAAAATTGAATTATTGCTTCCATTGGTGTTCAAGTTTCTCAGCTTCCCTTCTGTGTTGTTAGGTGGGGTTGTCTGATAGTAGCTCCAGTCTGTTGGGTGTCAGATCAGCTGGTTGGGTGAGTTGACAGCAAGATGCCCTCACACTCTCTTTCAACCTTCCTACCTGATATAGACAGTTCCTTCCATCTCTGTGCACTTCAGGACTCGCAGAGCTAGGGAGAACCTGGCTCTCTCCAGCCTCTCCAACCTATGCTCCTTCCCAGGGCAACATGCCCCTGTCTCTGACTTTTCAGGGGATTGCTAGTCTCAGACTGGCCCATGCAGACCCAGTCGCTATATCATGGATCTGGGTTTCAGATACTCCAGTGTGGGTCACATTACAGTCCCAAGATCTTAATGCTGTTCCAACTTGCAAAGAGACCACGAGGGATATGCTCACAAGAAAGAATGACCCTGAAAAGAAGCAGCAAAATGGTGGCCACCAGCACTCCCAGCAGGAATACCTCAGGTGCAGCCAAACCTGCAGGAACCCTAACACTGGACCTTCAGGCCATGGCTGGTGTCCGCAGGCAGAGGATTCTGCATCCTGAGATGGCAGGGGTGGGTTGGTAGGGGCAATGGTTAGCTGGCAGCAGCAGGGCAGCAGTAGGTTGGTGGTGGCAGCAGCAACATCAGCAGCACCTGGAAAAGAGACCTCTGGGTGATAGCAGCCATATTTTTGTGCTTTTTGATGGTGATTTTGCTTTTAAAATGGCCCTCAAATGCAGCCCTGTAGTACTGTCTTGTTTTCCTCCATGCATGAAGGCTGCCAGGCACCTTACAGAGAGAATGGGTGTATTGGGTAAACCTCATTCAGGCATGAATTACGGTACTGCTGACCATGAATTCAATGTTAATGAATCAACAACATATATTGTCCAAAGGTATACTTAAACAGAAATACACCTAAAACAAGGGTGTATATTGATCAACTGATGAAAAAGTGAGCAGAGACTCACAGGACCAAAAAAAGGAAAATGATGAATCGAACTTAATATTTTTGCTCTCAAAAGACATTGTTAAGGAAATGAAAAGACAAGTCACAGGAGAGAAAAGATTTGCATGACTGGTTAATAACTGTTTTCCAAAATATACAAAGAACTCTCCTAACTCTATTAAAAAATCAAACAAATAAAAATGGGTACACCATTTGAACACATAGTTTATCAAAGGAGAGATATGTATAGCAAACAAACACATGAAAAGAGTCTTAGAACCACCACCAGCTCCGTTGTGTAAGAAATCCTTGATGTGCAGTGAGCTCTCCATCAATCTCATCTCCACTGTCTGAGTTACTGCAAGATTAGCCTCTCCTTAATTTTCTTTTCTAACTCACTGCAATCTCCTTTCTACCTCCAATTCTTTTAGGAAACTCTTCTCAGAAATTGACCATTGCCAAACCTAGTACTTCTTTTTAGTTCTTATCCTATTTAATCTCTGACCATTTGGTGCTGGCCACATACTCCTTGGATCCCTTCCTCTTGTCCTTTAAAAGTCAGCATTTTCTGGTTCCAGTCACCAGCTCTGTTCTCTTATCACTGTGTGTGGCCTCTGACTTCTCTTATCCTGATCTTGATTTCATTACTGTCAACATCCTCAAATCTTCCAAATTTAGGTCTTCAGCTTAAACTTCCTTCCCAAGTTTGCCAGTGTCTATGGTGACCTCCAGCTCTCTCCGAACAGGCTGTAAGCTTCTTAAGATCAACAAGCCTGAAACCAAATTCCTTCTCTTCCTTTTGTGTGCTCGATTAATGTCACTATTTGATGGCTAAAAATAGCCACCTGAGTGGTTCTGGTGCTCCTGGATCCCTGGTCCATGCCATCTGCCTCCATGTGGCTCTCTGTTTTGTTTCCTACTCTCAGTTCTCACTGCCTTTGCTTCCCTTTGCTTCAGGCTCCAATCAGCTCTTGATTTTCAACAGACTCCTAATGAGTGCCTTCACTTATTTTCTTTTTTTTTAGTGCTGGGGATTGAACCCAGAGCTAGCATATCCTAAGCAAGCACTTGACCACTTAGATATATCCAAGTCTTTTAGAAAAATTTTTTAAAATTTTTTTGGTACTGAGGATTGAACTCAGGGGTACTCGACCACTGAGCCACATCCTCAGCCCCATTTTGTATTTTATTTAGAGACAGGGTCTCACTGGGTTGCTTAGTGCCTCGTTTTGCTGAGACTGGCTTTGAACTCGAGATCCTCCTGCCTCAGCCTCTGAGCAGCCAGGAATTAGAGGCAAGGGCCACTGTGCCCAGCTATTCAAACCCTTTTTAAAATGTTATTTTGAGAAAGGGTCTCACTAAGTTACTGAGTCCAGCCTCAAACCTGAGATCCTCCTGCATCAGCCTCCTGAGTAGCTGGGATTACAGCCCTGTGCCTCCTGGCCCTACTAGGGACTATTCATCTTTAATCAGTTCTCCCCACAGTAATCAGAATTACCTTTCTAAAGCCCCATCTGACCATATTATTTCTCTGGGTAACAAGCTTTGTTACTTCTTCTTAGCCTTTAGAACAAAGTTTAGGGCTGGGGATATAGCTCAGTTGGTAGAATGTTTGCCCTGCAAGCACAAGGCCCTGGGTTCAATCCCCAGCACCGCAAAAAAAAAAAAAAAAAAAAAAAAAAGAATACAGTTTAAACTGTTTAATAGAAACACAAAACCATTTCATGCTTCTCTTGACCTAATTTTCCAGTTTAAATCTTATTCTCCTAAACTGGAGACACAACTTGCCATCCTCAAATATCCTCATCACTTGCTCTCTCTGTTTCCCTATATCTCCTCCTTCATGGTTTGGAAAAATAATAACTAATCATGAAATCCCAGTTGACACTTGTTTCTACTGTGTGGTCTCCAAGGCATCCTTATCCATATGTTTCAGTGGACTGCTTATTGTAATCTTCCGGAGGGCTCTGAAAAAACAGCCATGCTCACTCAGCCTCTACCCACAGAAATTCAGATTTTGTTGTCCAGAATGAATCTGAACGTTGGAATGTTTTAAATGGTCCCCTAGAGTGATCTAATGTAAAGGGTTCTAAAAGCATAAAAGTTGGAACGACAGCATGGAGTTTCTCATTTCAAGGGACTTATTGTAGAGAAAATAAGTAAATGAATTTCCATTTGCTGAGACCCATCTATGAGCCATGTGCATACATTGAGCGGTAGGCAGGGAGTTTGCTGTCTTGGGAACTCCCAGGGGGAAATCCCCCTGTGTGAAACTGCCCACTTCATGCTGGCACCCTGTCCTGCTCACCACCCAGGTTTAAGCACAGCCTCCCTGAGTTGGGTGTAGCTTGCCAAACACCAACCAACCTATTTACCTCAAGACCCCTGCCACACCAAGAAACAAGTACCAAAACAAAACTCCTTCCACTGAAACCTTATCCCTGCCTTTGATGTACTCCCCCTTAAATAAACAACTTTTTCAGTTGTTCAGTTCCAGTTCCTATAGTTCCTATCAGGTACTCTGCTTCTTAAATCTAACTTCTGGCTTTGTCTCTAATCTTTTTTTTTTTTTTTTTTTTTTTTGGTGGTGCTGGGGATTGAACCCAGGGCCTTGTGCTTGTGAGGGAAGCTCTCTAGCAACTGAGCTATCTCCCCAGCCCTGTATCTAATCTTTTACTGATTATTTCAGACTCTTTTTATTTTCTCCGGTGGTTCACACCTCCTGAACAGGAACCTGCTCTGTCTGGGTACTGGCCACTCCCTCAATTATTTACAATAGAAGCGGGTACATGGAGTATAAAAAATTTTTTTTGCATGCAAAACAGATTGAGGAATTGGAAGGAAAAGTCTGACAAGAAAAGACCCCAGTGATACCTCCTCAAAATCAACCAAATTTTTGGTAGATATTTATTTGCTATGGAATCCTATCAAATTGTGAGCAATGATTCAAAGGTACTGATTTGTGAGTTAATCACCAGAAACAATAGAACAAAGGAGCTTCTGTGTAGTTAACGGCCACTGAAGGTATTTTGAATAAGACATCAAAAGCAAAAACAAGTAAGTTTTGTTATTTGTAACTACATCAAACTGAAAAACTGCTGCTCAATAAAGGAAACGATAGCAAAATGAAAAAACAATGTGTGGAATTGGAGAAAATAGTTGCAAACCATTTATGTGGTGAGGGGCTGGTATCCAAAATATCCAAAGAACTCAAACAAATCAGTAGCACACAAAACAAATAATCCACTTTTAAAAATGGGCAAATGGTAACAAAATGGCATGGTATTGGTACCAAAACAGACACATATACCAATGGTACAGAATAGAAGACACAGAGTCAAGCCTACATAAATACAGTTATCTCATAGACAAAGGTACAAAAACTTTTACTGGAGAAAAGATAGCCTATTCAACAAATGGTGCTGGGAAAACTGGAAATCCATATGTAACAAAATGAAATTAAACCCCCATCTCCCACCTTCACAAAACTCAAATCAAAGTGGATCAAAGACTTAGTCACTACGCCAGGCATTGGTGGTGCACGCCTGTAATCCCAGCAACTTGGGAGTTTGAGGCAAGAAGATCTCAAGTTCAAAGCCAGCCTCAGCAACTTAGGGAGGCACTGAGCAACTCAGTGAGACCCTGTTCTAAATAAAATATGTATATTTAAAAAGGGCTAGGGATGTGACTCAGTGGTTAAGCACCCCTGGGTTCAATTCCTGGTACCAAAAAAAAAAAAAAAAAAAAAAAGA
>JAJEJO010000603.1:540490-551881 GCA_020662805.1 Glaucomys volans | reverse complement strand
GCCTTGTGCTTGTGAGGGAAGCTCTCTAGCAACTGAGCTATCTCCCCAGCCCTGTATCTAATCTTTTACTGATTATTTCAGACTCTTTTTATTTTCTCCGGTGGTTCACACCTCCTGAACAGGAACCTGCTCTGTCTGGGTACTGGCCACTCCCTCAATTATTTACAATAGAAGCGGGTACATGGAGTATAAAAAATTTTTTTGCATGCAAAACAGATTGAGGAATTGGAAGGAAAAGTCTGACAAGAAAAGACCCCAGTGATACCTCCTCAAAATCAACCAAATTTTTGGTAGATATTTATTTGCTATGGAATCCTATCAAATTGTGAGCAATGATTCAAAGGTACTGATTTGTGAGTTAATCACCAGAAACAATAGAACAAAGGAGCTTCTGTGTAGTTAACGGCCACTGAAGGTATTTTGGATAAGACATCAAAAGCACAAACAACAAAAGCAAAAACAAGTAAGTTTTGTTATTTGTAACTACATCAAACTGAAAAACTGCTGCTCAACAAAGGAAACGATAGCAAAATGAAAAAACAATGTGTGGAATTGGAGAAAATAGTTGCAAACCATTTATGTGGTGAGGGGCTGGTATCCAAAATATCCAAAGAACTCAAACAAATCAGTAGCACACAAAACAAATAATCCACTTTTAAAAATGGGCAAATGGTAACAAAATGGCATGGTATTGGTACCAAAATAGACACGTATACCAATGGTACAGAATAGAAGACACAGAGTCAAGCCTACATAAATACAGTTATCTCATAGACAAAGGTACAAAAACTTTTACTGGAGAAAAGATAGCCTATTCAACAAATGGTGCTGGGAAAACTGGAAATCCATATGTAACAAAATGAAATTAAACCCCCATCTCCCACCTTCACAAAACTCAAATCAAAGTGGATCAAAGACTTAGTCACTACGCCAGGCATTGGTGGTGCACGCCTGTAATCCCAGCAACTTGGGAGTTTGAGGCAAGAAGATCTCAAGTTCAAAGCCAGCCTCAGCAACTTAGGGAGGCACTGAGCAACTCAGTGAGACCCTGTTCTAAATAAAATATGTATATTTAAAAAGGGCTAGGGATGTGACTCAGTGGTTAAGCACCCCTGGGTTCAATTCCTGGTACCAAAAAAAAAAAAAAAAAAAAAAAAAAAGACCTAAGCGCCTAAGCGTCTAGTAGAAGAAAAAGTAGACCCAAATCTTCACCCTGTCGGTCTAGGATCTGACTTCCTTAATAAGACTCCTAAAGTGCAAGAATTAAAATCAAGAATCAATAAATGGGATGAATTCAAACTAAAAATCTTCTCAGCAAAGGAAACAATCAATAACATGAAGAGAGAGCCTACAGAACAGGAGAAAATCATTACCACATGCACCTCAGATAGAGCACTAATCTCCAGGATGTATAAAGAATTCAAAAAACTTAATAGCAAACAAACAAATAACCCAATCAATAAATGGGCCAAGAAACTGAACAGACATTTCACAGAAGAAGAAATACAATCAATCAAAAAATGTTCAACATCTCTAACAATTAGAGAAATGCAAATCAAACTGCTCTAAGATTTTATCTCACTCCAGTCAGAATGGCAATTATCAACAATACAAGCAACAATAAATGTTAGCAAGGATGTGAGGAAAAAGATATAATTATGCATTGCTGATGGGAATGTAAATTGGTGCAACCATTATGGAAAGCAGTATGGAAATTCCTCAGAAAACTTGGAATGGAACAACCATTTGACCCACCCATCCCACTCTTTGGTTTATACCCAAAGGACTTAAAATCAGCATATTATAGCGACATGGCCATGTCAAGTTTTATAGCAGCTCAACTCATAATAGCTAAACTATGGAGCCAACTTTGGTGTCCTTAAAAGGATGAATGGGTAAAAAAACTGTGATGTATTTACACAATGGAATATTACTCAGCCTTAAAGAAGAATGAAATTATGGCATTTGCAGGGCAAATGGATGGAGCTAGAGAATATCATGTTAAGTGAAATAAGTCAATCCAGAAAATCAAATGCCAAATGTTTTCTCTGATATGCAGATGTTAATTCACAATAACAGGAGAGCTTGGGAAGAAAAGAGTCACTTTGGATTAGGCAGAGGGGAATGAAGGCAGGGGAGGGGGCATGGGGGTAGGAAGGATGGTAGAATGAATCATATATTATTACCCCATGTGCATATATGACTACATGATCAACGTGACTCTACATCATGTACAACCAGAAGAATGAGAAGCTATACTCCATGAATGATGTGTCAAAGTGCATTCTACTGTCATGTATAACTAATTAGAACAAATTTAAAAAAGGAAGAAAAAAATACATATAACTCCCTCCAAAAATGGGCAAATGGACTGCTGGACTGCATAGACATTTTTCTGAAGAACTCGTGGCCTGTGGATTGGCAATGGAGGTGTAGCTCAGTGATAGATAGTTAGCATGCTCAAGGCCCTGAGTTTAATTCCCAGCAACACATACACACAGACACACACACACACGGAGACACACACAAATGGTGAAGAACAAAGGGCAAACGGGTCTATGGGGTACTCATGTCACTAACCATCAGACAATATTAATCAGGCTCACAATGGGATAGTATCTCCTACCTGTTAGAATGGTATTATCAAAAAGACAAGAGATACCAAGTATTGGAGGGATGCAGAGAAAGGGAAATCCTTGCACACTGTTGATGGGAATGTAAAGTGGTGCCGTCATAACAAAGAACAGTATGGAAGTTTGCAAGAACATTAAAAATAGAACTAACATATGTCCCAACAACCCCTCCTCTAGGCATGTGCCCAAAAAGAAATGAAATCAGCACTACAGAGATATCTGTATTCCCATGATATTGCAACAGTATTCACAACAGCCAAGGTGTAGACAAGTGACAGATGAACAGACAAATTGTTTTATGTGTGGTGTGGTGTGTGTGTGTGTGTGTGTGTGTGTACAGATGTTATTCAGCCTTTTAAAAAAGAAACTTCTTGCCAGGAGCAGTGGCACACATCTATAATCCCAGCAGCTCAGGAGGCTGAGGCAGGAGGATCACAAGTTCAAAGCCAGCCTCAGCAACTTAGCGAGGCCCTCAGAAACCTTTCTCAAAGTAAAAATACAAAAAGGGCTAGGGATGTGACTGGGGTTGTGGTTAAACTCCCCTGGGTTCAATCCCCAGTTCCAAAAGAGAGAGAGAAAAAAAAAGGAAGCTTCTCCATTTGTGATAACATGAATGAACTCCCAGGACATGGTAAGTGAAATAAGTCAGACAAAGACAGATAAATAGTGTATGATCTCACTTACTTCTGGAATCTAAAAATGGTGAATTCATAGAAACAGAGTAGAAAGGTGGTTTCTAGAGGCAGAGGGGGTGGGAAGGAGAGATACTCGTTAAAGGAACAAAACTTTCAGTTTTAAGATGAATAACTTAAAAGATCTAATACAGAGCATGGTGGCTATAGTTAGCAATTCTGTATTTTCACCACAAAACAAAAGCTAACTATATGCTGTGATACATTTGTTAACTAACTCAATTGTGACAAGCATTTCATCAAATATATGTATATGAAATCATTTTGTATACCCTAAAACACAGAATCTTATTTGTCAATTTTACCTCGAAGCTGGAAAATTTTAATAAAGAAAATTTTATAATTAATATCAAATGCTCATTAAAAATTAAAACCAAGTATCATAATTATGATGTCAATAATTTTGACAAATGAAGCACATATATATGTTTACTTCTTAGATGAGACAAATAATTTTAAATCAAGTTGAGAAAAGAAAGTACTGACAAAGCAGTTCACTTTAAGTAATCTGGGTTTTCCCAAATAGTGACATGAGAGCCAGTCATTTCAAAATGGACAGCCTGAGTTCCTCTTCAAGAATCAGAAATGTAGGTCAGGGCTCTGCTGACTTTCCCATTTGTCTCAGAGCTGAAGATCTGAAGTGATCATTGACAGGCAGGTGGTGGGGCAAGAAGACAGACAGCCTAAGAGAGCAGCAGGCCAGCTCTGAAGAGGAAGTGTGTGCTTCACACAGGTGGAGAGGTGAAGAGACATCCATAATCCAAATGCTTACAGGTAGCCCTATGTCCTTCTGGAAATGCACAGAAGGAAATATACTTTTCTCTATAAACTGCCTTGTTAAGCTGGTTCTGTAATGTTGTTTGACATCGTATCACTTTTTAATTACTAATATTCATATATTCTGTTAGGTGAGTAGTTAATTTCTAACTAGGAATGTTTATGTCTTCTGTTGCCTCTTATTTATCAAGAAAATATCTATGGCTAACATACTGTGAAAGGGATTTCTATGTCCCTAAGTCATGAGAATGCTTGTTTTTAAAAAATGTTATATTTTATGCTCTTGGATGAGCCATGCTTTGAAGTTGTTGATTCACATGTAAGACTCAAGTTTCACTAAACAGATAAAAGCATAGTCACAGAATAATGTTGATTTTTAAGTAACTGAATTATCCAGTACTGTAAACTGATTAATAAAACTCCAGCTATGAACTGATGGGAGTCTGGTATTTCCATAGCTTGTTTCTTCTGAGCTGGGCAGAGGGAAGGCTCTGTGAGTTTAACTGGTGGTAGGCACATCTACCTTTGACTCATTTCATTTTTCTTCATCTTGCATCCTTTTTCTCTGAAGTTCTGAGATTTTTTGACTTTTCCCAAGTTGTGCTCATCAAAGACTTATCTTCCTAGAGCATGGTAAATGCATAACTCTAGTCAGGAGAAGAATTCATTATCAGAAATTAGAACAGAAAGAACTGTCTGATGCAAGACTAGATTAGGAGGAATTATCTTTTAATGAGGAAAAAAGGGCCTCCTAAAATAATACATGGTTATTTTTTAAAAGCAATTTTTTTAGTTGTGGATGAACCTTTATTTATTTATATGCAGTGCTGAGAATCAAACCCAGTGCCTCACACATGCCAGGCAAACGCTCTACCACTGAGCCGCATCCCCAGTCCTCAGAGTGGTTTTTGAAGGGCATCAAGTTCCATTCTTTGGCTTTCCTCCTCCACCTCTTACTGTGCTCCTCACATGCTACACATATTATAATATGTATTTGCCCTGGTTTTTCCTTCCCTTCCTTCCACTCTTCCCTTCCTCCTCCTTCCCTCCTTTTCTTTCCAATCGAAGGTTCCCATCAAAGACAATAATTGTTAGGAAAATGTAAAGCTTTATTATTTCATTAAAATATTACAATTTAAACATTTTTCATATCTTTTTTCAAGGAAGAGCTAAGCAGCTTTTTCCTGCTTTCGGGCATGAATCAGGTCACAATTCAATTGGACGTGGTTATAGCTCTCCACATACTCTTCAGCTGGTGCCATGGAGGTACAGTATTTGGCATACTTTTTATTCAACAAATAGGCTCTTGGGTTATTGTAATTTTCAGGCATTATGCCTTGCTCTCTGAAGAATATCACACTGGGAAAATTATATGTACATAAAAATTACATGGAACAAAATAAAAGTGGTCCAACCTTCCTCCAAGTGCAGGATTTCTATCTTAAGTATCACTGATGAACTGTCTCTAAGTGCTGTTAAGTAAGAAGCTATTACTTTGAGTGAGCATATTCAATCTTTTCGATTCTAATATATTATTTTTTATAACTTATATGACTGATCAAGTGTTTGAATTTAATTCAAATCTATGAACCATAGTGACTGTCACTATGTGCCACGCTCTTGGGGTAGTCTTTCATTCCTCACAAAACCCACGCAGTCCTACTATGTGCTATTATTATTTCTGTCTCCTAATCAAAATGAACTTTTGGTCTTATTCAGTAGACCAGAGTCCTGTGAGACAGGCATAAATGATCTTGTGGAATCCAAGAAGGGAATCTTCAGAAGTTCAGCCGGGCAACAGTTGGCACTTTGGAGTTTCTCTTCGGAATAATAGTGTCTTGGGCAAGGATTCAATTACTGGAAGACAACACCAAGGCAGAGTTCTTGACCTTGAATGAAGTTTTGCTGACCCAATTATTCAGAGCAATGACCTCATCGATAGGGTGGGACACAATTATGTTGGAGCTATAGATGCAACCCCATCAACGGAACTAACCCTCCCCACCGCCACCCAACAGGATGATATTAGACATTTCCCCAGTCAGATTGACAGCTATTTTAGAAGGTTTGGAGGAGATAAGACCTCTGCTCTTTCCCAGCTTCTTGAAATAGGCAAACAAGGAGTAGGACTTTTGTTTATACATTCAAGTGATAAACAACATAGAGAATGTTTTTTGTTTTCCACTTAAATGTTGCTAACTCCTCTAATCTAATAATCTTATTTAAAAGAAAAAAAAACATTTTTGTATGATTAATACAATCTAGGTTGACTTTTATGGAACAATGGCTTCTTTTTTTTTTTTTCTTTCCATATTCTGAAAAACCATTGACTTACCAATTCACTCCTGAATGTTGTGAAATCTGATGGTCCAGTGTTTCTGGTTTTTTCCTTTCTTCCATTTTTGAAAATCAGGGCATCTGGCCAAATCTGAACTCTTTAACACTTTCGGCATTTTTTTATGTATTTTTAAAATGGTTTCATGGTAATATTCACCAATTTCTTTAAGGTGCTAAAGATGTGGTTTGTCTAAACTTGGATTGTTAAGTTTCTTTAAAGTAGTTATTACCTTAAAACTTCTTTTGCATGTCTTTGGTTTCAATTCCCTATTGATGATAACAATTATTTTTATCACTACTTCAACATTTAAATATTTATAATGTGTATGTATATACTCAGTACATAAATGGAAATATTCAATTGCATTTATATTATGAGACAAGTTCATTCTTTAAGTTTTGTGTTCCAAGGATAAGGATCTTTTAAAATCAAATACTGGCCTTTAATTATCACTCTCTTGATAATATTTAAAGATATTTTAATGCAAGAATTTCTAGGAAATGCCTATAATAAAGTTCACAGAATCACCTCTATGTTTTTCTTAATATGAATTTCATTTCATCAATATTGCACTTCATTGTCATTTGACATTATAAAATGATCTTACTCTTTTTTTTTTTTTTTTTTTTTTTTTTTTGGTGGTGCTGGGGATCTGCCCAGGCCCTGAGCATGCTAGGCAAGTGTTCTACCACTGAGTTATACCCCAAAACCAATGACTTTAAATCATTCAGTTTTGGTTACAAAAGTCATATATCCATTATGTAATTTTTAAAATGCAGATATATGCAATATTAAGGTGAAAAAATCAGAGGTTGTTGTCGTTAATATCTTAGTGCATTTCTCTTTAATTCACACATTTATTTACTTATTTTTAACATTGAGTCCATATTAAATATGTTGTTTTACAACCTGCTTTTTAATTTAACAATATATTGTGATCATTTTCCCATATTATTAAATTAACAAATTTTATGTGGTTATTAAGCACTAGGTTTTTCATTTGCAAGAATATGATTTTATTCATTATATTAATAATTTGCTGATAAAATAGCTTTTATCTATAAAAAGAACAATAGATTGGTTGAGTAGCTTTAAAATGGGGTTCAGATTCTGCAGTGTCCAGGGTTTATTTTAATCTTACCTTTAAAAAGTGACATAGCTTCAAAATGCCTCTATTCTCCATGTTAAAATAGGAGAGCTAATTTTATTTGCTCTTTAGACAATTGGAGGAGCCGAAAGACTAGCTATAGTCTTAGGTCATGCTGCTGAACACCAACAGAAGCTCACTGTAATAAACTACTTGACAAAAGTATATCTTAGTCCTAAATGTTTTTGAATAGAAATCATTTAAATAGTGAAAAATACATTAAAAATGCAATAGTGTATTCTTCTGAGCTTCTTGTTGTAATATTTATTGTACAGCTAATTTATTATTTTATCTGTTTGTTTTCAGGAATTACAAATATACGCTGCTCTGGCCACCTCTGGGTAGAGCCAGCCACCGTTGTTAAGATGGGTGTGAATATCTCTATATATTGCCAAGCAGTCATTAAGAACTGCCAACCAAGGAAACTTAATTTTTATAAAAATGGCATCAAGGAAAGATCTCAGATCACAAGGATTAATAAAACAACAGCTCAGCTTTGGTATAAAAACTTTCTGGACCCACATGCCTCTGTGTACTGCACTGCTGAATGTCCTGGAAATGTCAAGGAGACACTGATATGTGGAGAAGACGTTTTTTCTGGATGTAAGTGGTGGGGCACATTCAAAAAGCAAACCCCAACCAGTCCAATAAGGCACTGGTAATTGCTAGGCTTATCTGAAAACAGGCAAACCGACATAGTCCACCTCTCAGATGGGCTTAATACGGAGTGTCTAATGCAAACATCTCCAGGTTCAGGTTATTGAACTAAGAGATAAGGATGCGGGGGGACCCGGGCAGAGAAGACATAGACTGTGGACTGGGTACAGTCCCTTTCCAGATCCAGCCTTCATGGGGGTCCAGTATGCCAGATCTTTTGACTTTCCAAAGGAAGACAAAAATATGAATGTTTAATACAAATTCTCCAAATTTTAAAATATTGAGAAAGCATTCGAAATGCTACTAGCCTGGTCAGACAGGGCATGTGTGAAAGTTAGTGCCCTCAGATTTAAAGTATTGCCCTTTTCACCTTTTTCTCATTTCATTTGTTTTCCAAGCTAATATCATCACCCTTGAAAAAGATACCATTCAGAGACTTTGAGGCCAAGATTCACAAACTAGTTCTGTATTTTCACTATACTCCTTACTAGTTGTGTAACCTTGAGCAATTTGCTCAACCCATCTGAGCATCAGCTGCTTGTCTGTAAGATGAAGCCAATTACACTAGCTGTGTTAAGTACTAAATTTCAATAATTTACTTAAATGCATATTATAAAATTTAAAGTACAATACCAGTACCTAAATCCTTAAAAATATGTCTTTTCAATAAAACATAGGTAGCAGTTGATACAATTCCCTGCTCCTAATCCCATTACCCCTATTGTGAATCAGTTTGTTATTGTAATTATGAAGAAAAAATTTAGTCAAGTTAATCTGAAAAATATATGCCAAATACAATTTGTGTTCATAGTATTCTAAAGGTGTTACTGCAGTAAGAATTGCTGACTTATATAATGACATAATACTTTGTTCTTGGTTTTACTATAATGAAGGATACATCAATAAGATCAGCAGTGTTTCAATCTAGACATTCTCTATAGTACCTTCGCCCACTGTCAGTGAAAGATACAGGGCTTTGGGGTTTTTGCTGTGTTCCCATCCTCCGTGTTTCTGAGAATCATATCTGAGTTCTTGCTTCCTCCTCCCCTCTGCACCTTAGCTATAACGAGGGCCAGACCGATGACTTCCACATGAAGTCATTGCCACGTCCCAGTATGGCCTCTACTGCAGCTGCCTGGAAAGCAGGAGGTTTCTTCATTCTGTAATGAGGCCATTGAGCTGCCAAACTCTGGGCAGCTGATCTTGCCTGCTTCTCAAATGAGAACTATGGGAAGATGTACAGATGAGTTGAGGAGGGAATGTTTTGGAGTCAAAGAATGAAGTTGGTAAATATACGCCTTAAACTAATGCCTTCTACATGTGAAGCTTGCCCTAAATTATGGAAATGAAACCACAAGCAGATACTTTATCTGAGGTATGAAATCTCCTTAACTTGTCCACATCCTCAGGAAATAAAACCAACCCTCAATACTTAAATACTTTGCTACCTGTCCTTTGCAGGGAGCGGGCGTAAAAGTGGAGAGAATATACAATTTCTTCAGAGGGCAAGAAAGCAACCTCCACAGTAATGGGAAAGAGTTGGTCATTAATTCAGGCTAGAGGAAAAAAAGGATGTAAAACAAGTATCGCCTCTTTTAAAAGACAAAATTTCAACAAATACAGCTTTTAGATCTAATTGGATTTTGTGATTCAAGAAATGGAGCAGCAAGCTCATTCTATAAAGTGGCGGGACAGAACACTTGGATTTTATAAAGTGGGAAGAAGAAAGCAGAACAATTAAAAATGTGGGGTTGGTTACCATCATACTATTGCAGGTTACTTTCCTCATAAAGGTTAAAGTAGAGGGTACTTCCTTGTCCTGCTGTTTCAGGTTGACTGGGCCTTTTCAGATTGGTTGTTGTGAGCCTTCTGTTTTCAGGAAAAAACTGATCTCTAGAGGGGTTTGGCCTGATGCCTTAAAGTTTCAGTTGGAGTATGCGGCACTTACCACAAGTCACTCCATTTTGGTTTGGTCTGCTGGGGTCTAGAGTAGGAGCTTAATCCCAAACCATGGCCTCTTACAAATTTTATTTAGCACCCCCTTTCCTGTGTGGGCAGTTTGTGTGACCCATTTTCTCAAAAGCCCCCCTAGTGTTGGCTGAGAGGCCTCTGTCCCAAACCCTGGGCACTGTTTCAGTTCAGAGAATGTCTCCCTTCCAGACGACCTGTTTCAATGCTTTCATTGTCTGCTGATGGCTGTTTAGAGAGAGCATCACTCTTTCCATTCATTTCACTGGGGCGTTATAACTCCTTACATGGATTTCTGGTTATGAGCACGAAAGCACAACTACCAGGTAAGAATTTACTCAAACCCCTGGATTTAAGCTGAATGTGCTCTTGGGCTCTGCATTCTTAGCAAACAAAACTTCCTATTTAAGTAGGTCAGAATAAGGTTTTTGAGGGTTTTGTGGCATTCTTGAAATCACATTGCTTTCACTAAACTATCTGAACACAGTATATTCGTCCTGTGAACTTTACTATGTCAATTTATCATTATTGTTTTGAACAAAATGAGATTATGCACTTTTTCTGACTGGAGACAAGTCAAAAAATAGAAGACAGGGCTGGGGAGTGCTTGCCTCACAAGCACAAGGCCCTGGGTTCAATCCCCAGCACTAAAAAGAAAAAAAAAAAAAAAAGAAAATGAGTCATTGCTTTCCTTGAAATGACATTCATATATATTTAAAAGTTTCTCTACTCAAACGTTTAATTTGTGAAATACAATCACAATTTGCATTATAAGCCATAATCTTAAACACTTAAATTCTTCTCTGTGATGAAATGCACACATATGAGAAATTTATTCTAACAGAGTCAACCAATCATAGGTTAAAATGTTGATGAGATATCTTTTTCATTTAAAAAAATACCAGATCAGACACAATCATTTCCACTTAATCATTTATTTAAAATTTTAAGCATCTTTGACTTAGACTTTTCACCATCTTTGACCTCTAGTTATGACAAAGAAAGCCCATTTTACCCAATAAAAACCCTGGAATATTCATGTTTAACATTACTATTAAGTATGTACCATTACTGCACATCAGGCCTGGCCTGTGCCCTCCTTGAGTAAGGAATTGCGGGGTGCTTTTCTTTATTTTTTCTTTTCTTTCTTTCTTTCCTTTTTTTTTTTTTTTTTTTTTT
>JAJEJO010000603.1:528894-540390 GCA_020662805.1 Glaucomys volans | reverse complement strand
CTTTTTTTTTTTTTTTTTTTTTTTTTTTTTTTTTTGCAGTGCTGGGGATGAAATCCAGGGACCTCTGCATGCTAGACAATTGCTCTGTCACCCTCAGCCCTCTTCATTTAATGGCTCTCATTTTATTAGTCAAGTCATGCAATTCATAGAATAGAATTCATTGAGTGCTTTCTATGCATTAAAATGTGCTAAATGCTAGAAATGCAAAGAGGGAATCAGAGACCGTGCTTTCAAAAAGAAAGAACCTTTGGCTAAGGCTCTGAATAAATAAGAATCCTGGTTGGTGACTGGTGACTGTCAGGATAATAGAGGGGAGGTGGGAATAATTGGAAAAAGCAATTAGGCCTTCTGTGTATTTCAGGGTATTCTCTAGAATCTTGTTGAACAGCAGATTTGTAGTTTTGGTTATTGAATAACCTGGCAGTAAGATTGAGCAGCCAGTTGATGTGACTCTCATAACCATACTCACAGGCCCCTGTACGTTGCTTCACATTTTCAAAAACTCTGCTTATTTGTGTTTGTGTAGAGTTGTCTTTTGCAAAGTTAATTAACCGCCAGGCATTTATAATTCTGAGCATTCACTTCATATAGAATGCTGTGGAGCTACATAGTCCACGAAATTGACATTTGTCTTTTGTGATTGCCAAATCAATGACTGTATCTGAAAGTATGGGAAATTATTGTAATCAACAAGGAATCACATTGCAAGCAATGTCCAGAATGATTTATGTTTCTACACCTTCCTCCTTTAAGGCTCAAATAGAACCTAAAGATTTCTTTTACCCTACTTGGAGCCCAATTTCTCCTCACTTTAGCTCAATGTTACAACTCACCTGAATGTTTTAAAGTATTTAGGTGTGGTCCCAACAGGTTTTTAAAATTGTTACATCAATTGCATTCAATACAGAAAGTTAAAAAAAATTTAGACTAGCAAAAACAGAAATACTTACCAACTCCATAATCCCATAATTGTACCAATAACATAATTTTCCTTAATGATTTGGAACATGTCTTTTGAGTTTCAATCATTCTCTCTTTCAAATGAAAAAATCACTATACTGAACTGTTTTACAACATACTTTTTCATTTTATCATATGGTCATTATGTAACATGGAGGGTGGATGTCAGGTGGGTTCTTCGTCTTGTGAATTTGAAGAATGAAGTCCACGGACACAAGGATGAGAGCAAAGTAACAGGATGTATTAGAGTAATAGAAAGAAAGCAGAGCTCCTGAAGAGGGAGGGGTTCCAAAAGAGGGATGCCCATGGGTGTCTGTTATCTAGGAATTTTGGGGGGCTTGATTGTCCCTGTGATTGTCTTTTTCAGCAAATCTGGGGAAAAGTGATTTCTAAGCCTTAATCACCTCAAGGGTGGGCTGGGGTCCGTTGGAGCAGGAGGAAGTACTTTTGGAGATAAAGTACTCTAGGTCTGTTAAGAGATTGTCCTTGTGGCTAGGAATAGCTGAGATCAGAAGCTTGATTTCCTAATTCTCTCTTCCTCCTTCTCTGAGACCCTTTTTCTGACTGCTTATGGGTTGTTTATCTTTCTGTCTCAAATACTTAATAAATATATTTCTTATGTCTTTCAAAGCCTAGATTCTTAAATTGACTTATTTTTGGATGGATTTTAGGAGTATACTATAGCGTATTTAACCCTATGTTGGAGTATTAAGGTAGTTTCCAATACTTTCAGAGCACATTCTTTTAACCAAATATTTTTATACATCTATGAATAATTTATTAAAAATGCATTGTAATATGTTATTCCCACTTTTAAAGATTGTGATATGTAAAGTGTCATCCATAAAGGTTGTACTCTTGCCAGAAGTTCATGAGAGGATTTCCCTGAGTCCATCCCAACACTGTGTCTTTACATATTTCAAAATCCTTGCCAATTGGATAGATCTAAATGATATCTCTTATTATTTTGATTTGCAAAGAGGATAGAATTTATATATTTTTATTACTTTACAAGTAATATTCTTATTCGATGGCTTGCAGGTGAAATGGAAGAGTACATTTGTACTTAAATCTTTGGGTGTAACTTCACATACACACATCTCTGTCTTTATTCTTTATGATTCCCCCATTCCTCCATTTGTCATGTGCTTCTCTGGGTAATCAAGTATCCCAGGCAGTATTTCCCATGTAGCAACAAACTCAGAGAGCCACACTTGATAAGTAGGCATATTATTAGCACTTAGTATTTCCATACTTTTTTAAAAAAAAATTCTTGATCTTGGTTACCTATTATTGTATGATATAACTGAAAATTCCAAGTGCCATTGTGTAGTTGTTGGAAATTCATAGGCTTCAGAAGGTGGAAGGACTGAAAGGTGTCATCAGAACTGGCGTCTTTTCCCACCCCTTGGGTTTGGTTTTCCCCTTCGTTCTTAAACAGTGTGAAGGCTGCTAAAGACTGTCCAAGGTGACAAGGTGGCCACCAGTAACTCAGCTCACCTGCTACTCACACAGCAATTTTAGGGGGGAAATGTCCTCTTTTATAATGACTTAAAAAAAAATAGTCCCTTGGAGAATTCTGATGGGTTCATCTGGAATCATGTGCTCATTCCCAAGGGGCATTCTCATATTAGCCAGCCTAAGTGAAGGTCGTACTTCTGGGTAGGACCTAGTTACTGACAGCTTTGGGGTGAGGGTGGAGTGGGGTAAGGTTGGGGTGAGGGATTACAGGGATGTAAGTTCTCAAAAGGGAAAGAAGCTAGCAGATACAAAGTAAGGATGTATTTCATAATAAGGCCACTAGGAAGAAAGCTGAACAGGGCTGGAGGTAAGAGGAGAGGGACGAGTGTGTGTGTAGCAAGGAGAGAGAGGGCAGGGAAACCTTGAAGTAGAGATCTGTGAATGCCGAACTATTTATAAATTCTTTTTGATGTGGCCTTGGTGGCAAAATATACATAGCATAAATGTACATTTTTAGCTGTTTAAGTGTGCAGTTTAGAGGCATGAAGTACATTCACATTGTTATGCAACCATTACCCCACTCTCTCCAGAACTCTCTTCTTGCAAACTGAAACTCTTCATCCATTAAATAAAACTCCCCATTCCCCCTACGCCAGCCCCTGGCCACATCCATTCTACTTCTTGTTTCTAATTGTTTGTTCTTCTAGATCCCTCATGTAAGTGGAATCGGGAGGTGTTTCTTCTTTTCTGTCTGCTTATTTTATTAGCATAGTGTCTTTGAGTTTCATTCATGTTGTAGCATGTGTTGAAATTTCCTTCCTCTTGCAGCTCAGTAACATTCCTTGGTAAGTATGAACACCAGACTTAAAGCAAGTCAAGGAATATGTCCCAAAGGAGGAGATCATCTGCTGGAGTAGCAGAAAAAAAAAAAATTGTAAAGAACCCTTTCACAAGAGCCTAAAAACGGAGATTTCAAGGAGGGAGTGACCATAATGTCAAATGCTGCAGAAGTCAAGTTCAAAAACAACTTACAGAGAGCACAGAGTTTGTGGAATAGAGTCATTATTGACCTTGGCAATGGTGGTTTTGGTAGAATTGTGAGAGCTGAGTCCTGATTATTTGGGGCTCAAGAGTAAATGGGAGATGAAGATTAACGGACTGTTTTCAGATGTTTTGCTGTTAAGAGGAGGGTACAGATACAGTGGCAGTTGAAGGAAGATAGAAGTTGGGAGAAGACTTTTTAGTGCACAAGGACTGAGAGGAACTTGACCTTGTTAGTACTGCCAAAGGAGTGGAGAACATAGTACCGGAAGAAGGAGCAATGTTTGATGGCAGAGTGGGTTGCAAGGTGAGATGGATGGAATGAGGAACAGAGAGGTGCTCAGTGCTGGTTGGCCTGGTTTCCCAAGTAAAAGGGACAGTTTATCAATTAACTACATTGCAAAGAACTTCGTGTTTCTTGTGGATGCTCCTAAGTTGATACATTTTGTTGCAGATCCACCAGATGCTCCTAAGGAGGTCACCTGTGTCATTTATGAATATTCAGGCAACATGAGTTGTATATGGAATGCTGGGAAGCTCACCTACATAGACACAAAATACGTGGTGTACTTGAAGAGGTAGGTTCCTTCTGAGGGCTTCATGTGTGCAGTTCTACTCCATTCAGCCTGGGTTCTGCCTAGGCAGAAGTTCAAGAAATCAGCTTCAAACATTAAATATGTGCTCTGATTATCCCCATCTTCCTAATTATAATTGGGGAAAGTAACATCCTGTTTGGGGCCATTAATATTTTAATATTACCTTGTGGGGCAGTGTGTTCTATGACTTTTCTGTCCTTACCTAATGCTGTAGCTCAGCATAGCTTCAAACTGGCTTAATTCCTAGCCCCATTCTCCTTTTAGGGTTAGGACAATTTACTCAATTCTCAAAATTCTCAAAATTGAGTAAATTGAGAATTTACTCAATTCTCAAAATTTAATTATTTATTTATTTTGGTACTTGGAATTGAACCCAGAAGCACTTAACCACTGAGCTACATCCCCTGCCCTTTTTCTTATTTTATTTTATTAGAACAAGGTCTCGCTAAGTTGCTTAAGGCCTTAGCCAAACTGCTGAGGCTGGCTTTGAACTCACGATCCTCCTGCCTCAGGTTCTGGAGCCGCTAGGATTACAGGCATATGCCACTCCGCCCAGTGCTGAGTCTTTATCTCTAACAAGGATTTCAAAATAGAACCTAATGCACAGGTTTGTTCTAATTAAATAAATGACATTTGGCTTTTAAAGTGTGTATCACAGTGCCATCCATGCTCATAGTTGGCACTAAATTCATTGGTGTTTCTGTCCCCATGTGGGAATCCAAAGAGGTCCCCCAGAAGGAAAGGGAATGTCAACTCAGCCCTGGCACATTCTTGACACATGTAGCAGAAAGAAATTTCAGGACATATCAAAAGAGACACAGAGATTTATTCAGGGAAACAAGCCACAGAGAAGGATGCATGCTCAAGGGGAGAGGGACTGTGGGCACTTGAGGGTGAGACATGCTTTTGTGGTCTCAAACTTCCTTTTCTAGAAGAAATTTTGTAAATGATGAGCATGTGTAGTGTGGGGGAGGAGTCAGTTCAATGAGCTTGATCTCTGGATCATGGAGCACAGAGCTGATTATGGCGGTCTGTTTCTTCTCAGAATCTTCAGGTTGATATTATCTAGGTAAGAATGCCTGGATGTACCCTTACCATGGGTTTTTAACAACATCTTTCTCTAGGCTTCTTTTAATTAGTCTAAAAATATGTTCTATAAGCTAACAAGAGATATAAGCACTAATTAACTGGACTTAGAGTACTCTAAGATATATTGAACCTTGTAAGCATTCAGGCCTGGAGGAAAAACAGGCCTGGGAGTGAAGTGAGGAACTTTGTGGAGTATTTAGATTTAAAGTGACAGTAGATAACCCTATATCTTCTAGCCCACCTCAGTATTAACCCCCAAATATAAATTTAGTGTCTATGTAGGCCAATCAGTTTTTCTAAGGGGGTGTCCAGAGCATAGGACTTTCAGTTTGTTTTTAAGGTGTTAAAGAACCTGAATTTTTCTTTTTTTTCTTTTTCTTTTTTTTTATTTAAAGTTTTAAAACTTGGGAAGCTGTGGGCAAACTGGGGAGAAGTTGGTCACCTTAACCATGTTTCTTGTTTTATTTATTTTTAAATAAGCAATGCCTTCTGTAGTGCATTTGAAGTATTAGTAATCTAAAACATTTCAAGAACTACCTATATTTTAAAGGACCTACTGGACCCTTACTGCGTGCCAAGCACTGGACCAACAGCCTTAGGTCCGTGGCCTCCTTTAATCCCCAATACAACCTTGTGAGATACATACAATTATTTCTTCCACTTTTATAGACAAGGTACAGAGGCTTAAAGAAGTTAGGTGATGTGTCCAGACCCAGGCAGCCACAGAGAGGGACAAATGGGACAGCCTCCTTCCTGTCTTAGGGTGTTCCTGCTGAAGGGATGTGGGGAACCAGATCAAGGGCATATTTTAGAGCTAGCTCTCTCTCTCTCTCTCTCTCTCTCTCTCTCTCTCTCTCTCTCTTACTCTCTCTCTCCTGTTAGATACTCAGAATAATTTTAATTAAATAAAGCATAAAAAGGAACCTATCTTCAAGAAATTCTGGATAAAAACTGGACTGATTGTATGAATACATCACTAAGCCTGGGATTAGCAAGTGCTTGCTATGGGCATGAAGTTCCTGCTGTTCATTCTGAGCAGGAGCTGAACAGGATGGTCAGATATCAAAGAAACGATGAAACACTGAGATCAGAGGCAGACAGCAGTGATGGATAACATACAGTATGCTAAGTACTATGCTTCATGTGTTATGTCTTCAATTCTCAGCTCTGCCTTGTGGGGTAACTATTGTTCTCTTTTTATAAGGAGCTTGGAAAGTAGACATTGCCCCTCCAAAGTCCCTTGGTTAAGAAGTAAGGGAGTTGGAATTCTAACAGTTATCTCTTTGGCTCTACAGTCTGAGACTTAACCTCTACCCCTTGCTGTAGGTTAAAGCAGTCCTCTGAGATGAAAAGAGGTCAGGAGGATGAGAAAACTAGAGTCTCATTATTAAGTCAACATTAGAAACATGAAAATGAGAGCTGTCTGAGGGCAAACCCCATACTTTAAGTGCACAGAAAAGCTAAGAAATAGCAAATTACCATAGGAAAGCTTGGTAACTTGAGGACTTTTACTGTTTTCTGGAACCTATAAGTATTTCATAGACTTCTGTTTTTCTTCATTTTTTCCTTTTTGCTCTCTTTCTCTTTCTTCTTTCTTATATAACAGCCTTATTAAGTATAATTCACCTACCACACAGTCCACCTTATTTAAAGTATATACTATTCAACTATCACCACAATCGATTTTAGAACATTTTCATCATGCCACAAAGAAACCCCATGTCCTTTAGCAGTCACTTATTTCTCCACAACTCTCCCAGCCTATGGCAATCACTATTTTTTTTTTTGTTTATGTGAGTTTGCTTTTTCTGGACACTTCATATCAAAGGAATCATACAATAGTTGGTCTTTTGTGACTGGTTTTTTCATTTAGGCTGATGTTTTCAAGGTTCATCCATGGTGCAGCATGTTTCGGTGTTTCAGTCCTTTTACAGCTGAATAATGTTCCTTTCTGGGGCTACATCACATTATTTTTATCCATTCATTAGTTGATGGACGTTGGATTATTTCCACCTTTTGGCTACATGAATAATATTCTATTAACATTTATATAAACATGTGTTCTCATTTCTCTTGTACATATACTAGGAATAGAATTTTTGGGTCATATAGGAATCACTGGAGGAAGTTCCAGACTATTTTCTAAAAGAGCTGCAATATTTTATATTTCCACTAACTATAAAAGGGAGGGTTCCAATATCTCCATGTCTTTGCCAATGTTTGTTAGTGTCTTGTTGGTTCTTGTCATCCTATTACATATGGGTTATAGCTTAGCTTTTTGTCGCTGTCACCAAAATACCTGTCAAGAACAGCTTAGAGGAGAAAAAGTTTATTTTGGTTTCAGAGTTCTCAGTCAATGGTTGGTCAACTCTGGGCCCTAGGTGAGGCAGAACATCATGGCAGAAGGGTATGGCTGGGAAGAACTACTCAGCTCATAGAAGCCAGGAAGCAGAGGGAGGGAGGAACCAGAGGGAAAAGATATAATTCCCAAGGGCATACCCCCAGAAATCCACTTTGTCTTACCATACCCTACCTGCTTACAGTTACCACCCAGTATAGCAATCCTTTCAAATTGTTAATTTATCAAATGGATTAATCCACTGATGAGGTCAGAGCTCCCATAATATGATCATTTCATCTCTGAACATTAACAAAGGAGCTTTTGGGGGGATGTCTCATATCCAAACCACAAAGGCTAATTCTTGCAAGCCCCACTCACCTGCCTTCTCAGGTTCCTAACAGTGAAGCTGCATTGCTAATTTATAAGAGACATATCACAACTTGAGAAAATATGTTCATTAGACAAAATTTCAAACTTGTTAATCACCATTTAGTATCATTATCTAATTTCCTATTTAGTATCATTGAAATAGTCTCCAAATATTTTATGACTATTAATTGCATATTTCTTTTGTAGTTCTTTAAGGCATTCAAAATTGTACGTTTAAATTGTTTGCCACTGACTTTTGAAGGACACATCTACCTTATAAAAAATACCTGAAGTAGTTATGAGTACTGAGATTGTTTCAGACTCAAAAAGTCACTCTGATTGCATTAAGAATAGATTCACAAAAGAGAATGCTTTCAGAAATATTCATTGGAAAGAGCATGTGTTAGAGTTTTATAGTTTATTTCTAGTTCATGTATCTTTTATGATGTAAATATCATAACGTCCCAGTGCAGTGCATTAGGTAGCTTTCAATTTCTACAACAAATCTTGGGATAATCAACTTGTAAGGAGAAAAGTTTATTTGGGCTCACAGTTCCAGAGGTTCCAGACCATGACCAATTGGCTCTGTTGCTTATGGCCTGTCCTAAGGCAGCACATCATCCTGGAAGCATATGGCAGAGAAGAACTGCTCACCTTATGACCAGAAGGAAAAGAGAAAGGATGGGGAAGGTGGCTGGAGCCCCACTATACCCACTAAGGATAGAAATCTGAAGACCTCTCAGAGGTTGCTTCTCTTGAAGCTTCCACTACCTCCTGGTAGCTCCGCAGGCTGGAACATTCCAGATCCAAACTACAGTGTGCAGTCACTTAAATAGACAGCACCTTATTTATATCAGATCAAGATGGTATATATTAGAGAGTTGGCATGGCAATTCAGTTACACTCCAAGACCCCAGGCTCTTCCCATCTTTCTATTCTGCAATCTTTAGTGTGTCAGCCTTAATCTTTAGATGCTGCATCTCTAGCTTTCTCATTCAAGATCCAAGCAGGAAAAGGGTCAAAGTGGAAAGGACATCCTCTCATGGACTTTCACCTACATGGTGTTGGCCAGTAAGATGCCACATGTCTGTCTACTCTGTTTGGATGGGAACTTGGCAGACGGGCATTACATGTGGAGTTCAGTACTGCCATCCAACAGCATCACATAGTTTCTAGCTGTGGCATCTTGGACAAGTTATTTAGCCTTGCTGAATCTCAACATCCAATGAAATGAGGATAAATAATATCATAGATCTAAAAAAAAGCAAATTATAAGTTGGCTTGTATATAGAAAATGCTTAGAAACAACAACAAAAAGAGATATCCTAGTCCATTCATGTTTCTATAACAAAATGCCTTAGACAAGATAATTTATTTTAAAAAAACCCAGAAATTTATTGCTTATAGTTCTAGAGACTATGAAGTCCAAGATCAGGGCACCAACAGAGTTGGTGTTTGGTGAGGGCCCATTCCTTACAGATGGTGTCTTCTATGTATCCTTACATGGCAGAAGGGGTAAGGAAGCTCTGTTCAAAGTCCTCTGTAAGGACCCTAAAATCATTCATGAGTGTGGAGCTCTCATGATGTAATCACTTTCTAAAGGTCCCAACCTCTTAATACTATTTCATTGGCAAATTTCAGCATATGAATTTGGTGAGGGGGTTACCAATATCAGACCACAGGGATATTACGGTGGCATGAAAGGCTAACTCCCTAGAAGTATGATTCTCATCATTCTCATCAACTACTAGGCTACTAGAAGTCCTCAAATCAAACCTTACTAATAAAGAAAAGAGAAAGATTAATGTAAAACTGTAAAATAATTACTCATTCGATATTATACACAGCAGTCTTATTTACATTATTTTCAAGCAATATAAATTACTTTTGGAAAATCTAGAAATACATTGAATGTGCTCTATTAAGAAAGGCTAATTTTCTAGTTATTGTACATATGTACTATTCATTCATTTAAACTAGATTATAAGCCCAGTGTGGACAAGGATTATTACCATATTATTACTGTTTATTACTGTATCAACTAATTTAGAACAGTGACTGATACCTATAAGTGCTCAAAGTATATTTGTAAAGTGATTATTCTACCTAATAACTAGAAATAGACATTTCTTACATTTCCCCCTTCACAGTCTAGTTAAATAAGAAGTCATGTGTATTTTTTAAGTTGTTTATTCCACTGTCTTTCTACAAATCCAATAGTACAGGTTGAACATTTCTCATCTAAAATCCAAAATCTGAAATGCTCCAAAATCAGAAACTTTTGACATTTCAACATAACACAAGTGGGAAATTCCACACCATGAAAATTTGTTCCATGTACAAAATTATATTTCAAATTGTATAAAATTACCTTCAGTTGTATACATAAGGTCTTTATGAAATATAAATGAATTTCATGTTTAGACTTGGGTCCCTTATCTAAGATATCTCATTTTTTTATACACACAAATATTCTAAAATGTGAAAAAATCACAAATCTAATACTTCTAGTTCTAAGCATTTTGGATAAGGGATAACCTGTAAACTGTAACTGAACGCTGACAAACCTAACCAAATTTTGAATTGATACAGTTCAGATTAATGGGATTTTATCATATTTTTAAAGAATGGGGAAGATTGTCATAAAAATGAACATTTTCCTCCAGCATATTCAAAGCACGAATTCCTGTAAGCACAGACGAATCAGAAAAGGAAGGATACATCTGTTCATCTTCTAGTTCATGAGAAACAAACTCATGAGCTGAAAGCAACTACAGAAAGAAAAAGTCAATTTCACTAGCAAACTACCAAGAAGATCTTTGCTCTCAAGATAAAAGTTGACTTAGAATGAATGTTGTGGTTAAGGTAGTTGGTACAGTATCAAGTCGAAGGCCCTCCCAGATCCTGGGGTGTTGGGGTATTTTCCACTTTGGCAGATAGGGAGAGATCAGTGTTGGCAAGGTTTCACTTCCAACTCATGTGGTTCTGTGTTCCAGTAAGGTCACAAAGAGAAACCTGTCACCTCAACCCACACACTGGTTTCAGTGGTGGCAGACAGGTGGGGAGCCCTCTTTGGCAGCACTGGGGCAGCACTGGGGCCTCCTGATGTTGGGTTGAAGTGTTAAGTAAAAGAATTACATCCATATTGCTTCAAGAGCTTTTTTCCCCACCATTCAGCTTCTTTGTGGCGGCTCCACCAGACACAGCTACATGGCTATTCATGTACCTTCTTCCTCTTGTATTTTGCTGAGCATACAAGGGTGGAGATAGAAAAAAATAAATAAATAAACTTGCTGATTGGTGTCTAGACACCAATACAACTTTGTTACTTTTTATAACCACGAATCTCAACTGGGTCCCAAGAGCTGCACACTAGTCTTCCTACATTTCCTACTGCTGTCCCATTGATCTCAGCAGCTTCATGTACATATGCTCTTTCTTTGTCTTGGAAATTCATGCAATGTCTGGTGCATTGCCTTCTACTTGATAAATATTTGTTGCATGAAAATGAATGGATAACCCTCCATTCTGTTCCATTCAAATCATTTTAGCAAATATTCATTTGATATTTCATGTCTTCCTGCATCATGTTAAACTCTAGAGACAAAAACAAAAGACAAAGCAAAACAAAAAAAAGAC
>JAJEJO010000603.1:470662-528794 GCA_020662805.1 Glaucomys volans | reverse complement strand
ATATATATATATATATATATATATATATATATATATATATATTTTGGTTCAATGTACACAAATGGAGTACAGCTATCATTTTTCTGGTTGTGTACAAAGTAGAATCATACCATTTGCATATTCATACATATACATAGTATAATGATGTTTGTCACATTCTATTATCTTTCCTTCCCCCGCCTCCTTACTTTCCTCTATACAGTCCATCCTTCCTCCATTCTTCCCCTGCCCCCGTCCCCCTTACATGCCATCAACTACTTATCAGAGAAATCATTTGGCCTTTTGTTTGTTGGGATTGGCTTATCTCACTTAGCATGATACTCTCCAACTCCATCCATTTACCTGCAAATGTCATAATTTTATTATTCTTTATGGCTGAATAATATTCCATTGTGTATATATACCATAGTTTCTTTATCCATTCATCTATTGAAGGGCATCTAGGTTGGTTCCACAATCTTGCTATAGTGAATTGGGCTGCTATAAATATTGATGTGGCTGCATCACTATAATAAGCAGATTTTAAGTCCTTTGGGTATAGGCCAAGGAGTGGGATAGCTGGGTCAAATGATGGTTTCATTCCCAGTTTTCTAAGGAACCTCCATACTGCTTTCCAGAGTGACTGCACCAATTTGCAACCCCCCCAGCAAGCTCATACATTTTTTACAAGAACACCAACAGTGGAATTTTTCAGGTACCATGGAAGACCAATAGGGCAAATATTTTCAAATTAGATACCATTTTATTTACTTTTTATTTTTAATTTTCCTTTTATTTCTTCTTCCTCTCCCCTACTCCTCCTCTTCCTCCTCCTCTTCCTCTTCCTCTTCCTTTCCTTTTTTGGTACCAGGAATTGAACCTGGGGCTTCACTGCAGAGCTACATTCCCAACCTTTTTTATTTTTTATTTTGAGACAGGGTTTTTCTGAGTTACTGAGGCTGGCCTTGAATTTGTGATCCTTCTTCCTTAGCCTCCAAGTCACTGGAATTACAACCATGTGTCACCATGCCTGGCTTAGATTGGATATCATTTTAGACCCTTAAAATCTGTTACCTACTCTATTAGTTCATAAGGACTGCTTATGGTTGCCACATCTTCTTTACCACGTATTTACTTCTAAAAAGCAAAATTCTTATATATGATCCCAAATGTTTATAAGACTGTGATGTTATGTTTCAGTAATTCTTTTAGGATTCAGTAAGCAGTTTGTATTTTAAAATCCATTTCCTCACCAATTATGAGCCCATAGAGCTAACTGTCAAATACAACTTTGTTACTTTTTATAACCACGAATCTCAGCTGGGTCCTGAGAGCTGCACACTAGTCTTCCTACATTTCACTAGCCAAGTCAAGCTGCAGCTAAGCCAGATAATTATTTTATTACAGTTTCTTTTGTATCTGGTCTCCAATATCTTCCCCTCTTTACCCTCTATTGATGATTTATTTCCTATTTTACTGAGAAAATGAGAGGAATGAGAAATACCACACCTCCCTCATCTATGAACGCACTGACATCTGTACCCGCAGACTTAATCTTCTCTTCTGTAACTGTGGATAAACCTCCATTGTTCTAAGGCCACCTTCCCACTTGTGTACTGGATCTGCCTGCTGGAGGACATCACTCCAACAATTTTCCTCTTTCCTCTGCCTCATCACCTTCTCTATCTTTACTGCAGCATTCCCATTAGCTTTCAAGCATCTGCAGCATCTACTTTTGGAAAATACAGTATTCCACTAGGGAATACAGTGTTCCCTAACACCACACTATCTCTGCTCCCTTTTATGACAGAAAACCTCCAAAGAGCTCTCTGTACTGTCTCTATTTAGTCCCATCTCATTCTTTTTTTTTTTTTTTTTTTGCAGTGCTGGGGATTTGAACCCAGGGCCTGTGCTTGCAAACCAGGCACTCTACCAACTGAACTATATCCCCAACCCCCATCTCATTCTTTCTTGGATCCTTTCTCACCTTCATTCACCACTCCACTGAAATAGCTTTTATCAAAGTCACTAAGGATTTCCCCATTGCCAAACCCAAGGGTATTTTCACACCCTTATCTTATATCAGGAGCATTTACCTTGACTCTTCACCTTCCTTTGGTTTCCATAGCACCTACTCCCTTCTGCTTCTTGTCTTATCTTGCTGAGTGCTTTTTCTCAGTCTCTTTTTCTGGTTCCTCTTCATTTCCGATAAAGTAATAAGGACCCAGAGCTCTGCCCTAGGACTCTTATTATCTTTTCCTACATTCATTACTTTAAATATTTCATTCAAATTTATGGCATAAAACTTCCCAATTTATATATCCAGTCCAAATACCTCTCCTGAGCTACAGCTGCTATTTATCTTAATGTCTCTTTTAACATTTCCTCTTAGATATCCAGAAGGTATCAGAGTTACCATTTTCTAAACCAAACATGAGTTTCCTCTACCCAGATTTGCTTATTCCATCTCAGTAAACCACATCTCTGTCCTTAGCATTATTCAGATAAAAATGGTTGGCGTCCTCCTGAATTTTTATCTTGCCTTTCGTCCAATTGAGCACCAAACTTTCTGGATCTACCTTGTAAAAATCTGACATCGTCTCACCACCTGCTCTGTAGTCCTGGGCCAAGTCAGTCACCTCCCACCTGGTCGGTCCAGGAGCTTCCGAATGGTTCCTTATTCTCTACCTTTGTCCCATGTAGTCCATCTGTTACTGCTTTTTAAGCCCAATGACTGGGTTCTTTTTCTCTCCAGGAATTGTGGAGTCAATGACAAGACGGAGAGCCTCTGAACAGTGAAAGAGACTTTTATTCTTGGCCAAGAATAGGAGAAGTGGGAGATATACTTGAAAATCAGTTTCTCTTTGCTTGTAGCCAGGAGGTTATAGCTATAGGGTAAAAAAAATGAGGAGTAGAGATAGGTTAAGAAGGGGGAGGAATATTCATGTATTTTATTATAGTGAAGTTAGAGGTTGTTAAGTGGTCACTTTGACAGCCATCTCAGATCCAACCAGTTTCGGCCAGCCCACCTGAAGAGGAATTGGCCTTCAGGCATCCTGTCCTCAAAGTCGGCAAAGTTAGGGTGGGATAGAATGGGATAGAAATTCAGCTAGGTAGTCCAGGCAGTAGAAGACCAAGGAAGGGAACACCTTATTCACAAGTAGATAATCCCTTTTCCTGGCATCTCAGATCTTGTCGCCCTTCTGTTTGGAGCATCTCATTTCAGAAATCAAAGCCAGAATACTTCCATGACTCTATATGCCTTTTAAATACCTCCCTCCTGGAAAACCCTTTGTTCTAGTCTCTAATCCCTTTCCATCTCCTTCCAACTGAAACCTCACTGACCTCTTTGCTATTCCTTGAACTGGCCAAGCAAAGTCCTGCCTCAGGGCCTTTGCCTATTACCTAAAAGCCCTTCCTCCCGAGAGCCACAAGGTTTGTTCCTTTACTGCTCTAATGTCACTTTCTCAAGTAGGCCTAACCTCTTCTCCCTAAATAGACAAATCCACACCCTTACTGCCAGAACTTTCTAGCACCTTTATTCTGCCTTATTTTTCTTCAGAACACTCACTGTCACAAAGCATCTTATATACGTTTCACCAGAATGTGTACTTCATGAGAATTACAACTTCATCTGCTTGGATTGTAGCCCCAGTGTATAAAGATGTGCTTGGAATACAGTTGGTGTTAGATAAACGTGTGTTGAGTGAGTGATTAAGTAAACCAATGATGCTATTCATCACTATTGCCATAATTTGGCAGTGTTTATTGAAAATTATTAATTAGGACAAGGACTGGGTGCATGGGGAACATCAGAGAAACCAATCAATTTCCTTCAACAAATAATATGCTATGCATTAACACCCACACACATACAGAAAGAAATAGAGAAATTTTAAAACTCTTCTGTTAGTCATCTTTTTGTCACCATGACAAAATATCTGAGAAAAACAGATTAGAGAAGAAAAGAGTTATTTTGGCTCTGGGGTCAGAAGTTTCAGTCCATAGCTAGTTGGATCCTTTGCTATGGGCCAAGGTGAGGCAGAGCATTGGCAGAGAGGGGGTAATGGGGCATAGCTGCTCACCTCATGGCAGCTGGGAAGGAGTGGGGACAGGGGCAGGTGCAGGCACCAGGAACAAGATAGACCCTTCCCGGGCATGCCCCCAGTGACCTACCTCCTCCAACTGGGTCTCAGCTAGATTAATCCACTGATGAAGTTAGAATTCCCCTGTGATCCAGTCACTTCCCTGAAGTCCCACCTCTGAACATCGCTGCATTGAGGACTGAGCCTTCAATACATAAGCCTTTGGGGAATATTCCAGATCCAAACCACGACAACTTTGTGATGTACAGTTCTGTGAGCAATAGAGGACAAACCAAAATGTTTTTCCTACTTTCTACTTTCCAGCACAAGGCTTTTGGCACCACATATGTGGGGAGGGGGCATCTTTCCATACACCCACTATTTCCCCAGGAGATCCAGTGTGGGTGTTCTCCAATTCCATTTGACACCACCTGTATTGAAGATAGCACCAGAACCCAGAGGTTAAGGGCTCAGTCCCACAATACTGATGCCCCCATTTCAGATGCCAGTCAAAAGCCCCAGGTCCTGACTTGTGCTTTTGATTGGCTAAAAATCAGTGTTCCCAGGACTCCCTCCTCTGCTTTATTAGCGTGACTCACAGAACTCAGGGACATGCTTTACTTAAATTTAACCATCTATTATAAAGGGTATTACAGAGGGTATGGATGAATAACCACATGGAAAAATGCACAGAGACACCTGCAAAGGCATGTGGAAGCTCCACCATTGGCCATTGGTTATCTACTCAGCCTTCAGCCCTGCTTCCTTCCCCAGTGGGAGGTATGAAGGGGATGCTGAAAGCTCCAGCCTCTCATCACTTGATATCCCTTGGTTGATCCCCTCACCCTGCCCCCACAACCAGCCTCCATCCGCAGGCTGTCCAGGAACACCCCCATCAGTCATCTCCTTAGGATACAGAAAGATACTTATTGCTTTAGAAATCTCAAGGGTTTTAGGAGCTGTGTCCTAGGAACTAAGCAGAGATCAAATATGCACAGAATTTATTATAATCACAATATCATGAGTTTTACGTAAAAATAGCCTTAAGGTATAATCAGTCATTATTAGTAAATTCTTCAACTAAAATAGTGCTTTGTGGCCTAGCATGGGGAAGACTTCAAAAGCAGACTTCAATCACCTAGTAACTGAAGTTAGTGTCAATTTGAGAATATATTTCCATTTTGACTTGAGGTCTTAATATGCATGATAAAAGAATTAGCCACAAAACAGTTAAGAGCATGTGTGGTTTTCTCTAACTGGAAAATATTAAAGATGCCCCACTTACCTCTTACCCATGGCTGTCATTTCCTTATTTTCACATTTGAATTCTTGTTTAACATAAGGTTAGCATATCTTCTAATAAGTCTCTATTCATGTAGTTATAGTCCCTTTTATTTCATATAGCATACAAGGCAGTTAAAGAAGCATGATAAACTAAACTTTATTTTGTGGTATGGGTACTGAGCCCATGGTACTCTATCACTGTATGTAGAATAGACTTGAAGCCAGGAAGGTGAGTGAGCTGAGGGAAAGAGCTTAGGGGAAAGGCAAGTGCCAAAGTTGACCCTCAATGTGGGTGGGAAAGAGGAGTAGAGAGAGGAACCCAGGTGCAGGGTAGCAGGGACAAGAAGTCACTAAATAAGAAAAAGATGGCGGAACTTAAACTCAGAAGACAGGGTTCAGACAACTGGGGGAGGTAGGAATGTTAAGTAATCAAGAGGGACAAATAATAAAATGATGACTCAGAGAATTTCAGCGTTGGAAAGGATGCCATTTTAAGAGTGATCTCATAGGAAAAATAAAGGCAAAATTCACAGTAAAAGGATTAAAGACCAAGTGGAAATGGTAAGTTAGATGAAGTTAACAAAAATATATAAAAACTGAATGAGAAGTTTAAGAGGAAATCTAAAGAGTCAGTAGTTGAAAAGGTTCAAGAAATGTTTACTAAAGGAAGTTCACTGAAAACATTTTCATCTTACCAATGGATCTGATTATAGACAATAGTGTTTTTTAAGAGTCTGAGGGGGCCCAATATTAATCTCTGCAGATGTCCCTCACAAGTTCTAAATCAACTGAGAAAAAACAAGGAGTAAGCAGATGAAATTCAAAATATCAAAACTTTAATACTATTTTAATTAATTTAAAATATTAGATTTAATAATTAAATAATTGATTTTAAATATTCAAATAATTTGAATACTTAAATGTTTAATGATATTTATTGCTGACAGCAGTGAAGTCTCTTCCTGGTTCAGCTTGGATATGTGGCCACAGTGAGCTTTCTCACAGTGAGCTTTTGGGTAAACCCAAAACACACAGGTTAACCCTGTCCCCCATCACAGTCAGCAGTCAGTACTGGCCGGCTGCAGGCCCTGTGGGGCTTACTCCTCTGTTCTTACAGAGGTGGGAGGAGCAAACCAGAACAGCCCATCCCCTTGGTCTTCTGGCTTCCAACAGAGGGAGAGAGGAAGGGACTGAGCTGCACATGCCTGGTTGGGTGTTCATCTCTGACAGTGGCTGAGTGGAATTACTCCCACTTTCCAGAGGAAGGAGGAGGCAAGAGGCCAGTCCTGACATAGGCAGAGAGGGATGAGACAAGAGGCCAGAGGGGTAAGGACAATTTATCTTCCCAGAAACCACAGAAGGAGAGAAGAAACATTTTCCAGCACTCTCTTTTCCACTACTTGACCCCATGCCCCCTGCAAATATTGTGTGGTTGTTTGAGAGTAGAAATTTTAAAACAGATTCAAACTTTCTGTCCAAAGACAATGTCAATTAATACAGTTTTAAATTTTAGCCTGAACATATAACATATGGAATTTGCCAAGATTAAAAGGTCAGTTAGAGATCTTCAGTCATTCAATTATAGAAACTTAAATATAATTTGAAATGATATTTAATAGCTATCTCTAAACACTATTCTGAACCAAGTTTTTCTCCCCTATCCTCTCCATTCTTTTGAGTAGTAAATGACATCTTTTCATTTCATCCTATCAGTGACAAGGTCTAGGGAGTTCAGTTTTCAAAATCCTTAAGGTTCATCCCCACTTACCTTCATTTACTTCTGACCAACAGTCCAATTCTGGGTTATTTAAAAGACTTTTATTCTTTCTCCTGACACCATTTATATTTCCCACCAATCTACCTGTGGTGCCAGATAGCCCCAGGGACCCTCAAAATAGTGCAAATGTGAGTATGTGCATTCTCTTTCCATAACTTACAGTCCCTCAGTTGCTCTTCTTGCCCTCAAAAGCTCCAAAGGATTGCATGTGTTGCACTTTAACAGAAACATCATGCCATTTCATTTATTGGTTTTAGAACATTCTGGTCTTTCTGTCTGGAAGGTCACCCTTCCTTTACCCTATCTCAGTGTTTCATCCCATCCTGACCCTTCCCCCATCCTCACCTGTCACCCTACTCCTGGCAGAAATGTCTGACTCCAGAGTCTTTGCACTGAACCCCATGCAACCCTTGCTCCAAGAGACAGCTCTCTTATTCCAAGCCATGTTGTGGCTAAATTAAACCATGGGCACAATAAGCACACTGCCTGTGCCTCACATACTTTTTAGGAGTCCATGAAAATATTTAATTTCCTTTAAAATCGGAGGAGAAAAATGAACTGTTAGGTTAAATAAAATGTTTTAATATATAACAATAATATATTTGTCTTTATATCAACATAGTTTTTTAAAACAATATTATATTAATTTAAGCATATATATGCATTTATATGTATTTTATACATACAAAAGCATTTATCTATGCATTTATATATGTATATTTATATGCATTTATATCTGTGTCTTTTATATGTATTTTAGATATTTCTATATACACACACTTTTTTTTTTAGTGGAGGAAAAGGGTCTTATGAAAAGTGTTTAGATCCAAATGAAGTCATACCATGGTCCCTGCCAGATTTGAATTTGTTTTTAAAAATTCAGAAGATGAAGTAAAATTTGCTTAATTTTAGTAAAAGATTACTTATCTAAAGGCAGATTTAAAATGGTAGCATCAAAAAAGTTGGGATGTGGAGACCCTGAGTTTCAGCCCCAGGACTACAAAACAAAACAAAACAAAACAAAACAAAAACCTGGAAAAATTAATTAAAACTAAATAGAAGTTGGTGATTTTTTTTTTCCTTCTTTTTTCAAGTTTAGAGACAGAAGAAGAGCAACAATATCTCACCGCAAACTATATTAACATCTCCATGGACTCACTGCATGCGGGCAGGCAGTATTTGGTTTGGGTTCAAGCTTCAAATGCATTAGGCATGGAGGAGTCAGAACAGCTACAGATCCATCTGGATGATATAGGTAAAGAATAACCAATTCTATAGTGTCTTTAATAATAGACAACTACGTTGTGCTGACCTGGTCAATGAAGACTAGATTTGAAAGAAGATTCTGCAGGTCATGACAGATAAAATAGAAATCATCTGTAATTCCTCCTGCCCAAGGCAGCTTCAAGATGAGTACTGCCAACCACGTTGTTGTATATCCTTCCTGTCTTATTTCTACTTTGGTGTATGTGCTTTTATAATTATTTGTTGGGAGCTTCCTATGTTCCAAGTGTTGTTCTAAGGGCCAAGGGCAGTAAGATGGACAAGCAAAGTGCCTTAAAATAACTCACAGTCTACCAAGGAGGAAAAACAAGGATTATAATAAAGTGTGGTGTGTCTTATATCGTGAGATGTACAGCATACTAGGGGATTATACTCTATATGCTATCTGGGGCTTACATGGGGGATTTTGTTATTTTTTATGTATTGTAAAATACAATGACAATTGCAGAAAATTTTGTAGACATCTATAAGTCGACCAGTCAGATATAACAAAAGCATTTTTTGCTTCAGATATTTTTGGATCTTGCCTCTTTTACTTAAAATACATGATAAATATTACTGTCAACGTAATCTACAATATTATTAGTGTTGTGTTGAGTATATAATAGTTTAATCCCTTCTTGTTGGAGGTTTATGCTGTTTTCAGTTTTTCACCATTATGAACTATATTGCCATGAACATCTCGTAGCTAAATTTTTACATGATTCTTGATTGTTGATTCATGATTCTTAAGATAAATTCCAAAAAGTAGGGCTGGGGTTGTGGCTCAGGGGTAGAGCACTTGCCTAGCACATGTGAGGCATTGGGTTTGATCCTCAGCACCAAAATAAATAAATAAATAAATAAATAAATAAATAAATAAAGTTATTTTTAAAAGCATATAGTACCTATACATTGAAAAAAATTTTTCAAAAAGTAATTATCCTTGATCATCTTACAACTACACCTAAGAATCAAGTGTGAATTGCTCTCTCTTTAGAGATCCTAGCACCAATTCCTGTTGGTGATTCCTGTTGTCATTAAAGATAACTTCAATAAGCTAACACATATTGAGCATCTATCTCCTCATGTGCTAACTGCTTTTACATCCTATTTTGTAGAAGATAATTATAATTCAACAAGGCTTAGTGGCATTAAAAATTTTTAGATTGAAGAACGAGGGAATGTCTAATTCCAATATTTTTGACTCCTGTCCTTAGACTTCAGGAAAAATTTTTTAAAAAATCATAGCATGTCTGACAACTTTGCTGCTGAATGATCTATGGGATGTGAAACCTTCTCTTGAGTTACCACACAGGTACCCCTTAGGCATCACTGAAGTCTTCTACCACAACTAATGTCTCAACTTCTCAATTAATCACAACTAGCTCAGATAACTGGATTGTCCAAGAATCTGTCCCAGGCTCTGAATGCTGGATTTGACTATGGTGATAAACAACAGGGCTATTTCTTTGTATATTCTTGGAGTTGTCGTTCTCTTGACTGTGATCTACATGTTTTTGCAAATTTGCATTTTGAGGTAGGATGCAATAATATATCCTTTTTTCAAAAGCAGATTCCTCTTGATGGATTAATGAAGTATAAAGACTGTCATGTCTGATGTCCTTTTTAGGAACTAAATTATAATCAGTAGTAGCATTACTGTTATTATTATCATTTTGATCTTAATATATCACACATTTATTAAATACCTATTATGTTTCACACACTTAATATATACAATATACATCACGCTTGATTTTGGAAACAACCATCCATGGTAGTACTGGCCCATTTTACAAATAAGGAAAATTGATAAAAATTTTCCCCTAGGCCCGTTTCTAAATTGCTAAGATTTTGCTTCCTTTTCTAGTGATTCCTTCTGCATCCATCATCTCCAGGGCTGAGACTATAAATGCTACAGTAGCCAAGACCATAATTCATTGGAATAGTGAAACAACAATTGAAAAGGTTTCCTGTGAAATGAGATTCAAGGCTACAACCAACCGAACTTGGAATGTAAGCTAAACTTTCATTATTCTTTAGCATGTGAGTGAATGGTTTAAAAGAAAAGCCAACTCCAAGTGTTCCCAGTGGATTTACCAGTGATTTATTTTACATGTTTCTGATTATTTGTGTGATTTTCAAACTATTCTAGGTTTTATTTTGCTTTGGTTGGGTTTTTCTCTTTCTTTCTTTCTCTCTCTCTCTCTCTCTCTTTGTACTGGGGATTGAACCCAGAGGTGCTTTACTACATCCCTAGGCCTTTTTAATTTTATTTTAAGACAGGGTCTCACTAAGTTTCTGAGGCTAGCCTCAAATTTGTCATCCTCCTGCCTCAATGCCTCAACCACTGGAGTCACTGGGATTACCGGCATGTGCCATTGTACCAGCTTCAAACCACTCTAGCTTTAATGATTGCCATATGCTTCTAGAGAGCTGTTTCCTGAAAAAAAAAAAAAAAAATTCTCCTGCCTTTTGTAAATTGCTAAATAGACCAAATATCCAACTGAGAGGGTTCTAATTTTAGCTCCTTATAATTAGTTTACTGTCTCCTAGGGTGAAATTTACATCAATGATTATGGATGTAAAACTTAAATATTCTATGCTGAAATTTGTCAGGCATCCAGGGAAATTAAAAACTATTCAGAATGCAGAACATAGACTTGTGGATGTCTTTTTTAAAATGAAAAATGTACAATTCAAAGTGTAAGATTTATTACTAGTACAGGCCTCAGTCTTAGATAAACTTAAAACAAGAATTGAATATCTAGAAAACCAACTATTTTTAAATACCAAGAGTAAATTTATCACATGGGGAGCAGAACAGGAAGAAGTTTCCTTAATAAAATAATATGGGACAGCACCTATAACCAATGTAATAAAAACTCACTAACAGGAACTTGTACGACTTAGGTTATAGCTCCAATTTTGGTGTATTTGAAAAGACATGCCATCATTATTTTCAAATATAATATACTGCTATTCAATCCAGATAATTAAGGGATGGAGTTTCTGGCTTTGCAAAGGGTTCTATATCAGTTTTGGATAACCAGTTTTCAGGCAGTGAAATAAAATTGTATGTAGTTAACACCAAAACATACATTAAACACAATTCAGTTTTAATTTGGTCATTAGCATGACCCCAAAGCCTTCTTCCACTTTCAGCCTCATCGTTTTGAATATCAGTTTTGCTGTAGAATGATATATTTTTAAAGTGTCAAGAAGATGGTGGTAAAACTATACTAATTTCATAACATTCCAAAGATTCCTGTTTAGAAATAGACTCCTGATGTCCACTTATTTGTTTACCTTTGCTCACTTAAATCCTCAAAGTAAACATTCTAGTCGTTGGCATTATGCTTTGCTGAGCTTGTGTTCTGTATTGTTTGATCAATGAACAAGTGAAGATCCTATTGAACTCCTATTGCATCTGTGGAATTTAGGTAAATCTCAAAATTACCCAGACGAAATTCTTGAGTCTTAGATTTTGTTAATGGGAGTTTACTCAATTCAATATTTTAGAAATCATGATCAGAAAATGCTTCTGAGATATTAATCTCCTTTGTTTTGCATAAAATAGGAGGAGATAATAGACTATAAGGCTGTTCAAGGTTAAGCTAGGTTTTTCCTAACTGACACAGTCAGTAGCTCAGTGCTTCTCACAGACCCTGAATCCCTTTAAACACCCAAGGAATATTTAGAAAATTAAAGGGCAGGTTTCAATCCAAATCCCATATTTCATCCCTCCTACCATGCTCCTTCTAAGTACAACTAACACTAAAAGATGATTTACCATTTCTTACTAGATTTCCCAAGTCAGTTCAGCAATAGCAAAGATGAGGCTTTGTTCTGCACTTGGTTCCATCAATCCTTCTGGGTCCTGTATGAAGTGTTGTCTTTGCTTCCTTGATGGGGGACAGGAAAGTCATAGTCAAAAGGAGTGGGAGGATTCAAAGGACTGTAGGTCCCTCTTCTACCTCAGCTCTGTGATGGCATTGCCTCCAGTCAGCTATTGCTGGAGGGCTGTTCTTTACTTCAAAGTGACAGGAAGCTGTCTCTGGAAAGCCTTATGGCTGAGATCACAGGTCCTGGAGTTCAAAGCTGGCTCTGCTGCTTTGTAGTTGTGCAACCTTGAGAAGCTCCTTATCCTCCCTGTGCCTCATTAATCCCATGTGTGAAATGGGGATTAAAAAAAAATACCCCTACCTGCTATGTTGTGTGTGGTGGCGGGGTGGGGGTGGGGGGAGTTGGAAATCAAATGGTGTAGGGAACTAGCTCAGAACTTGGAATCGGGTCAATAGTCAGTGCCTGCTAACTATGATTTTTACTCTTCATTTTGAACCTGCAGAGGTTAACCATGCTACAGAAATGCTAGTGCAAAGCAATCTGTCTGAAAAAGCAGGGTATTGAAGATGTTTTCCACCCCTTTAAAGCTAAGCTGCTTACAGACTGTGAGGCGTCAAAAGGAACCCGACAGCCCTTCCTGTGATCCTGCAAGGCAGATACTGCCAGGCAGAAGTTTGATCTACTGAGAAATGGTTCCAAGTCAAAGCCTCAGATTTCACCCTTGCAGATTAAACTGCATTTTGGGGAAACATTTATAAACATCTTACTCCACCTTATTAGTCTTGGCCCTTTCTTGAATTCTCAAGTAGTATAGCTGAGACTAGGTTGGAGCAGGTAAAGAAGATTCAAGAAAAGTTTCAGAAATAGCAAGAGGAAAATAAGCATCTCTGAGAAAAACTAGCTACTGTGCCATCTAGATTACAAAATAAGACCAGCTCCTAAAGTTGGTAGGCTCCGTGCAGTCTGACTCAAGCTTCTCGTTCATGCGGTAGATCTCACCTTGGCAATCACAGTGAGGAGCTCCCTCCTACATATCTACCCTCCCAGTCTCTAGGATTGGGAGAGCGGTTTCCACAGACAGAGGCTTCTGTTCTATTTAAATCCTGTCTTCTAGGATTCTGATTACGTTTAAGAACAATTTTCCTACAGAGGTGTTTGATACTAGGACTGTTTATTCTCTTCAAAGAGAAGTTACGTGTGTGTGTGTGTGTGTGTGTGTATGTGTGCACATGCACGTGAATGTGCATACACATAAACACAAGTAATCCTTACCTTTGGGTCTTAAAGAAAACAGCACAAGGAGCCTCTCCTAAAAGAAATGCATACAGTAGCAGTGAAATCATCTTGCATCACCCAAAAGTATCTAATAAATTACACCTAAACAAAGCCATCTTCACATTTATTAATTAGCTCACAATCAATACTGGACCCCAGTATAAGCAACAAAATTTGGGGAGATCTGCTTTCCACCAGTTAAATACCTAAATTGTAGTACTTAAAATTTTCTCCTGGGTTTTTATTACTTCCTAAATTGCATATCTGTCATCTACTGCTACACTAATGGATAGCAAACTGCCACAAAAACTGAAGAGACATCCAAGAGTAAGCATTTGTTTCTCTCTGCCATGGTGTCCAGCAGGGCTGGGTTGAGCTTCACTGGTATGGGGCATGTGTTTGCAGGTTGGCTGGCTTGCTCACATGTCTCAAACATGGGTTCTCTCCAAGCCTCTCAGTCCTCCTCCTGGATCCAGTGGGCTAGCTTGGGCATGTTCTTCTCATGGTGATGGCAGAGGGCAAGAGCACCTGAGCCCAACCTCTGCAGTGCCTTTCAGTCCTCTGCTTAAGCCCAGGTTCAGAGTAGGAGGTCACTCAAAGCCATGAGTCTGTGTGGCAAAGACAAGGGTAACTAGCAGGGAAAAGACCTGGGCTATCACAGAAATCTCCCTCAAGATGTTGTCCACATTCTCTACCCTGCTGGAACCAGCTCCTGTGGAGACACCATCATCTTTAAACAGCAAAGGCTGAGACCCTTGGCAGTCCTCACCCTGCTCTTGACTTTGTTGATTACCTCCTTGACCGTCATGCCACTTGGTTTTCAGGAATGTCAGTTCTCTAACCATGTCTCTCTAGTTGCCCTTTCCTTTGTAAACCCTCTTCTCTGACAACTCCCTAAGCATGAACATTTGCTTTGAGATAGGAATTTGGGAATACAGAAGAAGAAAGATATGCTGAATTCCCAAAGAGAAGCACCTATGAACCATTGGAATGCAGGATATACCCATGAACCTTTGAAACACAAAGAAAGCAACTCATGAGCAACCCAGCCCACATCCTTAGCCTATGCCCTTGACCCTCATCTGGAGGGCAATATGAAGGGAAGCACAGGGAAGACTGGTGAAATTGTGTGACTCTACCCTGACTCCACCTCTAGTTCAGTCCCTAGTTATGTTCCTCTATAAATAGTAACACCCCAGACCAAGGCATTGCTACCTGGCCCTCTGGAGCTGGCTCGAATTTGCCCTTGAATGTGTATTCCTTGTTCTCACTCTTAAGATAGTCCACATTCTCCCTTGAATGTGTATCTGCTTTCCTAAATACATTTGTCTGTTTCCCACTGGCATTCTGCTGAAATTCTCTTCTGCCATATGCACACCAAGGATGCCACTTCTCTGGAATTAAATCCTGCTCTCTAAGAAGTCTTCAGAGACACTTCCATGCCACTGTCTCTCTCTCCTCACTTCGTAGCTCTTTGCACCCACTCCCCAGGCCTTAGCTCCTCAGAACATCAGACCTACATTTGTAACTTGTTGATTATCTTCATGGTCTAAGCTTCTGTCAAGAATTGAGTTCATAGTTGCCAGCAGTAATCCACACTCACTTTTGTGTCCCTATTTCAGGAGCATTTACCACATAGTATATACTTTCCTGTTTATATGTTTATGTCCTTGTCTTTATCTATGAACTTTATCTATGAGCTTAACATTATCTATAATGTTCAGTTCATATGGATAGTATTTTAAATATTAGCTATTATTATTATTTGCCTTTAATGTTCCTAAACTCAGTGGGAGTAAGGTAAGGGGGCCAAGGCTGTAAATTTAAGTAAATGGATTAGTGATGACTGGATTCTCTAATTAAACTAGGACAGGCTGATAAACTTTTTATTCAAGGGCCAAGCAGTAAAATTTTAGTTTTCACAGGACATAAGGTTTCTGTACTAACTCTTTATCTCTGTTTGTATAGCCTGAAAGCACTCAGACAATATAGAAATGAATGAACATAACTGTGTTCCAATATGATTTTATTTTTAGACATTGCAATCTAAGTTTTATATAATTTCTATGCACCATGAAATATTCTTTTCATTTTCTTTCAACAATTTAAAAATGCAAAAACCATTTTTAGCATAGGCTGCATGAAATCAAGTATTCATTCTTTTCCTGGAAGGGCTGATAGAACTGTACATAGATTGTAAAGGGTCAAATCCTTGATTTTGCTTTTTAAAAAGCTTTTGTCATATTACTTAGCTTGAAAGAAGAATGAAATTATGGCATTTATTGATAAATGGATGGAGTTGGAAAATATCATGCTAAGTGAAATAAGCCAATCCCAAAAAAACAAAGTCTGAATGTTTTCCCTGATATGTGGGTGCTAATTCACAATAAGGGGGTGTGGCTAGAGAAGAATAGAGTTACTTTGGATTAGGTAAAGGGGAATGAAGGGAGGAGAAGGGATTGGGGGTAGGAAGGATAGTAGAATGAATCTGACATTTTAACCCTATGTACATATACATGACTGGTGTGATTCTATATCATTTACAACCAGAAGAATGAGAAGTTATGCTCCATTTATGTATGACGTGTCAAAATGTATTCTACTGTCATGCATAACTAATTAGAACAAATTTTTAAAAATACATGAAAAACAAAACGATTTTGCTAGTATAAAACAAAAGATTTGGAAGAACATGTTATTAGTCACAGTTAAGTTTCCCAGTTACAACCCTACTTCTTTCCTCACCAAACCCTGGATTGAGATTATTTGTCAGTGAGATGGGAAGATTGAAGATGAGGGGTAAAGTGGAGAAACCAAGAGCTAAATACTGGTGGGTGACTAAGGAGGATCCCCTATCCTGAGCCATGTCCCAAGTCTGTACTCATGGGAGGTAGGGATTATAGAACTCTCTGGGTAGGCTGGAGATTCTTTTTACCCTACCCAAGGATGTTCTCAGGAACTTAGATGCAACCCTAAGAGAGGATGTGCCTCAAACTGATGGAAACAAAGTTTTAGTACTCTCCAACTTTCAGAAGCAAGACTCTAAATAGAAATGAACTGTTATTAAAAAATGAAGTTATATTTCCTATGTTCTTGAGGTATACCCTGTACATAGGCACTGATGAAGTCTAGCTCTCTCAATATTCACTTCGGCCTCTGAAGATACCATCTTGAGGTGTCATCTCACATTTGCAAGGCCCTAAGGAGTTACTTGGTTTACTCCATTATAGAAACAACTGATAACAGTTGTATAAAATTCTTTCTCATTTATATTGGAATCTTTAAAAACAAATTCAAATACTTAAAGGTAGAGAACAAAACAGTTGTTATCAGGGCAGGAATGGAGGGAGGGGAAGATAAGAGTTCAGAGGATACTAAGTAGCAGAGATGAAGGATGAAAAAGTCTAGAGATCTAATGCAGAACATGAGGACTGTGGGTAATAAAATTGTATCATACATGAGATGTCTGCAAACTGAGTCAGTTTTGGCTGTTCTTGCTACAGAAACAAGAAAAATGGATAACAAGGTGAGATGATGAATATGTTAATTTGTTTTGCTACAGGCTTCTTATTATGTAGAACATCCCATAATATCCTGTATACCTTACATACACACACTAATATTTATTTTTTAAAAAGTCTTTCTGGGGCTGGGGATATAGCCCAATTGGTAGAGTGCTTGCTTCACAAGCACAAGGCCCTGGGTTCAATCCCCACCTCCAAAGTCTTTCTGTTTGAAATTCTTACTGAACTTAAAGGCATTTCTTTTCCTCAAGAAGACTTACCTATAAATGAAATGGTAAGTGACATATTAGAGAATCGTAACTCCCTCACAAGGTGATACCAAGCAGAGCGCATTTGAAAGTCAAATCTTTGGCATGATTCAAATCTCTCTTGGATCCCAGGAGACCCCAGGTTCCAGGCATATTTGCACAGCAGAAAATTCTGAGGACCCCGAGTTGTGGAAGCTGAATGATCTCTTTCAGGGAACACAGCATCCTCAAAACATATTTTCATGAATTTTACATTTTCAATGCATTACAAGTTTTAAAGATTGATGTTAAGATTGGGTTTTAAAAGAAGAATCCCTGTGAGGCTGACAACCATGCTTTCATCTTTTTCTCCTTTTTTATTTATGTATTTATTTTTTATCCTGATGGTTTTAATGTTCTCTTTCATGAGGATCTGGCAACTGTTTTCTCCTGTGGTTGCATCAATGCATTTCTAGACATATTTTATGTCTGCCTTTCAATTGTGTTTCACTTTTTTCAGTCAATCACTTACTATAGCATACTGAAAATTCTCTGCAAATGCCTTGGTGTCTCTCTCCCAGCAGAGTTCACTGGTTTGTGGGTCATTTTTTCATTAGGTTCTATTGCTGGTTGTAGTGCCCCACACACACACAAAAAATTTGTAAATCTATTCCTCAGCTATTTTTTTTTCTTATTGCTACTGGATTTTTCTAATTCAGCATTCTCAAATATTTTCTATCTCTTTTCTTACACACACACACACACACACATTGGGTCTTCCAGAATTTGCATAAATCTGCAATAAGGGCCAATTTAACAGTTTAGCTTTTAAGTAACTTTTTTTTTTTCTAAAAGTAATCCTGAGCCGGTGAAATTTTTTAACCATTCAGGAAAAATTACCACTCTAAATAATTAAATTGAGGGGGGTGTTTTCAAAGGATTGCTATCAGGTCCTCCATTTCCCCACTTCATTAAAATCACCTATTCCAGAATTTAAAATGTATTACATTTTGGACATTCTAAATTTCTTGAAATTTAGAAGACTATATATATATATATAGAGAGAGAGAGTTGTTGAACACATGCAATGTGAATCTCACTCTTAATGTTTAAAATACATATTTGATTATGTATGTATGTATGTATGTATGCTTTGTACAAAATGCTCCATTCTTTATTTTCCCAGGGTCTAGAAAAGTCCTGGAATACAGTAGGAGCTGTCCTGGAATACAGCTTCATACATTTCTGCTAAGTGGAATAAATGTTTTAAAAGCACATGATACATGTCATCTGGTTATTATTGTACATCTCTTTCAGATTAAAGAATTTGACACCAACTTCACATATGTACAACAGTCAGAATTCTACCTGGAGCCAAACATGAAGTACGTATTTCAAGTGAGATGTCAAGAAACAGGTAAAAAGTACTGGCAACCCTGGAGCTCACCCTTTTTTTATAATACACCTGAAACAGGTGAGTGTACTTATATATTTTATTCTTCAAGGTTCTTCTGTCCTTTGACTCTTTTCTAAGTGCATATACTTTTTCTGCTTGATTTCCACCAAAACTGACAAACTATTTCAGGGAAGGTGGTAACTTTTAAATTTTCCTTTTGCCTTGACAGAAATTTACAAATTGGTTCTTGATTATTCCTGGGCATAAAAACTAACTGGGGGCATTTGTTTAAGATGTGTGTTCATAATCCCTGCTCCCCAAAGAGTATGATCCACAAGTAATGAGGGGAAGGTTCTCACAGGTCAGAATTTCTTACAAACATTGGGTGATTGTAAGGCTTATAATTATCCAAGACCTTATTTTGAAAAACATTAAGAACTAAAAGTATATATTCATCTAAAAGAGACACAAATAATATAATATCAATAAGTATTGATAAATACTACTATATACAAAGCAATCAGGAGATAAAGCATTTAAATATGGGATTAATTAGTTCTCAAGGTCTAGATGATCCTTAGAAATTTTCCTATTCCTACGATTATTAATTTAATTTTATATACAATTATTCATGTCATTCAATAACAATTTTATAGCTAAATAGACTTTAATGGTAGCAAAATAAATCCATTGTATTTGTTGTAATAGTACATAATGGCTCCATGAACCTGAAGCTGTCTCCCTGCTGTAGGTAGTTTATACATTAGGTTTCAATGTTTCTTTTCAGAAATGAAGGACTGGCTAGACTTGGTGGCCCATGCCTGTAATTCCAGCAGCTCAGGAGGCTGAGTTACGAGAATCTCAATATGATAAGCCAGCCTCAGCACTTAGTGAGGCCCAAAGCAACTAATCAAGACTCTGACTCAATCAATCAATCAATCATCAATCATTTGGACTGGGGATTGTGGCTCTGTGGTCATAATCACAATACTGTTAACATCATTCTTATTGTAATATCTTGTAATTGTGCTTTATGTTTTCAAAGCACTTTGACATACATTATAAATATTAATGACTGCCAAATAGGTAGAGGGAGCCAAGAGCCAGAGTAGCCAAAAAGTTCTTTTGGCGCCCCCTGATGCCCAGATGTTGGAAATACGTTAACAATGGAATTATTTTCAACAATGAGTATCGATCGGTTCTCTCCTTTGAAGGTTAGTTTGTAATTTAAAATATTCTGTCTTGAGTTGATATTGCTAAGAATTATTATAACTTTAGATACCATCTTATAGTATAATTGAGTTGATAGTCTAATTATTTTTAAATGAAATCAAGAATTATTTAGCAAGGTTATTAAAATTGATAACTAACATTTATTTACAAAGTACTACTGTACATAAGCTTGATTGATTTCTACGTCAACCATGTTTGGGAGTGTAATTTGCACCATTTTACAAATGCAAAAACTAAGGCATGGCTTGCTAAATAGCATGATAGTCCCTAATTACTCAAATACTGTGTGTTCTCCCCACCACTCCTCAGCAGCCTCATCAGTTTTTTCAGCACTTACATCAACATGGAGGAGAAAATCATCTAAACACAAGTTCAGCAAAGGGCTGCAAACAGTCTTCTTCAAGAATAAAAGTTTTCAATTGAAGATATAAGGAACTAAGAACACCAAAGCTACCCTGCAACAATCTAAACTTAAAATCTTTTATTTCCTAAGGCGAAAAATCACTTAAGGGGTAAAAACACCAGTTAAAATTAATATCCCTGAAAATTTGCATTTATTTATTTATTTTTACTTTTTTAATTGGTTCTTTTTAATTACACATGACAGTAGAACCCATTTTCATATAATTATATAGCAGGGAATATATCTTTTTTTCACAATGTAGATTCACATGATTCATATAATCTTACACATAGATAGGGTAATACTGCCTGTCTCAGTCTACTATCTTTCCTTCCCCCACCCCCTCCTGTCCCATTTTCCTCTACACCATTCATACTTCCTCCATTCTTTTCTTATTCCCCCAATAACCCCCCCCCCCCATTATGTATCAGCATCCACTGATCAGAGAAAACATCGGCCTTTGGTTTTTTGGGCTTGGCTTATTTCACTTAGCATGATATTCTCCAATTCCAACCATTTACCAGCAAATGCCATAGTTTTATTCTTCTTTATGACTGAGTAATATTCCATTGTGTATGTATACTACAGTTTCTTTATCCATTCTTCAATTGAAGGGCATCTAGGTTGGTTCCACAATCCAGCTACTGTGAATTGAGCAGATATGAACATAGATGTGGCTGTATCCCTATACTTTGCTGATTTTAAGACCTTTGGGTATAAACTGAGGAGTGGGATAGCTGGGTCAAATGGTGGGTCCATTCCGAGTTTTTTGAGGAATCTCCATACTGCTTTCCAGAGTGGCTGCACCAATTTGAAACTACACCAGCAACGTATGAGTGTGCCTTTTTCCCCACATCCACGCCAAACTTGCATTTATCTAAGTTCTGCATGTTGGCTGAGGGGAAACCATAGGTTATTCTCTTGGCACAAATCTCTTTCTAAGACATATTAAATGAGAAACAATGAAAGTGTGTCAGGGAAAGTACAAATATAAAACCTTCTGAAAACATTTCTTTCTGTTTGTAAAAGCAATGCAAGTCTATCATAGTATAGAGCTTAGAAGTACCTGCTATTTACATTTTAATGGATTTAATACTAACTTTTTTTGATGCACCTATTTTTAATGGTTTGTGTTGTGGTGCACATACTGTTTTGTATACTAATTTGCTTACTTAATTCACCTTGTTGAGTTTTTAAAAACCTATTTAATGACTGCACAGCATTCTGGTTTGTTGAATGTACTATAATTCATTAAATCATTTCCTTATTTAAACAATATCTAGATTCTTTCCTTTTTTCATTTTCAGTAAACTTCTTTGAATAAATTTGCATATAAACTCACATTTCTTTTAATCTAAAGAAGTTTTTGGACTAAGAGCTGAGCACTTTTTGAGATGCTGATGCAAACTGCCAATTGCTTTTTAGCAAATCTTTAATAGTGATTGCTTTTTACAAAAACTTCTATAGAAAGGCAGTTATTCATTTATTCATTCAGGACTCATTTAGTCTCTACTACATGCCAGGCACTTTCTGGGTGCTTGGGAACCTCAGCAAGCAAAGAAGGCAAAGATCCCTGCCTTGGAGAAGTCTCATTCTAGAGAAGACAAAAAATGAAAAGCATAATAATTGCATAAACTCCATAGCATTATAAATAAGAATATAAATTCAAGCAGTAAGAATCAAACTTCATATCTGAAGTGTGAAGTGAATGGCCTTATGATTGAAAAATACCGAAAAGATATAGTTCCTATATTACTTTATTTTGAGAATGAGGTTTTTTTGCCAACCAAATTCTCCTAGTAATAAAAGTTCATTTGTGAAGAAATGCAGCCCGGACAGTAATGTTTCCTCTATGCAGGAATTTCCTGTTTTATTCTCTAAAATTTTTATTTGTGTATCACTGAATAGATTCATCTCAACACAGTGTGTTTTCAAAATTATGCCCAGCAGGATAAATTCTGAAGGAGGAATGGCTTATTCTGCAGCCCCTGCATTCGTTTGTATTGCTTCCCCTCTGGAAAAGGACTTTTTTATTTTTTATTTTTATTTTTTTGGTCTTTAAAACCAGGTCTCAAGCTGGAGATGTAGCTCAGTGGTAAAGCACCTGCCTACCATGGCAGAAGGTTTGGGTTTGATACACAGTACCACCAAAAACAAAACCCCAAACAAACAAGCAAACAAACAAAGCACCATAAAATTCTGGTCTCAAAAAGAAAGCAAAAAAAAATACCTGTAATCATGACTACTTGGGAAGCTGAGGTAGGAGGATTGCAAATTCAAAGTCAACCTGGGCAGCTCATCAAGATCTTGTCTCAAAAGAAAAGGATTGGGGATACAGCCTAGTGGCAGAGCTGTCCTGGGAGGGGACACAGGGAGTAAATTTAAAAGCATATGTACAGACAGCTATAATGCACCAATAAAAAATGTGGGGAAAAAAAGCAAAATGTTGGTTTCAAACAGAAACCAAACTGGGGCTGGGGATATAGTTCAGTTGGTAGAGTGCCTGCCTCACAAGCACAAGGCCCTGGGTTCAATCCCCAGCACCGCCACAAAAAAAAAACAAACAAACAAAAAAAAAACAAAAAACAAACCTTTCATTTATAGTAAGGGTGAAATAACTTATAAGATTTAATGTCTTTTCCTTAAAGTATTTGGTCTTTAATGGAAAGCAAAGTCTTATACTGAACATGAAAAGAGAATCAATCCCTTCGAACATCAGGTTTTAGCAAACACACAAAAAAATGTTTCTCTGGGTTAAAGATCCATTTTACTCTATCCTGGTATAACAAGAGGTCAATTTAAGTTATGGACTGGACTCCAGGTATCTTCAAGACAATAAATCATAATAACAAAATTTGTTGGATGCTTACTATGTACTGGGCACCATGATAAGTATTTTATCACTGCAATCCTATAGAAGGAGTGTAATTATTATTCCATAATACAGAGGAAGGCAGTTGAGGCCCCAGCAGTTTATCAAACCTTATAAAGTTGGTAGACAGTGGAGCCAGGGCATAACTCAGTCTGTGAGACTCCAGTACCGACATTATTTTTAGTTCTGCTGGTCACAGGACATAGAGAGGCCCTATGTCAGCCCCACCCAAACCACCTAACCAAATCCTCCCCTACACATTACCTAACAATTAAACTATGCAAGCAGAGCTTCATTTCTAATGTAGGGTTTGTTATGAAAATGCAGAAACACGAGAAAAGAACCTCAAGATGTTATCAGCTATTTCTACTTTGTCATGAATACATGTGGAAACAGCTCTGGGTTGAGGCATTGAGAATGAAGCACAGGATTCCAGGAACATTGAACCAGGGGAAGGAAGGGGCATTAGATGAAGATGCAGTAGAGGTGAAGGAGAAGGCAACCTTGACCAGGTCAGGATTGTCACAGGTAATTCACCATTTGTTTTTCCAGCTGGTCCTTATCCAGTGAAATATCGAGAACACAGTGTTTCTTGGAGTGGGAGCCATGGGCCTTCTGCATTAGAAACACCTATATGCTTGCTTAAATTGCAGATTCCTGGGTCTCTTACCAAGTGACATTTCTGTAGGAAGGTGTGAGAACCACTGCTCCAGAAGTCAGACACACCCTGTAAGAGGCAGGAGAGTGTCTTACAGATAACACAGGGTACAGACAGGTAATGTGGACCCAAATGGCCTACTTGCCCAACTCATCCCCTTAGAAATAATGGACTTGGGAGGCAGGAAAAAAGTGGCCATGTGAGAATCTCAGGTAATTATTTCTACTGCCATCTGACCACTTCTATTTCCTCTTTCTCCTGAGGCTCTATCACCCCTGCCCACCTCAAGAAGTGCAGGATGTGGATCTGTATGCCAGTCAATCACCAGTCACAAATGACCTCTTCTGCCTAAATCCTGTCTCGCCTTGCAGGTGAGGCTTGAGCACAAAGAACTGCTGTAGTTGAAGCTTTTAACCCACCAACACTAATAGACACTGCAAAAAATCCCTGGGGTCTTAAACTAGTGCAGAAGGTGTCCCAAAGGGGAAAAGATACTTTGTCCGTGTATAGAAAACCAACACTGAAAATGTGAATGTCAATACCCTAAACTCACTACAACCAATGTCAAAAAGGTGAAACAACCACTTCCAGGCAGGGGTGGTTTTCAATTCTGCACTATAATACAGAACCTTCTGTAATGGAATAAAAAACATGGGCACTGTCTTTATAATCCCTTTAATAAGTTATAGGCCTGAGGGAAGGGCATTCACATTTCATAATGACTAATTAACTTGCTTGAATTGCAAGCTGCAGAAGTTTCCCAGAGAAATCATATTATACTTTTTTGACAATTTTCCAGAGGAGGGCAAGTAGGAGCAGAGCTATAGGCCACATTGTACTTTGTTCTCATCAAAGTACTGGTTGCTGCTCACCAGTGACTCCTTGAAGGCTCTCATTAATACTTCAGGCGTGTTAGTGGCTAGAAGAGAAAAACCAAATATTATGTCAGTGGAACAAAATGGAGTGATATTAAATACCGTACAAACTTAATGGTGGCACACAAAGTGTTTTTCAAAAGTTCTGTTATTTGTAATGAGAGGTTGGTGACTCATTCATATAGAGATGGACAATAAATTTGTAGATTCTTTCATTACGTATTATTTTGGCAGAACTGGGGAATTGAACCCAGGCGCTCTCTACCACTGAGCTATATCCACAGCCTTTTTTATTTTTTGTTTTTGAGACCTTTTTTGCCAAGGTTGGCATAAGTATGTAGTTCTTGGTTACTGAATATGTTAAATGGACAGACATTGTTTCCCAAAACACTAATACTTTTAGATTTTCCATTTGGATTTATTTAAACTTCTTTGGATACTGAACCTAACAAAGGACCAGGTTTCGATGGAATAAAAAAACAATTCAGAAGAGTTCCACAATCTCGCTGAGGTTTGCCACCTACTAATAGAAAGTAAAGATTAAGCTTTTCCATGAGGAAGTAGTAACCTCCTGTTTTAGGTTCCTATTGTTGTGGTAACAAACTATCGCAAACTAACTCGTTTAAAATAGTAAAATGTTATTATCCGATAGCTCTGAGGTGAGAAATCCCAAATCAGTATCACTGGACTAAAATCAAGGTGTGAGCAGAGCTGTGTTTCTTCTGGAGACTCCAGACAGGATCATTTTCATTACCTCCTCCAGACTCCTAAGGCTGCTTTCATTTCTTAGCTTGTGGCTCCATCCTCCACCTTCAAAGTGTCAAGTGCAGCAACTTTTATTTCCTTTCTCTAATTCTCATCCTCCTGCCTCCTTAGGATACTTGCTATTTCATTGGATCCACCCATACAGCCTAGGATATGACCTCATTCCAAGTCCTTCTTGCTAGATAAGGTAGCCAAGTCACGGGTTCCAGGGATTAGGACATGGATATCTCTAGGAGGTCGTGATTTGTTCCACCACATCTCCTCACCAATCCATCCAACACCTACAATTCCATTTTCTACTAGTCAGGGGTGATTTGGTGTAAGCAAACAAAGTCAAATCTGCTTATCTTAAGCAGAAAGGAGATCATTGGAAAGACAGTTGAAAATCAGTAGAAAGGCTGGTGAAATGGGCATGAGCAGATCCACGTATGAGCAGGAGCCAGAACCACAACCCAAAACCACAACCTAGGAAGAATCTGGTGAAAATCCAATAGCTGGCATGTGTGCCTGCCCTGAGCTGTGGAACCCACTGGCGCTGCTGTCAGCAGCCCCTGGATATAGCTGTAGTTACTGCACATATATTGGGTACTAAGTGGTTTCCTGAAGCTGGGTGTTACCCATCCACATTCAGAGTTTGGGAGTTGAGGGAGCAGGCATCTGACTAGCTAGGCTTAGGTCATCTGCTTAAGCTAGTTGCCAACTGTGCAGAGAAGGAGTATCTGCTCCCCCAAAACTTCTGCAGAGGGAAGCCCTCTTACTGATGTTAGAATGCCCACAATTAAGGAGGTCCTGGTGTTGGGCAACTGAAAAATGGCAAATGTCTACTAGACTCTGGGCTCGGGAATAGGGACAAGCAAGGCCAGAGAGCAGGGCTGTACTTTTGAAAGATCTTTGACCACTGGTAAGTGTGGAAAGCTGCCCATTCTTACACATTGAGTTTTGCTACACTTTGATGTCACACCCTCATCTATATATGCTCTATACCTCGTAGGAATATTTTCTGGATGGTTGCTTCTGTTTACCTTTTCCTCCTCTCATTCTTTGCCTTAATAATATAACTGCCATATGTACATTTTGTACCTTCTTCTCTCTAAACATAAAAAGTGTTCACAGCCTAGGAATATATGAGTGAAGATAGTCCCTTGAATATTTCTCTGCACACCTTGTCATCCTTAATATATATGGTTGACATAATCCATTCACCTACTACATGATTCATTGTTTGACTTGTTTTTCAAGGTGTGGTAATGAGTGTGTTGCTGACATTTCATTTTCTCTGCCCTGGGCCTCTGGTGCCTGCCTGAAAAGTGTGACCATTGTCTGCACGATAATGGTGAATTCCAACCACAGGGCTAAACTGGTCTGTTTACCTGGTCTGGCCTGGAGAAATAGCACTTAAATACTGTGGTAGGAGTAGAATCACCAAAAGAAAGAGATCGGAGAGAAGCCAGAAAGAGATGTCTGTGTTTAACAAAAACGGAATGGGAGCAAAAAACTCCAATAATTTTAAAAACATACCCTTTACTCTTCATTTATTTTTTCATAATGACTCTTCTTTCTTGAACATCTCGAATCTTCTGAAAGAAAGGTCCAGAAAGGTCCACGTCTCATTTAAAATCAAAGCCTTTATGAGGCAGGCCGTGGTTGCCATGGCTTTGACACAAGGTTGGCAAAGGCAGAGGGAGATGAAGAAACCTTATAGGTGTTGGGACTCTTTGGTTCAGTAATTTCACTTGCCAAAGTCTAGCCTAAGGAAATAATCAGATAGGGAAATCAAGAGATAGGGAAGGGAAGTTTGTGTACAGTGATATTTATCCTAAAGCTAATTACAATAGTAAGAATTTGAAAACAATCTATAAGTCCCACAATAGCAATAACTAATGCTTATTAGGGTTTAATTTATGTAAAACATGGTTCTGAGTTTCTAGATAAGAACTGTCTAATTAAGCCTCAAATGTGAAGCACTGCTATTATCCAATTTTACAAATGAAGAAACTGAGTCACAGAAGGGTTAAGCAATTTGCCAGGACCATACTACTCTAACTGGTGGAGCAGTTGGAACTCATTTGAGTTCACAGTTGGTGTTTGAAACTACCAAGCCATGCAGTTTCTCAGTAGGACTATGACTGAATAAACAGTACAAATGTGATAATATCTTAAATGTCTTTAAGTATGATGTCCTAAACAATTTTTAATAAAACAAAGAAATATTTCGTATATAATGTTGAATGAAAAAGGCAGAGCACATTTATTAAAGAGTATGATCTCCTCCAGGGTACAGACACATAAAAAATGCTGTTAACACGTATTAGAAATGATTGCTTCTAGTTTGTGAATAAAAATAAAGTCATATATGCATCTCCATACTTTTCTATATTTTTGAGCATCCTATAATTAGCACATATTGCTTGTACAATCAAATAGTTGGTTTTAGGAAGAAAATAATTCTAGGCTGAAGATTTAAAGAATCAGTGCTAACTGGCTTAGCCCAATCGTAGCGTATAGTGGTGGGGTCTGGAGCCCCAGAGGCCAGCAGCTTTACCCACCATGAGTGCCCCCCCAGCAGAGCAATGCTAAGCTGGGGAGGCTGCTTGCAGGACTGACTGTGCACCACCCCCTGAGCTGTCCTGCTGCAGAAGTGATGTTAATAATTAAAGGGACTAGTGACCAGCACAAACTACATGTCAGAACTGGATGGGAATTTCCATTCTTCAACCTCTACCTCAGTGACAAGTTATTTACCTTGAGTTCTTGTTTTCTCATCCATAAAATGAGGCAATAGTATTATCTACATGATTGAGTTGTTGTGAGAATTAAATGAGAGACTGTATGTCAAGAATAATATGTTATCTGGAGCATAATTAGTACTCATTAAATGGTTGCTTCAAAAGGATAACAAATCATACTTTGCCCCACACTAGACAGAGAGAGAAAAGCCATGGAGATGTTTTGGCATTGTTCCTAAGGAATAAATGTAATACATTATTACCAAAATCAGGTCCTTCTGAGTGAATTTGATTGATTTAGCCTGGTATTTGTTGGACCAAAGAATATAGTTATGTTATGCTTTAAGTTTTGTCCAACAATAAGAAACTACATGTCTTGTTTGAAACAATTCTAAATTCCCTTCAAACACATTGTCTTCTGTAAGGTTAACTTTAAAGTTCAATATCAGTGCATATAAACCATATAAACATTTTCCCAAATTCCCCAAATTAGAGATGATTTGGGTTTTCTGAGTATACTCCTGTGAAAGTAATAGAAATAATTTAACTTCCTATTGCATGGACAGAATTGTCCCATGGTGACCAAAACACTGAACATATTAAACAAACATTGAAAATATCACAAGGTTTTTCTAGCACATTAGACAATATCCTGATGATTACAGCTGATAAAAACGTTTTTCAATTGTAAAGGAATCTGCTTGTGTGACTCTGTTTGTTAATGCTTTCATGTTAAAATATTTGAAAATACTAATAACTGGCAAATTGAGGAGATGAAATCCGGTCCTTTTTCTCTCCTGTTTTCTTGTTGAAAATATTTTTCTCTATTACAACTTTTGCTTTTTTATTTTTTTTTTATTTTTACAGACTTCATTTTGATTCATTGTACACATATGGGATACAAATTTTCATTTCTATGGTTGTGCATGATGTACATTCATATCATTCTTGTTAATCACACATGTACATAGGGTAATGATGTCTTTCTCATTCCACCATTTTTAACTTTTGCTTTTTAATGAAAAATGTTAAGTATAACTTAAAAAGAAATGACCTAGCCACTTGGTGGCAGTATGCCATGAAGAATACAGTCTCTGGCTTTGTTTCAATCCCATGATTAAAAATTTTGTCATTGACTTGATTTTGTATCTGATAATCTTGTTTACAAGTTATGTTACTTCATATATCTGATTCTTTGTGAAATTACCCTCTGATAATTATGCACCTCTTTTGAATGACTTTAATCTAATTTAAATGAACACATCTGATTGATTTGGCAGTATGATAACAAATAGTCCCTAAAGGAAGATTGCATGTATTCTCTATTAGCGCTAATAAAGCCCTAGTCAGATATGAAAATTGTTTTTATATGATGCAAAATAATAACAATGAAATTTCAATGCCAAATAATCTGTAATTTATGAAACATAATTACATTCAACTGAATTAAAAATCAGCATTATTTATTACTTTTAAATGAAAATATGAATTTTAAAATAACAAAAGTGAAAATAAAAATAATTCTGCAACCTATGCTATAAACCTATGGTTTTGCCAAATTGAAAATCTTGTTGCATTTTAATGCTATTTTTATTGTTAAAATTTCAAATTAAGGCAAAGGCAGACTCCAGTTTGTGCTCTCTGAGGATGAACACTGGCTTGTAAAATAGTGATTTAGATGTATGAACCTGGCTGCCCATTAGGGCATAACTTTAATCCATCCGAGTCTGAGGAAGCCCTAAGCTGGGAAGGAAAAGAAACTTAGAAAAGCATGGAGAAGCCAAATTCACAGGAAACACTTTCCTCTTGCTGTAGAGAAGCCGGAATAAAAACACAGGAAAGAACTTTTGGCTTTTACAATGTTTTCATCTTCTAAAATCCCCTCCCCATTGTTCTTAGAAAACAACCCTTCAATAGAGCTTGTTCCTGCACCCAAATCAGCCTTTCTCAAAAATTTCCAAAGGCCCATAGGAATCTTTTCACTGAAAATGTGTGATCCGTTTCTCAAAGAGAGTCTTATGAGCCACATAGCTTATTATATAAGCCTGTGATATCTCAGTGACAGGGATGCCTTACGTTGTAATTCCTCCCTGGCCCCAGAAGAATATATTTGTAAAGAACGTGACTACTGACATCAGAATGACTGAGTCAATAAGGGCTTGAGGGGCTCCCAGGGATGCACAGCTTAGTACGATCTTCAGAAATGTTTTCTAATAACTGGGAGAATTGTGTCCTTGAAGTCACCTCTGGCAGCTTCTAATCATCAGAAAGGAGGGGATGGGCAAGGTCTCTCTGGGACTCTCTTGCGTTCTGACTAAAATTGAGTTAGCTGCCAAGACTGCTCATCCACCCCTGGTCGGAGGCCTTCATTAACAGGCCCCTGACAGTCTTGATGACTAGACAGGGCTGGCCAGGATCCTTGCCATTGGAAAATGAGCAAAGAGGAGTCATTAATGACATTCCACCCCTGTGTTACAACCTTAAAGTGTCTGCTAATCAAAACTGAGCTTCTTATGGGAAGCCAAGGGGGGATGAATAGCTTCCCAAAGATTGCACAAAGGCAAAGTGACACATCTCCAAAGCCCTTAAGGAAACAAACTTTATTGCATCATCTGTTGGAAGGAATCAAGTAGAAACCAATTATTGTGCATTTTTCTGGCTCAGTGAAATAAAGCTCCTTGGCATTTGCTGCCTAGAAGCCTCATGAAATTAGTGGACACACCTTGAGGTTTTACAAACCCTCAGTGGTTTCTAATTGTCCTTGCAATATTTCCTCCTTGGAGATTTACCCAATTAGATAAAAAAGAGAGAAGACACACTTAAAGGCCATTGCTTTTATTGTACCCTTCAAGCCTATTAAAATTACTGGTTGACTTAATCATTTCTGAGCAAGGGAAGAAAGCCTCTGAAGAAATGGAGCCACCCCTAAGTGCAGAAGAAGTTGATGCTCTTTTCTTTTTAAGTCCCCCAGGTCACACCAAAATCATTCCAACATGATACTTGGAATTCTGGCCTTCTAATTTCTTCCACCTTAAAAGGAAAGCTTACTTCTGGTAAGAAAATATCACTGAGGGGGCTGGCATTGTGGCTCAGTGGTAGAGCGCTTGCCTAGCACATGTGAGGCAGTGGGTTTGATCCTCAGCACCACATAAAAATAAATAAATAAAATAAAGATATTGCGTCCTCTACAACTAAAAATATTAAAAAAGAAAAGAAAAGACCACTGAGGCTGTTTGAGTAGTCTGCAGTAATCACCCATTTTAACCCCCACAATGACAATTCACATGGCAGGCCTGTTTCTGGGCAATAAGATATGCCATATGCTTTCTATAGAAAAATACTCGGCAAAGTACAAAAATATGCTTGAGATTGAAATAAAGGAGAGGTTTAGGTGGATTTTGCCAGCTTTTACAGTGAGTTGGACAGATTTTCCTCTCAGTAGGTAGGTGCTGGGTCTCAAGTCCCAAAACCTTCTAAAAATATACCGTTCTCTGTCTACCATGTGCTGGGAGTTTTATATACATCATCTTTTTCAATCTTCAAAACAATCTGGTGAGGTAAGTATTATGGATCTATTTTATAAATGAGATCCAAAACCAAAGCTCTGAGGGATTGAGGAATGAGTCCAAGGTCATACAGCTGCTAAGGGACAGATAAAAATTCAAATCCTGTTATTTTAAATGCTAAAATCTGTGCTCTTTCTTTTACACTAGCAGCTCCCACTTAATTTGCTGATATGACTGGGTATGTTTGTTGATGAGCATGATTAAATGTTTTAGGCAGGAAAAAATATTAGATTAGGTGGTATAATGGGTGTTTTAGGTAGCTTTTGCATTGCTGTAACCAAAATGCCCAAAAAAAAATGACTTAGAGGAGGAAAATGGGGTGGGGGGTTTCACAGTTTCAAAGGTCTCAGTTCATAGATGGCCTACCCCATTGCTCTGAGCTGAAGATGAGGCAGCACATCATGGAGGAAGAGTTAAGCTGCTCTGCAGAGCCAAGAAGTGGGTGGAGAGAGAGAGAGAGAGAGAGAGAGAGGTGAGCCACTGAAAAGAAGCATGCTCCCAGCGCATGCCCCCAGTGACACGCTTCCTCTTGTCATGTCCCACCTGCCTACGGTTACCATCTGGTCAGTCCATTCAAACTAGTTTGGACTGATTCGGTTACAGCTCTCACAATCCAATCATTTTTAACTCTGAACATTCCTGCAGTGAAACAGGCACTATCTATCCAAACCGTAACCATAGGCAAATATAACTCTAAGTAGAAGTTTCAGCCTGAAAAACTTTGGCATGACTATTTCAACATAGCAGACCATTTATCTCCTTGCATCGAAATCTGAGAGGACTAGTATAAGAACTTTTGCAGGTTGTGTTGATATTCTTTGCAGTTTCACTGATTCATTAAACAAATATTCAGTAAACAACTCTTATGTGCCAGGTATCATTTTGAGTGATGGAGAATTAGTAGTGAAAAAAAGAAAAATGAACAAAGCCACCATTTTCATGGAACTTCCATTCTAGATAGAGGAGAAAAACAACTAACAAAAACAACAAGAAAAGCCAGGTGGTGGCTAAATGTTATTAAGAAACATGAGGCAAGGTGAAGACACCCTGAATTTGTCAAAACAAATCAGTAATGATCCCAGTGCTTAGACAAAATACAAAAATATGCTTAAGATTAGGTTCAGTGCAGACACCTAATTATGGATGTCTATACAGACATGCACCTTGATCTTTCTTTTGGAATTGTGGAGGTCAAGAACTCAAGGCTATTCTACTTGATGGTATTAGCATCCCTATTTTATGGAATAGGGAACCTGAGTCTCAACACGTTTGCAATTACGCCCCACTGTCATAGAACTGATAAGTGGCAGAGTTCAACTCAGCTCTTGGTCACTCCTCCCCACGTCTTAGAACCCTTCTCCCAGGACCATGATAACTTGGGAGTTCTCTATCCAAGGGGTGTGGCAGTCCATAATCCCATTAGTTGCTTGAAATATTCATCAGTGGATGAATAACTCTGGGGAAATGCCAGTGTCCTCTTCCATTGGGATTTGAAGTAGGTAAAGCTACACAGGCACCTGCCTGCCAATTGGGTTTAAGAGAGGAGCTGGTCAGCCTGGAGATCCCCAAGGGCATAGTAGGCTCAGAGGGCAATAACTCGGGGAGGGGCAGTAGTATGTGTTTCCCGCTTTGTATACAATAAAGAGGTAGTGAGGGTGGACAGAGGACCACTGGAAGGCCAACACCCACCATGCTCTAGAACAAAGTGCAATCTAAGTCATGTCTTAGCTATCTTCTACATTTGAAAAACAGGTTTTTTTCATGTACTAGGAAGAAAATGTGATAAGTGTGGTGGGTAACACATGCAGGATAAATTATTTTAATTATTTAAAGATTTCAGGAGATTAACTCAATGTCAAAATGCAAGAAAAGCATTGTTTTTGAAATAAGTATAGGACCTTAGCAATGTTGATTTCTTTCTTAGGCCATCTATTGTTCTAGGTAGAATGAATGTCCTTTCTCAGCAGGAAATTTTTCACAATGACGAGAAGTTGCACATAGATTCTGTCTCGCTCAAAAGGTTAAAAAACAAAACAAAAAAACCTCAGTTGTGATTGTGGCCAGCATTAGACCTTGTTACAAGCAATTGGGAATTCTCACCTGTGTCAGACAAACCAGATGAGGTTCATATCTAAACAGTTTCATATGAAATATGCATGTACAAGCTGACCGCATCTGCTGGAAATGCACTTCTAGAAATCCACTGACACCAGATTCATGCAGTCCAATTTTCTTGAACTGCTAAGGCTGTTTCCTGGTGTCTAGTCATGCGATTTGGAAGAGCAGTTGCTTTACAGCCCAAGGCATAGGTGGTCTTTGCCTCCCCTTTTCCTTTGAGATCAGTGACCTTCACTTTGAACAAAATAGAACAACACTGCTGGCATCGCATGAACACTAATCCTTAGTTAAAATTATTTTTGTTTCCTTTCATTAGACAACAGGCAAGACATTGGACTTTTATCGGGAATGGTCTTCTTTGCTGTTATGTTGTCAATTCTTTCTTTGATTGGGATATTTAACAGATCGCTCCGGACTGGGTAGGTTTTGTAGTTTCTATTTTCTAATTTGGGCCATATATATGTGCTGTCCAACAGTAGTCAATTTGGTTATTTACTAGAAAAACCCATTAAGCTTTTTACTCAGCAAAAGGAAAATGAAAGGTCTAACGTTGAGTGCCCAGCTCTTTACAAATACCATTCATTTAAGCTGGGGATGTAGCTCAGTTCTTAGAGTGTTTGCCTGTCAAGCACAAGGCCCTGGGTTCAATCCCCAGCTTGCAAAAAAACAAAAACAAAACAAAAAAATAAAAAAACCAAAGCAAATACCATTCATTTCATTCTCACAATGACATACCAAAAAATGCCATGACCTGTTTTTCAGAAGACCTAAACAAGGTTGAAAGGCTGTGCTCTGCCCAGGGTCATGGAGCACTAGGCCAGGAGTCCAGCTAGACAGGATTGATATTCACAGCCATACTGCCCCCAATCCCCACCCCTGCACACAGACACAGCCATTCCATGGTGCCTCAAGCCTATCCACAGCACCTGGATTCCTCAGAGTGGTTACATTGTAGCAAACCTTGAATTCTACCCAAAGAAAACAACTGAAACAGGGTGAAAAGAAGCCTGGCAAAGTTTGAATTTGTCACTCTGTTACCAATCATGTTGGTGGTTAGGGATCCAGCCCCTTCTTGCTTCTTTCAGTCTGGCTCCTGACCTCCCTGTAGAATTAGTGAAGCTCTGTGCCTAGTTATTGAAAATGAGGTTTTGAGAAAAGCAAGGCCCTTGGTCCTCTCAGTTTTACTGGATGCATTGAGTATCTCTAATGTGTTAATAGAAAGGTTGTTTCATGTGGCAGTTTCCCAGTATATCCAATTACGCACAGATGTTGACACATACAAACATTCTTTGCCAAATTGGAACTGAGTTTCTCTTTCTTGTCATCACTTGCTTCATGAGATAATCATTCTTTTAAATTTATTATCAAAATGCAGAAGAGTTTAAGTAGGCTCTTCTAAATAAAGTATGCTAACGACTTCTTATTTACATAGCCTTTCCCTTAGAATTTAAGTAATATTTCAAAATTCAAATTACATGTTAATGAACCTATCCCTAATGTCCTGGCAAGGTGGGCAACTAATGTGGAATTTCATTTTAGGTAGTTTTAAAAGATGCTTGATCATAAGGTCCCTTGAAATCTAATCCTAATTTCAAAGTTAGGCTCCATAAAGATACTAAATTTTGTGTTATTATATCCAAAGGTGTCCTACTTAGTTTGAAATTTTAAATGACTTTATTATTAAAAATAACTAAAAACTGGGGCTGGGATTGTAGCTCAGTGGTAGAGTGCTTGCCTAGCATGTGTGAGCCACTGGGTTCGATTCTCAGCACCACATTTAAATAAAGGCCCATCAACATCTTTAAAAAAAAATATATATATATATATTATATATATATATCTCCTAAATATATATATCCTAAAAACTAACTTTGGGTTGGTAATGACAAATTAAGAAATAAGACAATTCTTGGTTAATTTAATTATTTGAATAACTACACTTTTTTAAAAAAAGTGTTATTTTACATATTTATATGTAAAATATTACTATTTTACATATAAGCAGATACTGTTACTTTCTATAACAAGACATTATTTATAAAAAGCCCTACATCAGAAATAGAACTGGACAACAGAGGACAAAACATTTTAAACATAAGGAAACCAAGAATAGGTAAATATATATAAATACATTCTCACGGTAGCAGCATGCTATATAAAAACCTCACCACAATAGCGAGAATTTACTAGTTTGATCTAATTTTAAACATAGAAAGAGAGTGTAAAAAAACTGAATCATAAAGCATTGTATAAAAATATGAAAAGCGATCATTTTTACCCTAAAGTCCAAGGTCAAATAGGGCTGTGGTGTTCATGCAGTCATTTTGGTTGTTACTTAATAAAAAGTTTTAGAGAACCTGCTGAAATAGATAACCAAATCCTATCTGTTGTTCACAGGTCCTTGTTAACATGTAAAAGTAATCCTGAGATGAGTTAAATCTCTTCTGTGTTTCTGGTGCAACCTTTTCACCGTATAGATTTGTACTGTCAATATGTAAAGTGTTTGAAACTCAATGGCATCACCAAGGATTATCTGAAGGGGCAGGAAGCTCTCTTCTTTCTACCACCTCACCCCTGGAATCCTTTTTTTTTTTCCTTTTTTTTTTTTTTTTTTTGTGGTGCTGGGGATTGAACCCAGGGCCTTCTGCTTGCAAGGCAGGCACTCTACCAACTGAGCTAAATCCCCAGCCCTCCTGGGATCCTTAGTAAGCACACAGTCTAGGTGAAAAGCAGTGCCCACAACACTGCACAGTCTTTCTCTCTCCTCATACTCCAACCAAGTAAAGAAAATTTGAAGGTATCATAATTGCCTCAACAGTATTTGGAATAATTACAAAATTCAGAATTAGGGTAGCTTAAATTATGGGGTTTTATTATATAATAGTCTCTCCTTTTGTATTTAACCATTATGGTTGCCTTAGAAAGTTCTACAAAATATCTCTTACTCTTTTCAAACTTTCCCACCCTCACGTAGTCTCCTTAGAGTGGTTTGCCATGTTTAGCACGTGTACGGTTTCTCCCAGTTCTCTTGAATCTAACGTGTTTTGAAGTATTCTTGCTCATTGGAAAGAAGTAGAATAGAGAGCAGAGGAATACCTGAAGAGATACTGAGTCAACTTCCCCTAACTTTAAGTAAGAGATGGAAACCTTAGTCCCTGTATCAGGAAGTCTGATTTTAATTATGCATTCCACTCTTGTTGACTTCCTTGTCTCCTGTGATTGCCTGCACCAATCAGAAAGTAATATGCTGCTTCTAATGTGTCATGTTTGATTTTTTAGAATTAAAAGAAAAATCTTACTGCTGATACCAAAGTGGCTTCATGAAGATGTACCTAATGTGGAAAACAGCCATATTGTGAAAATGCTTCAGGTAACCAAACACCATCAAATAAAAATGGAGTGGCAATTGGGATCAAGAGCAGGGTCTAATGAAAGAAAACATAATTTCCATTCTAATATGTGGGTACACATCTTAACATAATTACACATGTCTAGAGAAACAAAATGGTAGATGTGATAAATCCTACTTAAAAGAGATGAAAGAGTAAGATCAGGGGAGGAAAAGAGGGAAGGAAGAAAGAAACCATGCTATTCAAAAGAGAACTGTGAAGTGGGAGACTCTGGGTCAGGTACCAAGATCATTAGACCAAGAAACTGGCAGATGTCTTCAGGGGCAAAGGATGGAGGGAAGAAAACTCAGTGGGATGAGCCTCAACGACTCAAGGAGGCCTCTGTTTTACATGAGATGGAGAAGAGGTGGAGCTGAAGGAGGACTTCTTCCTTTTCTAAACCCAGTGGAATATGAGCAATTAACATGAGGGAACTGGAAGATGGTGTCGCCAGGGGTGACATTCCTGCAGAGAGAAGGGTGTACACCAGGAAGACCCAGTCGTCTTCTCAGCTAGCCAGGGCCTTGGAGCCCAGTCAGGGGGCAGATATGTCATCTAAGCCTTGCAGTGCAGGGAGGAATGTCCAGTGACACGTGAGCCCAGATGTGTGACGGGAGTTGAGAGGAAGCACACAGAGATGAGAAGGAGATTCTGAGGAGGAAGCAAGAGCATTCAAAGCAGAGGTGACAATGGGAGCAAAGGTCCAGAGGCAAGACCCCACATCAGGTAGGAGAAGGCTGTATTTGTTGAGCAAATAAACACAGCTCTGCTCACGGCTCAGGTGAGCCCATCAATCAGCTCTTCCCAGTATCACATCACCATTTGAACAAGAGGTTCCTAGACTAAAACTAAAAAGAGTATTTAAAGTTTTCACACCACTAGCAACAGAGTGAAGTTCAACTGCTATAACACAAGACCTGTGAGGTGACCCCAGTCCCTGTCCCAGCCATATTCCAGCCACTCCTCACATCATGCTTTTCCATTAAGCAACACCTGACATGCTTTCTTGCCAAAACCTGGCGAGTTCTCCGAGAAGGCAAGGCACAAAGAAAACATTAAAAAGCCCTTCACATAGCCTTATTTGAGATCCTCCCCTTGCTCAAACTCCCATCCTACGTTGGGCTCCTGGAGTTGGAGGTGAACCTTGGTTTCCTTTAGATGAGGTCTGGGTTGCTGCTCGAGAGATTAAGGAGTGGCACCTTAGTCTGCTCAGAGCTGTTGTGACAAAATGCAGAGACTGATGGATTTAAACACCAAGCACGTGTTCCTCACAGTTCCAGAGACTGGCAGGTCCACGATGACGGAGCCAGCCAACTGAGTTCCTGTTGAGGGTTTTCTTGCTCTCCTCACCTGGCAGAGAGATCATCTCTCTCATGCCTCTTCTTCACTAATCCCATTCATGAGGTCTCCACTCTCATGACCTGATTACTTCCCAAAGGCCCCCACCTTCAAATAGCATCACTTTGGTTTCAACATATGAGTGGGGGATGTTGGGGGACAAATGTTCAGTCTGTAATAGATGACTTTAATTTTACAACTGTGTTGACTAGGAAGTATTTGCCCTGGGAGGTTAGCCATCAACTGGAAGGTCTCAAGTCCTTCCCACAAAAGTCAGCAGGCTGAACCCTTCACCCACCTGCCTGAAGGTCCCCACCTTGAGGACCCCAGCACATGCACACACTACGCCTCACTCTCAATACATAAACAAAACAGGAGTCTCTCCCCTTTCTTTTATTTAAGCAACAAACTGGGTTTTTTTGGTAGGAAGGCTCCATAATATTAAGAAATATTCCTATATATTCCAAAGCCCTACATTAATATGCAAGTCAATCAGCAAGTCCCATCTTCCTCTTTAAAATGTTTAAACCAAGAAATATGCATAAGACGTGGATTATTTTTATGGTTCCTTTCTTTCAGTCTCCTCTTGGGAGGATTTCATAAGGATTTGGAACCAAGTAAGAACAAAAGACAAAAGAAGGAAATCATACAGAAGATAAACAATGTGAGAAAAGGGAGGGAGAGAGGAAGGTTGAGGTTGAGAGAACATTCCAGAACTTATTCAATTATCCAGCTGGCTCCTTTTAAATGGTTTTTGTAAAATAAAACCATGTCTTTTTTTCCTTCCCCTAGGAAGAAAATGACTTTGTGAATAGTAATGCCAGTGAACAGATCCTTTATGTGGATCCCGAGATTACAGAGATAAGGGAACTCCTTATCCCAGAAGAGAACAAACCAGCAGATTGCAAGGAAAATACAGACTCCCTGGAGACGAGCGACTGCCTGACAAAGTCACTGTTCACCAGCACTCCCTTTGTGTACATTCCTGACCTCCACACCGGATATAAACCCCAGATTTCAAACTTTCTCCCTGGGGGACATCTTCTTAGCCATAGCGATGAACCAGACTCCTCAACCCCCATGCCACAAGTCCATTCCTTGGACCTGGGAAAGAATGTTAGGTTAAAAAAGTATCCTCACTTTGGTTTTCCTGCCTCAAGTATGAATTCGCTAGGCAACACGCTGGTTCTTGAAGAATTGAGCCTCATTTTAAATCAGGGAGAACGCAGTCCTCCTGACATACCAAACTCAACTGAGGGGGAAACCACCACGTTTTTGGAAAATGATTCACCCAGTAATCCCATTCCAGAACAGACCCTGCTGCCTGATGAATTCGTCTCCTGTCTGGGGATCATGGATGAGGAGTTGCCATCTATCAACTCTTACTTTCCACAAAATATTTTGGAAAATCACATCAATAGGATTTCATTCTTGGAAAAGTAAACAGGGTGGTCACAATCCATGTGGGAAACCTGTGGTGCAGTGGTAAGTTGAAGCCTTGCCTTGACTGAAATTTAAATTCTTTCTTAAAGGCAGAAAGGGGGAACCTGCCTGGTGGCCCCCCAAAAAGCAGCATTACTAGGGATATCAATGTGTGTGTGTATGTGTTTTTAAATATCAACTATTTCCTCTTCATATTTTCCTTCATTGAAAGGTGCAGAACAGCTCTTTTGTAAGAGGAATGGATAAATAATACAAAAGCCGAGGTAGTGAAATAAATCCTGAAAACAGTTCTCTAAAATTAAAACGTTATTCATTTGCAAGGGAGAAGCAAGTTTAGTTTTCAATTTATCTCTTAAAATTCTCTTGAGTTATAAAAATATAGCCCCACACAATAAAATTAATAAAATGAAAGAAACAGAGGAACAGTTTATTAGCATATTTGTTATATGGTTTTTCCCACTACTTTGCATTCAGGTATTAGAAATTTGATCTTAGTGTGTTGTGACTAAAAGTACTATATAGCAATGGTGTTGAAACTATGAGGGTACCCTCTTCACTCAAGTTGAGTGGTGACATTGTTCTTCTGTGGCGTAGTTGACCTACTATTTACACTGTATTAATATAGCAGAATCCATGAGCAAATGCAGGATCACCAGGATGCATTTTTTAATCAAATATATATTAGATAGGCCAGCAAATTATTGTTAAACCAGTCTTGTATCCAAATCTGGAATGACAAACACTGGCCACACTTGCCATTGCCCTGTATTCTGTATCTCCTGCAAATGTCATGAGCTGATCACTGAATGCCTACTTTACTTCATCCAAAATAAAACATTACTATACACAGTGTAAAAAAGCTTATCCCCTGTGGTGAAATTCTATTGTTTATCCTAATACATATATACACATATATGTTATACTTTACATATTCTGAAAGGAATATATTTTATATCACTGATAAAATGCTATTATTGGGGCTGGGGATATATCTCAGTTGGTAGAGTGCTTGCCTCACATGCCCAAGGCCCTGGGTTCAATCCCCAGCACCACACACACACACACACACACACACACACACATGCACGCACACACACACAAAATGCTATTGTTACATATCTTGACTTGTAAGTCATCATATGCCTTTGCTTTATTTTTTCCAAAGGGAGAATCATAATGAAGCAAAGAGGCAGGTAATATTTGAGACAGAAATAAAAGACCAAGATTCATCTCTTTTTTTTTTTTTTTTTTTTTTTGCTACTGGGAATTGAACCCAGGGGTGCTTTACCACTGAGCTACATTCGCAGCCCTTTTTATTTTTTTATTTTGAGACAGGATCTTGCTAAGTTGTCAAGGCTGGTCTCAAATTGGTGATCCTCCTGCCACAGCCTCCCAAATCTCTAGGATTTCAGGTTTGTACCACTTCTTCTGGTTAAGATTAACCTTGATGCTTACCAGTCTGATGAAGATATCGGATAACATGTGAAAAACATTTTCATTGTGAATTTTACCATAATTGTAATTGTGAGACTCGAAGGATGACAGCATTATTTGCTCTTCTGCAAATGCTTCCACTGCAAGAAGCAGCTCCTTGAGAACTTCTTCTTGCCCCTGGAGTGGGAAGGGGGTTGCTTTCCTGTTCCGTGATGCCCCTCACAAGCACATCACCACTCACATGGAGGAAGCACTTCTGATCCCATCTTTGCCATAGACTTTTTTGTTCCAGATGGAGTGGAAGTTGAGGTTATGCCTGCAATGGGGGCAACGTACTTGCCATTGCTTCAATTCGTGGGGAAATTTTCAATGGCTTCATCACAATGCAACCTTAGTGTAACCAGCTTTTTCCTCAATGTGACCAAAAGACCTGACAAGAACAATTTTAGAGGAGGAAAAGTTTATTTGGGGGCTCATGGTATTAGAGGTCTCAGTTCATAAACAGCTGGCTCCATTTCTTGGGGTTTGAGGTGAGGCTAAACATCATGGCAAACGGTTATGATGAAGGAAGCTGATCAAGACATCACACCAGGAAGCAAAGAGAGACTAGGCTCAGCTCACCAAATATATACCCCAAAGCCACACCCCCAGTGACCCGCCTCCCCCAGTCACAGGCTACCTGCCTTCAGTTACCACTTAGTTAATCCCTGTCAGGGGATTAATTCACTGATTGGGTTAAGGCTCTCACAATCCAATCATTTCTCCTTTAATTTTTCTTGCATTGTTTCATGCATGAGATTTTGGGGGACACCTAATATCTAAACCATGATGAAACCAAGGAGTTTCTTTGTATAATTCTTTTATTTAACAAGGATTCATTGAACTATCGAATGCCCTATGATGTGCAATGCAATTTGGGAGCAATGGATGTTAACAAAACCAGCCAAGTCCCTACAGCCTGGGGCTTATATTTTAGGAGCAAGACAAAATGAGGACAAGTCATTGCCCTCAAGGAGCTTGCTTTTAGTGGGGAAGGGGTTGGAGGTAGAGAATGGAGAGAGGCAGAAAACACAAGAAGGAAAATGCCAGATAATAAGAGCTATGTAGAGAGGTAAGATGGGATAATGTGACGGAGGGCAACCAGGTGGCCACTTTATAGGTCAGGAAAGAGCTTTCTCTAAAATTGACATTGACCTTGCAGTCTGACTCTCAGGAATCAGCATATGCAAATCAGCTTGCCACTAACAAGTCCCTGTAGAAGAATTGAGTGGCTAATGTCTCCACTTGTTTCCCTCCTGGACTTCCACCTCCCACCATTCAACCAGCATTTTCTATAGATTCTGGGGGAAAATGTGTGTCTTTTCCAATTTTGCTCTTGGACCTATTATTAACTTTCTCTGATTATCACAACATTAGTAAGTTACTGATTCCTAAAGGGGCATGTTCCATCTATTGGTGGGTGTTATGGAGAAAGGGAGAGGAAAAACCCTCTCAGGGTAACATTCAGCAAGAAGAAAGGGAGGGGAATACAAAGGAGAAGAGACAGATTAATACTTAGGAAAGTTGAAATAAAATGCAGAGCCCTGTCTAGACCCAAACCTTTGAGGAATATCATTTCCTCCTCTGCTAGCAGGTTCTTGCCTTCTACCTCCCTTTTCTTACACAGTATCAACAGGAGAGGCACCAGTGAAGTTCAGTTTGGGGGTGTATCCTTGGAGTGTGTATATACACGTGTATATGCACTTTCTTTTTCAAATGACAATGTTTTTAAAATCAGAGTTAGAAAAAATATTGAAGATATGAAAAGGTGCACACATTTTGGGACACAGCTGTAAAGTGACATGGGTTGCCATCTCCTTCTCCTGGTGTGTCCCCAGGTTCATCTTTTGCTATATTTTTTGTTAACCTGCCTTTGACATAGAGATAGCAGATGACTTTGGCATAGGAGAGAGATTTTCAAAAATAAATTTTAGCTTTGGATCCCCTTTCTCCAAACACCATTAGTTGCAGAATCTTCAAACATAGAGCAGACACAGACAAATCTCCTGCTGAAACAGGGAGGTTGGAGGTCCAGTCCACACTCTCTCCTTCCCGCCCCTCTTCTCCACATGTGCATATGAAGCAGCGTGAAAATCCATTGCTGGGGCTTCTTTTTCATCCTGAGTCCTGGACTAGCCTTAAGAAGTTTAGGCCTCTGAATTAAACCTCACTCTCCATCTCAGCCTCCAGGATGCCCACCCAGGCCACAGATAACCAGAATTCCCCCAAACCTGTCTGCACCCTGAATGATGAGATGAAAAGGAACTTCCTCTCAGAGCCTGTTAGCAGAGGCAAAACTGTATGCAGCAATGACCTTGCTCCTCCCCAATTACTTTATCATAGAGGTCTGGGCTTTGTTCAAGTTTATGTTCTTTTTGAGATCAGTGAGAATAAAACATTGTGTTGTAACCATAATTGGCTTTTATAAACCTAGAGATTGCCGAATCCTGCTGCTGTTTATCTCCTTAGGAAGTAATTATACCAATTATAGGAGTTTATGTTTTAATGGGAAATGTTACCCACTTGGCAGACCCTATTGATTTAAAATAAAAAGAAGTGATTAAAAACAATTTATGATTCTCTCTTGGGTAAAAGCGTGAAACCAATATAAAATAATTGGATTCTGATTCATAGAATGAATTGTGCACAACTGTCGCTGGATGCCATAGTTAAAGCAAAATTATAAGGAACTCTAACAAAGACTCAATAGAATGTCATTATGTCTCTTTCCCACTGCTAAGATTACACTATTAAGTCCCAATTAATGTTTCATGTTTGGGCTCTGTTAGCCATTTTTCTAATTCGGTTTTCAACTTAATTTAGGATAACCACTGTATATCTTTTATATACAGAATTTCCATCAATTTTCTGAAGATGCATTCCCTTTGTGCTTACGGTTGGGAATACAAATTATTATCTAAATTATCATAATTAGCATTTAGCAACAATTTAAGACCTTAAATAGCCCAGTTTTATTTGGGTCAGGAAGAGCATTCTGGCCTCCTTTTATGAGAGGAAAACAACAAAAACAAAGATTCCCCACAGAGCTCAGCAGCAGTGAGCAGAAACACAGTTCTTTCTCAAGACCATTGTTTTAAAAGTTCAAGCAAAACAAAGCGCTGTCTCTAACCATAAAGGCATACCTAAAATTAGTGACTCTGTCAGAGAACAGGAAGGAAATCATAAACAGTCAAACACTGGAACCCAGAGTGTGAGATAGGAAGTCAATAAACCTTACTGTTTTCTTTCTGCCCACATCTCGCCTGAGAACTTTATTAGAAGAGCACAAGAAAGAAATGATCTAATAGTAAATTAAAAAAGAAAGTCCATTTATTTTTAAGCTACATAGTAGTTCATGAAAATACATTTTTTTAATGATCAAAGTAATATCCATGAGAAAGGAGTGAAAAGTGACAATTCCTTTTCATATCCCTACTTCCCATTCTCTCCCCTGTCTTCAAAATTAGTCATATTCAACAAGCTGGTATTTTTCTTTCTGATTATTAAATTTAAATGATGAAAATACAGTACTGTTCTGTGATTTTCTGTTTTTCTCCAAACAGTATATCTTGGAAATCTATGTGAAGATTTATCATGTACAGTTGCATAGGATTCCATAGGGTATGTAATGTGTTTACCTATTCCATTAATGGACATTTAGGCTGTTACTAACTTTTCACTATTATACCCATTCCTGTAATAAATCCTCTTCTATATATCATTAGACATATATGGGGATTTTGTAAGGTGTAGGAGTGTGGGAAGATATTTGCCTACATGTGGAATTGTTGGATCAAGAAATAATAACTTACATTTTGGTAAATATCATCAATTTTTTTCTCCAAAAAGGCTTTGCCTGTATTATTAGTGTTTAAAATGTTTGTCAGTGTGTTGGGTACTTGTTTGCATTTTGGGGGAATCACAAAGTGGAACATTTTCTTAACACATTTATTATTCTTTTGTGTTCCTTGTTTTTCATTCACCTTTGGCCATTTTTCTGTTGTGAGCTGTTTTCTTAGTTGTTTGCATGAGTGCTTTATATATAGTTTTTTCTGTTATGTAAACTCCAAGTAATTTTTCCCAGCCTGTTTGTTATTTTTTTCTTTATTTTCTTCTGCTATACAAAAGCTTTAAAGTCATATATAGCCAATCTGTTTATATTTTTCTTGATGATTTCTGGGCTACATATCATGTTTGGCTACTTATTATTTTTATTTTATTTTATTTTATTTTATTTTTTGAGATGAAATCTTGCTATGTTGCTCAGTCTGGCCTCAGGCCATCCTCCAGCCTCAGCCTCCCAAGGAACTATAGACATGTACCACCACATTCACCAAAAGCATATTTTTAAGCTAGAATATTTAGTGGTGATATCAAGCAACGGGACCTGTGGGCATGAGACATCAGCAGATTAGAATCCCACTTCTCAGACCCTAGGTGTGGGATTTTTAGCAAGCCCTGAATCTGCTAAAATTTCAAGTTCTTCTTCCTTAAAAAGGGTCACATAAATGTCTTCCTCTGGCCATTTGTTGAGAGGATTAAGTAAAACAACATATGAAAGAAAACACTGGCAGAGTACTTGACCCATAGCAGGCAGGAAGGGATTCGGATGCAGGAAGGGAAGGAACATGAAGGCTGAGAGCAGAGGCTGAGAATGTCAGCCCATGAGTGGATGAGCTGAGAAGAGGCGGTGAGGAACCAGGGCTGGCAAGCTCCGGAAGCCCGCACTGTAAGGCCTCACAGGGCCACTCTGTCCGCCTATTGAAGAGCACCAACCTTAAGTTCTCACCCTGCTCCTGATCCATGGTTTTAGTGTGTTTGTTGGGAATTCATAGCAAATATGCAAAATTTGCTATTCACAAGATAATGGTAAATGACACTTAATTCCAAACCACTTTTTATCTAGATTTAAGCAAAGTTCAGCACTCATTTTACTTTGGTATTTAGCGTAGATTTATTTTATCTTAATTGCTGAAATTGGAAATCGCTTGTATTTCATCAAATGAAGAGATGAGGATTTTTAAGGAACTGCCAGCTGCCTAGCATTTGCAGGTTCATTTTCTTTCTTCAATACTCGTTGCACGTTCCATTCAATTTGTTACTTTGGAGATCACATCTGATGGCACAGAGGCAACACATGCAAGCTGGTGAGGGGAGGGACAGAGCTTGCTGATGCCCAGAGCACTGCAGAAAAGCACTTCTAATTCAAACAACGAAACCCAGAAATGTCCTGCAAACACAATAGATGAGAGTCAACCCACCCAATCACATAGCGATTTCCAGAAGCACTCTTCAAATCTTTATACCGTCTTTCCCATGTTTTCTTTTGTTTTATTCAAAAGTAGAAATACTTATCTAGCAAATAAGTTCCAGAAAAGAACGCCAATATAATCAACATTACAAAGAGATGGACTCAGTAGCCTTTTCCTCTTCAGAGCTTGGATTAAGGACAAGCAAGGGTTTTGAATTTCAAATAGACCCCATGCCCAGTGTATGGTGCTGGGCAGTGTCACTGGGGTCCCATGCTCTCTCCTCGTCCTGCTTTCCTGGTCAGGGGTGCCCTGCTGCAGAAGATTTCACCAAGTTGATGACTCCTCCTTGAAACACTTTCTTCACTCCGGGGACCTCACAGGCCAAGACCCCTTCCTCTGCCATTCATCTCAGTCTCCTTTTATGGCTTCTCCACCGCTCCTGGTCACTGAAATGTTGGAGGCCCAACAGCACTGATTTCATTTCTCCCTTGGTGACTTCGTCCATTCTCGTGGCTTTACATGCTGTCTACACGTTATGAAAACAGGTTAACCCAACCTCTATGTCAAACCCCAGGCTCATCCATTCAACAATCTCCTTGACATCTTCCTCGGTACATCGTTAAGGTCTGCAAGATGCAAACCTTATCACACATGTCCCTGTAGGCGAGCAAAAAATGGCTTCCCACCACCCTTTGAGTTTCCTTGTCTGGGCTGTGAATTAGAGTGACATAAGGCGGAATAAGAGGGGAAAAACATTTGATTACAGATGTGCATATGAGAGTCCCACAAATAGGAGACTGGAAGAAGGACTCAGTGCATGGAATTTACCTAGCACCCTGAAAGGAAGAAGGAATCAGGACTATCGGGGGATGGTAGTAACCCGAGCTATGGGAGGGAGAAAGAAGGAATTCATATGATAAATAAAAATTGTCATGAAGATAAAATCCTCTTAGGTAATAAAAATTTCGAGCAGCCCTGACAAGAATAATTGGCAACCTATGATGAAGCTGGACTGGGCACTGTACTAATCTCCAGCCTCTTCTGTCCTCTGGCAGACAAGGGAGGCCTGAGACACCTCTACCTGCATCTGCCATCCCCCAGGGCCCTCGGTTCAAAGCCCCCAGCACTCCAAAGCATCATATTGTGAGCATCCTATTTCCTAGACTCCTTCATCCTCTTCTCAGTAAATAATAGTACTATTTTTCCAGTTGCTCAGAAATCTTAGAGTCTTCCTTGGCTCTTTCTCTCACTACTCACATCTTCTCTGTCAGGAAAACCTCTCCCTCATGTGTTCAATATATACTCAGAAATTGGATCACATCTTCCTATCTGAACGCATCCACCCTAGTTCAAACTCATCATCTCCTGCCTGAGTGACGGCAGGCAGAAGCCTCCAGAGGTCAAGCTTCAGCAGAGGAACTGAACAATCCCATTCAGTACCTGCCAGTGGCATCCATCCCACAGACAATAGGAGTCAAATCACTACAGTGACCTGTGAGTCCTACCTGGTTTACCTCTCCCCATCCCAGGATCCTCCCGTCAGCCTCAGCTGTAAAGGCACCTCAGACATGCCATTTCCCTCCTGAAATGCGCTGCCCCAGGGATTTACATACAGCCTCCAGTAACTGCTGTGGCCTCCCCATCCAGGCCTTCCCTTGCCTCTCTAAAATGGCAAACCTCCCCACTCACATTCTTCCAATTCTCCTCAGCTTCTCCTTTCATTGCAGCAACACCACCTTCTCAAACAGAATATGCTCCATCCCCCTAACATTGTTCATTGTTACCCACTACAATATAAGATCCAGGGGGCAGGAGCTTCGTCTGCTTTGTTCTGTCCAAAAAAAAATCACCAATTGAAACTATAGATCTAATTGGATTTTAAATTATTATTCACAAATAGGGACAGCCTCCATTCTGCAAAACAGAATGAGTTCCCACCAGGTGGGTAAGTCAGTGGGTTTTGTAAGGCAGGAAGAAGGAAACAGAATAAGGAAGAAAACTAATTGGTTTACATTAGATTACTTATGACATATGCTTTTTGTGTAAGGGTTAAAGCAGATATCAGATTTCAGACTTGAAGTCTTCCTTAAAGTTTGAGTTTGATGATGTGCATTTAACCTGAGTGACTCCATCTTGGTTTGGTCTGGTCTGCTGGGGCCAGTGCAGGAGCTCAGTCCAAAACAAAGACCTCCCTTAATTTGTGTTTAATGGCTCCTGAAAATTTTTAATGCCTTTCATATAAGTAGGTTATTGATAAATATTGCTGAAAGAATAAATGAATAGCCAGGAGCGGTGGCACACACCTGTAATCCCAGTACTTGGGAGGCTGAGGCAGGAGAATCACGAGTTCAAAGTCAGCCTCAGCAACTTAGCGAGACCCTAAGCAACTCAGTGAGACTCTGTCTCTAAAATAAAATACAAAATAGGGCTGGGGATGTGCCTCAGTGGTGGAGTGTCCCTGAGGTCAATCCCCAGTACCAAAAAAAAAAAAAAAAAAAAAATTAAAAATAAGAAAAAATTTTAAAAAAGAATAAATGAATAATAAACAATGGCCCCATCTATTAATTCCACCTTCCACCTATGAGAAGGATACAATATTACATGAAGGCAGCAAAGAGCTTTCGGACCTCATGTGTGTAATGATTTAGATGTGGTGTCCCCCAGAAGCTCACCTGTGAGACAATGCAAGAAGGTTTGGAGGAGAAAGGATTGGGTTATGGCCTTAACCTAATCATGATTTAATCCCTGATGGGCTTAACTGAGTGGTAACTGGAGGCAGGTGGGGTATGGCTGGAGGAAGTGGTTCGTTGGGGCTGTGGCTATGGGGTATATATTTAAATCTGGTGTGTGGAATCTGTGCTCCCTGATCATCATCTGAGCTGCTTCCCTCTGTCACACTCTTCTGCCATGATGTCCTGCCTCACCTTGAGCCCCAAGGAATGGAGCCTGCTGTCTATTGATTGAGACCTCCGAAGCCGTGAGCACCCAAATAAACTTTTCCTCCTCTACAATTGTTTCTGGTCGGGTCCCTTAGTCACAGAATCGAAAAAGCTACCTAAAACAGTTACGTTTTCTGAAGCTCTTTCATAACACTGCATTATTTTATCACCATCACTGTTGCTTTTCCCTACACTGCCACTGTATGATTGATGAGAAAGCAATGGCATAATGTATAATTATACATTTTTCTTTGCAGCAATGCAGGCTTCTTTTATCTTCTTAGATCATTCCAACATAATAGTCATTTTCAACTTTTTTTTTTTTTTTTTTTTTTGCTTTTGGCTGAAACCTTTCTTCAATTAGATTCATATGGTACAGTTAATAAAACCTCAGTGAGCAAACAATACCCTTCATTTCTTTGGAAGGAAATCCTTCTAACTGCCACACTAATTAGATAGTGCTCTGGCTGATAATCAGGGACAGACAAATAGTGCAGCTTATTAAAGAAAATGGCCAAACACCTTCTAGAACATTAATTAAAGATCACACTAATAAAAAAAAAAAACAGCTGAGTTCTAAAAGACCAGACATTCTTGTAACTGATAGGAAATTTGGCATAAGGAAATGTGTCACTTACAGTTGATTTTTTTTTGGTTTTGGTTTTGGAGCTGGAGATTGAATCTCTGCCTTCCCGTGTGCTAGGTACCTGCTGTAACAGTGAGCTGCACCCTTCAGTCCCCGAATTGTAGATGATTTTATTTGTAATAGTCAAGAAGAGATAATTCACAGGGAGTCATTTTATTTATTATGTATTATTGCTTTAAATGCCTCCTAGTTTCATTTTGATCCAGCCTGTTCATTTCCTGAATGAAGCTGCAGTTGGCTTGGTGATCTGTGCAGGTCTTTCTGGGGACAACACATCTCCCTGACTCCCAGACCAGGCTCTGTTACAAGCCATGCCCAATTAAGCACTTAGAAACCCATCAGCGGTTCTCATCCTACTTGAAAGTTCCAATTACTCAGATCCCTTTTTAAAGAACAATTTTAGAACATCAAATTATGAAAAGTTATGAAAAATTATGAAATTTCCAAAGTATGGAAGCCTGAGTCCCAGGCTCGTTGATACTTTTAAAAGGTTCATCAGGGTTTTTTTATGCGCTGCCAGGGTTGGGGGTCACCAGCCTGACCTGATGGCTCCTCTCGGTGAGGAAGAAGAAGAAGGAGAAGGAGAAGGAGAAGCTTTTCACTCTTGTCCATTATGATTTTTCACCCCCAATGCTATCATCACCTCTCCTCCTCAGGGACAATAGATGCCCATCAGTAGGAGCCCTCTTACCCCACCACAAGCCCATCCACAAACTTACCTTGACCCCTCTTCTTTCTTTACTTCCATAACACAAAAGAGGAATACCTCTCCCTGCCTGGCTAATCTCTCCACCTGACCCTGGACCCTCTCCCCTTTGGTGCCTCTTCAGAGACTGGCTATGGCTATCTGTTTATTTGTATGCCACACTTATCTGGTTCCCAGCATTTTCCATTGACTGGCTCAAGACAACCAAGGCAGTGACTGCTAATTGTCTGTTCCACATCCATTCCTATTTTCTTTCTTACTAACAGAACCACTATGTTACTGATGGCAGCCATGTGTCCAAAAGACCCAGCCTCCCATGTCCAATGAGATATGCATAGAAGTGGCAAGAGGGCTTCTAAGGGGTCCTTTTTAAGAGGAAACAGACAAAGAAAGAAAAATTATCTCCCTTCCTCCTTCCTGCTGACTAGAAAATGGACCTGACAGCTGGAGCTCCAGCAGCCATCTGAGACCACAAGACAATCAAGAGGTAGAAGTCATGTACTAAGGAAGGCCAAACAGAACAACAGGAGCCCATGTCCCTGATGATTTGAGGAGCTGCCCTGGATGAGTGATCTCAACTTCTTTTACCTGAAGCCAGCATTTTGGGATTTTGGGGGTTTTTTTTTGAACAGAGTCTCCCTATTTTGCCAGACTGGCCTCAAACTCCTGGGCTTAAGCAATCTTCCTGCCTCAGCCTCTGGAGTAGCTGGATGACAGGCATGCGCCATCATGCCTAGATGACACTGATCCTCCTAAATCACTCTTATTGGACGTCTTGCTATTTGTATTTGAATTAATCCTAACAGTAATAGGTAAACAAACAATTTTTTTGGAGAATGGATAGAGTACACCTCTATGGTGCTTATGGGAGTCAGATCAGGGTCTCATCACAAAATATCATAGGTTGGGCAGCTTAGGCAACAAATTAATTTTCTTACAATTCCAGAGGCTGGAAGTCCAAGATGAAGGGGCCAGAAGGATTGGTGTCTGATGAGGCCTCTCTTCCTGCCTTGCAGATGACCACCTTCCTTCTGTGTTCTCCCATGACCTTCCTCTGTGCTCATGAGGAGAGAGGGAGCGAGAGACGGAGAAAGATATCTCTGATGTCTCTCTTCTTCTGAAGTCACCAATCTTTTCAGATTAGGGCCTCAACCTTAAAATCTCACTTACCGAAGTGAGATCTCACTTACTTAATTCCCTCCCTGAAGGCCCTCTCCAAATATCTTACATTGGAGGTGAGGGATTCCACATATGGATTTGGGGACACAATTCCATCCATAATATTGTTTATCAATTCTATTCCTAGTTCCCCTACCCCACCCCACTTCTGTACTGAGGATTGAACCCAGAGGTGCTCTACCACTGAGCTACATCCCTAAACCTATTTTTCAATTTTTATTTTGAGACAGGGTCTCACTTAATTGCCTGAGTTGGCCTTAAACTTGTGATCCTCCTGCCTCAGCCTCCTGGAAAATAGCTGGCATTACAGGTGTGTGCCTCTGCATCCTGCCTAGTTCCCCTTGTAGGGACTGCTTTCTTCCTGGATACATGGTCATCAGTGTCACCCCAATCAGCCAGCAGCAGTTGATTGGTACACACAGGTATATACCTATTCCCAGCTAGGCCAATTGAAGGTTTTCCCAGGACCTGCTTCTGGAAATACCAATAGAGCTGAGCACATACACTTGACCCATGCTGGACCAAGCAAAGCCTTTATTATGGTTTAGATGTGAGGTGTCCTCCAAAAGCTCACATGTGAGACCATGCAAGAGGTTCCGAAGAGAAATGATTGAGTTGCAAGTGTCTTAACCCAGTCAGTGATTTAATCCCCTGATAGGGATTAACTGAGTGCCAACTGAAGTGGTAGGGTGTGGCTGAAGGAGGTAGAAATTGGGGCATGGCTTTGGGTATATATTTGTATCTGGCAAGTGGAAACCGATTTCTCTGCTTCCTGATCATCGTGAGCTGCTTTCCTCTGCCACACTTTTCTGCCATGATGTTCAGCCTCACCTCAAGCCCCAAGGAATGGAGCTGGCCTTCTGCAGACTAAGACCTCTCAAACTGTGAGCCCCCAGACAAACTCTTCCTCCCTAAAATTGCTCTAGTCAGATCTTTTAGTCTCAGCATTGAAAAAGCTAAAACAGCCTTTCCCTCAAAATTTGGGAATTAGAGAGTCTGACTCTCTCCAGTGACAGAATAATCAATACCTGGTTTAGAATCTGTTGACAGTCTTGCTTTTCTCCATGTGACTAGAATAAACCAAGGATGGTCTGCAGTCAGAGAGCAAGAAGAAAAAACAGATAGAAAAGGGCAAAGAGGAGAGATGGAATGAGAGTCTTAAATGCATTGACTCCCTGGCTTTAATTGTTAATAAGATTCAATCACATTCATGATGGATGGTTTGTGAGACACTTATATCATTCACTCTTAATTCTTTAGCTATTTAGACTTGGGGTTCTCCTAATTATAATTGAGAGTCTAACTAATACCACTTCCTAGAATTAAAAAAAAAAACCTTGCATTTTTAGTGTCTCAGAACCCACATGATTTTCTTTTAATAATGATTAGCAATGACTTACAGTGTTTGTTTTATCTTATACATTTATTTTTCTGAACAGGGATAGCCACACAAAGAGATAGTTGATGCTATTTTCAGCAAAGTGTTGCTGAGGTTAAATCTCAAGTCATCCTCATGACTTTCCTTCCCCAAACCTCTTTATAGTGGTAGATGGAAGAATCGGTAATAAATACAACTCAAAGAAAGCACCAGAACTTTCACAAGGATGTGAGGAACCACAGATTACATTATCCACTCTTGTGAATTCAACCTGGAAATCTAAAATAGAACTAAAGTTTCAATGCTATTACTTTTATAAATGATTATAATTACCGTATTTTAATCTCAACAATATTCCTGGATAAAGATATTGGATATCGTTTAAGAGGAACAACTCTCTAAACTACATGTCTGTTTCAGAGTGTGAGTAAAGAATGGCTAACCAAAATGTACAAGCAAACCAATTCAGGTTTCCTTCCTGTGGCTACATAAGCAAAAGTCTTCTGCGTAGTACCAAGTCTGAAGTGATGGGTCATGGAAAAGAGGAAGCACCTTCATGAGGGTTTGGCACAGAAACCAGATAACTTTGTTATAAAACTAGGGAAGAAATGACCTAAGTGTCAGCTCCCACATCTGCTGTGAATAGGCTCCAGGGGTACCAGGTGTCATAGCTATTAACACACAGAACCAACAAACTAAATCTCAGTACACAAGTGGAAGAAAATGCAACTGCTATAAATGGGCTCCATGAATTCTTACTGGGTTCTTCTCATACATTATTTAGTCTTCCTAACAGCCTGTGAAGTGGGAGTTATCAGGACCATTTTGCAGCTGAGGATACTGAGTCCGATATGATGCCCCCTGCCTAGCATCACGTAGCTGGTCAGTGGTGGAGTTGGTTCTTGAACACAGGTCTCTTCCTTCCCAGGGAACATGCCTAACTCAGCACCAGTCAGTGCTGTGAGTCCCCCAAGCCACAGGAGTCGCTGCTTCAACTGTTGGTTTGAATCACCCTGCAAGCCTGGAAACTGCTTCTTGGTAGTAATTACAGTTACACCAAGAGGGTATGAAAGTTGGCAGGTGTGCATGATAGGGAATTATGAAAGGCACCCCTGCCACACATGTTCAGATTCAGCCATAGTAGACCATTTAAAAACAGGCTTATCACTGAATGCGACATGTGATCCTGGACTGAGTTTACACCTTGGCAAGGATGACAGATTTTCTCTCAAGAGTACTATTCGGATATTCAATAAATTTTAATATTTTAGATTAAAAAGGAAATGTATTATCAATGTTAAATTTTCTACATTTAAGATCTGTACTCTGAATATTTAAAGGCATATCTTTCTTTTTTAATGCTTTTATGAGTCCATTATAGTTTTCCATTATAGTTGGGTTCATTTTGACATAATCATACATCAATGGAATTTAATTTGCTCCACGTCAGTTCCCAGTGCCTCCTCTTTCCCTACCCTCCCCCAGTCCCCTTCCCTAATCTACTGATCTTCCTTCTATTCATTAATTTTCTTATTTGATGCCTTCAATTAAAATGGAATTCATTATGGTACCTAGCAAAATTTGTCAAGTTCATGTCATATTTCCTCCTCTTCCCCATCCCTCCTCTCTCTCCCTCCAACTCCTTCTACTTCACTGATGTTCACTCTATCCTTATGATATTAGGACCCCTGCCACCACCATTTCCCCCCCATCCTTACTTTGCTCTAGTTTCTGCATATGAGAGAAAACATTCAACCCTTGACTTTCTCATCTGGCTTATTTCACTTAGCATGATGTTCTCCAGTTCCACCCATTTACCAGCAAATGCCATAATTTCATTCTTCTTTCTGAGTAAAACACCATTGTGCCATACATACCATTCATCAGTTGAAGGTTCCATAACTTGGGCTGGTTTGTTAACTTGATGTTGGTGAATTGTGTTTCTATAAACATTGATGTACCTGTATCATTATAGTATGCTTATTTTAGTTCTTTGGGGAAAATTCCAAAGAGTGGGATAGCTGGGTCATATGGTGGTTCCATTCCTACTCTTTTGAGGAATCTCCATACTGCCTTCCAGAATGTTTGTACTGATTTTCAGTCCCACCAACAAGATACAAGTGTACCCTTTCCCTCACATTCTTTCCAGCATTTATTATTTATAGTCTTGATAATTGTAAAGATAAATTTTTCTTAGAAAATACACTGAAGTACTACAACTAAAGAGCCATAATACAAAAAAGCAACCTGTCTCAGAGAGGTTAGGGGAAAAATTATATGGAGGAGGGAGAAAGAGAGAATGAGTGAGAATAAAACAAATGGAACAAAATGTTAAAAATAGATAACCTGGTAAAAGATATTTGGAGATTCTTTGTATGTTTTTCACATTTGTTCTAGAAATCTGAATTCTTCAAAATATGATGTTAATAGAAAAAGAGTTCAGGGTTTAGGCTTAGGACTCCTTGTTTCAGGTTCAGACTTTCCATTATCCATGTGAGTGGTGTTTCTTCTTTCATATGACCTCTCAGGACCACGCCTCTCTTCCATCATAAAACACAGAAGTTATTTGTTTTAACTATGGATTGGCATTCCATTATACACGTAAGTGTCAAATCTCCTGGTCCTCTTCACTGGGCGGTTCCAGCTTCTTTCCTGTTACAAACTGTGCTGCAGTGAACAGATGTTTTCATGTTCTCTTGTGCTCATGTGGAAGCATATCACATGCCTCAATGTGGATAAGCTCAAAAATAGAACATTGAGTGGAAAAGCACACCACAAAAGAAAATACTTAATATGATTTCATTTATGAAGAATGTTCAAATACTTAAAAAAAATCATAAATTTACAGTGGAATGATATATACCAACTTTATCATAGAGCTGACCTCTGGGCAGGAAGGGAACAGAAGGGTTGGGGTGGGCATCAGTTGTGCCTATAAAATGTTTATCTGTGAGAGAGAGAGAGAGAGAAAGAGAGAGAGAGATCCACAGTAAAAAGGGGTCAGTAAAGAATCTTTCAGGTCCCTTCCAGCTCTAAGGGTCTACTTTCTAGTTAGATTTGGTAGCCTGTTTATGTTAAGTGTGTGGACACTTAATTGAACAGAAGTCTATAAGCACATAGTGAGAAAATTCTTTACGCAGGGCATTGGAGCTGCCTCTAGGGTGGTCAGAGATGGATGAAACACCGCTTGAACTGCTTTGAGCAAAAAGGACTCTGAAGTTGTGTTAAAGAAAAAAACTTGAATAATCATTTCCTTGAAATAATGGTATTTAAGTTACAATTAAGGGAGTTGGTGAGCACAGGCGGGAAAGACCAGCTTTGGCTGGAGATACATTCTTAGCCATGTATTCCTGAAGTTAAAGCAGCTTTCTTAGTTCATTGGTGCAGTGAACTGCCTGAAGGAAGTGACATCCCAGAAGGAAACATGCTATTACACATTGAAATCGGTTAGTCCTCCATTAGTAGCTAGAATTGAATTGCATCTGCCACCATAGCAGAAGATCACATAGAAATAAAAAATATTTTTTTGTCAAGGACTAGTTTCACTTAAAGCAAAAAAAAATTAGAAATTTGGTAATATTTGGTAATATTTGCAACTTTATATCTAAACTGGATAATTTAAGCAAAAACTTCATCTAGTGATACGTCACACACTTGTGACAAAATATCTACCTCAAAGAGTCACCTTCTGTAAATATGAACAGAAGAGACTTTTATCCATCAGGGCTCTTTTGGTACCAAAGAACAGAAATTCTGATTCAAATGAACTCAAACGAAACTAGCAAGTCCGAGCATAGACATAACCTCAAGGTACACTTTGAGCATGAACTCAGAAATGGTATCGAGACTGTCCCTCCCTATCTCTTTGGCTTTCTTCTGCAGTGTAGGCATCATTTTCAGGCTTCCCATGGTGGCCACAACTCCATTCTCAGGCCACCCTTACTGTTCTAGTTCCATTGGAAAAGAGATGGTCTCAGCTGAGTAGTTCCTATACAAATTCTAAAATTTCAGTTGCTTGGCATAATCTGAGTCACGTGCTTTGTCCCTGAACTAATTAATCACTCTTTCCAGGGAATGCATTGCTCTCATTGGTCAAGTCAAATCAGACACCTCTCAGAGGAGTCAGCAGTGGGGTTAGTTCCACTCAGCACAAACTTCTCAAACGTTACGATGCATCAAGATTGCCAAGGGGACCTTTGAAAATGTAGATTCTGACTCAGTAGGTCTAGACTAGGCCCCAAGAAGCTGCATTTACAACGATCCTTGACAGCATGTATTGTGAAAATTCTTTACACAGGGCCTTGAGCTATCTACAGCATAGCCAGGTGAGACTTCAGGGAGTCTGCTGAACTGCTTAGGATTTTAAGTGCTCTCAGTTGCAGGCTGGGCCTGCTACCTAGTATGAGGGGCCCCGTACAAAGTGAGAATTGGGGGTTCCTTGTGCAAAAATTAAGAATTTCAAGAAAAGCATTAAATTAATGCTCAGCATTTCAGAGCAGAGCATTAAACCAAGC
>JAJEJO010000603.1:451745-470262 GCA_020662805.1 Glaucomys volans | reverse complement strand
ATGTTGAAGAGCTATTTGAAAACCATCTCTGCAGAAGCACCAGTTATTAGCCTATGTGTGGAGCCCATGTACCTCTGTCCAGTTCTCATCAGGAGGGGCCTGAAATGTTTCCTCCTTCTCCTCAATTGCTGCTGATTCTGCCCCCATATTAGGGGAGGCATTCTTGCTGCATGCCCCCAAAGCCACATTTACAATCACAGCACTTGGCACATGTTATTTTTGTTAACTAGTCTCCTTTCTGTCCTCCTCCTGGCTTGTAAGTTAGGGAAGGGTGGGGCAGTCTTTCTTGCTGACCTTTGTGACCCTCTTCACAGTGCCAGGGATAATGTTTTACATATGTCGCTTAACCAAGTAGGCAATTATGGTAATTGTGAACATTTTAGGCATTCCGGTGGGTGAGGACTGGTATCTTATTGTGGTATCAGTTTGCATTTCTCTGATGACTAATGAAGTAGAGCACCTTTTCCTGTATTTTGGGAGCCTTCTGAATACCCTCTGTATTCACGTGCTAGGGTTGCCATAACAAAGCCCTACCACAAACTGGATGGCTTCAACAGCAGAAATTTATTTTCTCGCAGTTGTAGAGGCTGGAAGTCTGAGATCAAGGTGTGGGAGGATTGTTTGTCTGAGGTCTCTGCTTGTCAGGCAGATGGGTGGCTGTGTTCTCCCTCACATGACCTTCTGGGCACTTCTGTGTCCCAGTGCTTCTTATAAAGGCACTGGTCATACTGAGTCAGGTCTACCCTAATGACCACGTTTTAACTTAATTACTTCTTTAAAGACTTTGTCTCCAAATATGGCCACATTCTGAGGTACTGGGGATTAGAACTTCAACATATGGATTTTAGGGAAACATAGTTCAGCCCATAATACATTCTTTTTTTGGAGAGGGTGGTGATGGGGATTGAACTCATGGCCTTGTGCATACTAGGCAAACACTCTACCAACTGAGCTATATCTCCACCCCACCCCCCCATAATACATTCTTTTTGTAGGAATGTCTGTTCAGGTCTCTTGCTTGTTTATCTTTTGAGTGTTGCTAATTGGAACTCTTTATGTATCGTGCATTCAAGCCCTTTGTTGTTGGTTAAATGGATTACAAATACCTCCCCACTCTTTTGATGGCATCTTCTGATGTATTGAAGTCTCTGATTTTAATATAGTCCCATTTCCCTATGGTTAATGCATTTTTTTACTGTTTAGAAAATCTTTGCCTCCTCCAAGGTCATGCGACGTTCTCTTATGTTATCTTTGAAAAGTATTATTATACAGTTCACATTTAGACATACAGTTCACCTGAAATTTCTTTGTATGCATGATATAAGGAAGAGGTCAATGTGTATTTTTCCATACCTATATTTAATTGACCCAACACCAATCATTGAAAAAAAAATATTTTCTTCTTTGCTCTTGTATTTGATATCTAAAATTTCTAGATAAAATAAATATTTTCATAATATTGAGTTTTTAAATATATGGTTGTATTAGGACTTCTTTGTATTTTTCTTCGGTCTATGGCTTGATCTCCCGTGTCATTTTGGAAAACTATCAGAAATGATCTCTCCAAATGTTGCTTCTGTTCTCTTCTCCCTCTAAGGACTCCAGTTACATGTTAGAGCTTTTTATTGTGCCACACATGTACCTTAATTCTTTCATTATTTATTGATCTGGATATTTTCCTTTGACCTATATTCTAGTTTACTAATTTTACCTTAGGTTGCATCTAATCCCCTATTAAAGCAATCCTTTCTGTTCTGGCTTTGTAATTGCATTTTGTGAACCTCCAATTGATTTGTTTGGTAGATTTCAGTTTTCTGCCCAAATTCTTCATCCTGTTATTTGAATTCTTAAAAATGAATTTCTTCAGTTCTCAAAGAATGAAAAATCTCATAGTTACTTTAAAATTCATGTCTAAAGCTCCAATAATTATATCTTCTATAGTTCTGCTTTCATTTTCTTTTTTGTTTAGGGTCAATTATTATTTTTGCAGGTCTCGTTAAGTTTTACTGAGCTCTCACCACTGTATATGAAAAGTTACAAGGGCCATTTCAGGTTCCATATAGAGTTTTCTTTCTCCAGACAGGACTCAATTTTGTTTCTGGCAGGAAGTTGAACTAGAGATGGATTGTTAATGCAATCTGGATTTAAACAATCCAGTCCTTGGCTGATTTCTTGTGAAGTCCATTATCATTCACACTTACTCCCAGGATGAAGCCCTGTGGGCCAGCTGAGAGTCTGGAGTATTTAGCTTTATTGTTCTGTTCCTCAATTTCCTTGTGCTCACAGCTTATGGGACTCTCAACTCCTCAGTCCCACATTTGTGAGATGTCCCTGAGGGGAAAGAGAGTCCAAATGCCAGGTTCATATATAAGCTTTCTTTTTTTCCCCCCAAGTTTTGTTTCTTCAGGTTCTCACTATCTTCCCTGATCATTTGTCAGCCATGTTTGGATGGGAAAATATGAAACCAGAATCAGCTTCTCAAAAATTGACTTTCTCAGGACACACTGACTGGTCCACTGAGCTGTGCTCCAGTGCCTTTCATCTTTTTGTTTTGTTTGTGTTGTCTTAATTTTTTTCTTTGCTCTTTTTAGATATACATGACAGTAGAGTGTATTTTGACATATTATACATACATGGAGTAGAATGAATTGAACATAACTTTCCTATGTTCATATAGGAATATACCACCAGTAAAACTCCACATTATGTACAACCAAAAGAATGGTATCCTATTATACTCAGGTGACTTTTGGATGCCTCTTATTACTACTCTTTGAACACAGAGCCCCATCATCAATCTTGGCTTTCTCCAACAGGCAGTAGTCTTTATACACTTAGGAACAAGTGTGCCTTTTTATAGTTTAGATCTTAAATGTCCCCACCAAGGTCCAAGTGTGAAAGGCTTGATCCCAAGTTGGTGCTATTGGAGATGGTGGGACTTTTAAAAGGTGGAACTTGTGGGAGGTCTTCAGGTCATTGGGGGAAGACTTTTGAAGGGGATTGTGGGACCCTGGTCTCGTCTTCCTGTTTTGTTTTTGTTCTCTGGCATATGATACAAGTAGTTTTACTCTTTCACACACTACTGCCATGATTTCTTGACTCACCACAGGCCTAAAAGCAAGGAGTCTGCCCAACCATGGACTGGACCCTCTGAAACCATGAGCCAAAACAAACCTTTTCTCTTTATAAGTTAATTACCTCAGGTTTTTTGTTATGACAGGAAACTGAGTCTCACGTACTTAAAAATATGTTCCCTGAAGAGTTATTGCTTTGAAGACATTTTCCCCATGACTCCTCTGTCAAATCTGTATGTGTTAAGTTAGAACAAAAGCTCTGTCTTGAAACTGGGTTCTTGGACAGAGCTCAGCCAGCAGCCTGAATACATGTGTGAGCAGCTTGATGTAAGAACTCTACACAACAATAGCTCGGAGGGTGACTTCAGCGGATTAAATAATGCCCACAAACTTGGGTCCACCTGGAACCTCAGAATGTAGCCTTACTGGGAAAGGAGTCCTTGCAGATATAATTAGTACGATGAGGTCGTACTAGAGTGGGGACCTCAATCTAATGACTGGTGTCCTTATAAGAAAGCCACATAAGGACATAGGCATTGATTAGGTGGAGCCATAAGCCAAGGAGAACCAAGGACCAAGAGCCATAAGCCAAGGAGAACCAAGGACTGAGAGCCAACAGAAACTTGGAAGAGAGAAAAGATTTTTCCCTGAAGTCTTCAGAGGCAGCACAGCTGACTTTGAATTCAGACTTCTGGCCTCTGGAACTGTGAGAGAGTAGTTTCTGTCGTTTGAAGCCACACAGTTTGTGGCAATTTGTTATGGCAGCTGTGGGAATGGATACAAATTTAATCATAACTTCTGTCCTTTATAGTATTAAAGCTGAGTCACAGTCTGGATTTTACCAACAGTTTAATTTACAGAGGCCACTGAGTGACCACATGGAGAGGTCAGTGCCATTGAACACTTTACTCCTCACATTTCCCAAGAGATGGGGCATAGATGCCACACCCAGTCACATGGAGAGGTGCCAGTGTTGGTCAGGAGGCAGAAGGAGCAAAGGAAGAGCATAGCCCAGAACCTTTGTGGGGTCCATGAGAACAAATGGGTAAGTCATGGTAGACAAGGCAGAACAGGCTTAGGATTGGATAGTCTGAAAGATTTTTATTGGGTTTGGGCTACTGAGATGGTTTCTAGTTGTCCAGCACCTCTCCTTGGGCTGATTTAAGGCAGGGGAAATCCTGGCTTGGTGTGTGAGGGTGGGAGAAAGAGGTGGTTGGGGATTTGGGCTTTGGATTGACTGGTTTGTATATGAAAGGCCTGTTCACGGGCAAGTCCTTTACCATTTCTAGGATTAGCTAGTTTTGGAGAGACAGTCTTTCCCTTGGTCTGCACAATCCCAAAATGTCAACCATAAGATACAGAAAACAAGCTGGGCGCGGTGGCGCACGCCTGTAATCCAAGCAACTTGGGAGGCTGAGTCAGGAGGATCGCAAGTTCAAAGCCAGCCTCAGCAACTTAGCAAGGCCCTAAGCAACTCAGTGAGACCCTGTCTCTAAATAAAAAAGCAGAATAGGGCTGGGGATGTGGCTCAGTGGCCGAGTGTCCCTGATTCCAATCCCGGGTCCAAAAAAAAAAAAAAAAAAATACAGAAAACAGACACACGGTCAATACAAACATGTGGGGATAAGCAGAAGTAGTAGTAAGGCACAAATCTGAAATCCTTCCTTTTCAGAGCCACATTTCTTGACAGAATAACCTACATTTCATGTTCTCCTCTCATTATTTCTCACATGCTGCATGGTTTTCTCCCTCACCTCCTGATGCTAGCCAACCTCCTTGATGCCAAATCCAGTCTGCACTTCCACTTCTGTCACCTTCCCCAGGAGTCCTTTCCTTTCCACCCGCTCTCCATGGTAGAATTGGTCTCTTGTGCTTCAATGCTCTTTTTGTACCCATGGAATCTTCGATCAAACACCTTAAATATTTCATTGAAATGTTTGCATGCGGGCGCACTCCCTCTCCTAGAATGCAAGCTGCCAGACTATGAATTTCGTCCTTAATGTTTAAAATCGTTTCTATCCTTAATGTTGAGAATGGAACAGGGAGCAAGTTTCCAGTCAATCTTGTTTAAATGATGTAGGTGGATGAAGGTTCTCCTCTGAAACAGAACTGTTATTTGCTCCCTGGCGGCCAAGGACAGCTCCTCCTTCAGCCTCACTGGCCTTTCTCTTCCTTTTTGCCCCCTACCGCTTACTGCTTTTTGTCAATCTCATTTTATATCCATGAAAGGCTATTGTTTCTAAGGGTTCCAAGAAGTCTATAAACGTTTCCCTGAGTGTGATTTCATCCATTTTCATATTTTCAGTCACCATGTCATGCAGATGACTTCAACATTTGTACGTCTAGGCCAGATGGCTCTTCAGGGTTTCGGACTGTGTATGGCCACCTGCTAGACATCCCCACCTCACAGCCCCATGCTGCCGCATACTCTGTACATACAAAGCTGAACTCATTATCTTCCTCACAGGACATGATTCTCCTTCAAGTTTCTTAATATTCTCCTTCCTCCAGGCACTCTGCTTTTGAGTTTGAGTGGCTTACTTAAAAAGAGCATTATGTCAATGTTTTCAGTCTCTCAATAGTTTTCTATATCAAAATATCAAAGTTAACTGTATGATTACTTAGACAAGAAACTGCTGGGCTAATAAGATGGGAGGGTGTGTTGGTCAGTTTTCTGCTAATATAACACATACCTGAGATAATCAACTTACAAAGAAAAAAGGTTCCTTCTATTTGAACAAGGTTCCTTGTTCTCAACCTTTCCTCCTTGATGATGAGGATATTCCTTTCCTTCTGGCATAGGGAGGACATCTTCCATATGTGGTTTTGTCTCCTGCTTTCAGGAAGATAAAGGGAGAGTCAGAGCACCCTTCTTGCTCTTGGTGTTTTTTTTTCTTTTTTTAAGTGCCTTTAACCAAATATACATATGCATCCTTATTTCACAGAAATGACTCAAAACTCCCCAAGCTCAACTGCATATTGACTTCTTCTTGCTTCTTTCAACACAATCCCTATCTCCATGCATGGTCTTTCTCTAGACCTCTTTGGGCATGTAAAGCTCCCATTCCTTGCAGACACAGCTCAAGTGTAGCTCTCTGTGTCATACTGATTTTGATTTTATGGGAATGATTTCCTGATCTCAGGGAATTACGGCTCTTCTGATTAATTCTGCAGCAGTGTATGCATTTTATTTTTATTTTTTATTTTGGCGCTGGGGCTTGAACCTTGGTCTCACACATGCTAGGCAAGTGCTGTATCACTGAGCCACATCCCCAAGCCAGTACATTCATTTTATAATTGTTAGAAATACTGAGGTGCCACAAGAAATCAAACTGGTGCTTAAAAGTGGGTGAGTAAGGCAAAGAAGGGTCTTTTACTTCTGCTGGAAGGATGTGCTACAGAACCTGGCTAGCAAGCACGCCTGGGTGGGCAGTCCGCATCTCTGCCCTCTGCCCTGATTGGAGGACGCAGAGTACAATCTAGGTGATTGGCTAATTTTAAAATTAGGGCGGGCAAAGTGAAGGGCTATAATTAAAATGGCTACGATTGTATCTAATTAAGACTGAATATTGTATTCTGAAAATGGACCACCAGACTTTCTATTTCTCACATAACTTACTTTTGCATATGCCATGTTGGTTTTAGACAAGAAACGTCCACACATATTGACATTCTCTGCCATTGGCACTGTTAGCTGAATGAATGGTTGAACAGCTCAACAAATGTCACAGATGGGCTTTAGGAAGATTAAATTGGCTAGAGAGTGATCAGGAGTATAGTACAAAGGCAATGAATTCTAAACTGGGATACTAGCAGTGACAATAGATATGCTAAGCATATCAGGATTATAAGGTTGGAAGGATTTGGTGACCAAGGAGAAGTTTAGAAAAGAGAGGAAAAACACAATTCTAAATCAATTTTGTTTAATTACACACCCCTTTGAAATCCAAAAACAAGGACATTCACTTTGGACAAAAAAAAAAGTAATATGCTCATTTATATGTATATTAAATCAAGAGATTCCTTTTTTTTGGTGCTGGGAATTGAACCCAGGACCTTGTGCTTGCAAGGCAAACACTCTACCAACTGAGCTATATCCCCAGCCCAAGAGATTCCTTTCTTAAACATCCCCCACGCAAGTTTACAGACCAATACTTTACAGTTATGGGATCAGATGGCTTGAAGAAGGGTGGTTCCATGCCCCAAACCATGAACATCTTGAAAAACAGCTGCGTTAGTGGAGTGAAGGATAGCAGGTTTTTGAGAATATGAAGGAGTTATCCCAGTCACATGTCTGGCAAGGGAATCTCAACTTCTTTACATATGGCCCTACCAAAATGAAACAGTTCAGCACATGGAGTGGGTACATGCAAAGAAAATTTGTAACTCTAAAAGGAAATTGTGTGTGTGTGTGTGTGTGTGTGTGTGTGTGTTGCTGGGGATTGAACTTTGCACATGGTAGGCAAGGTTCTGGGTCACATCCCCAGCCCATCTAAAAGGCAAATTTAAATAATAAACCTGAACAAGCTTTTTTCCACGTGAGACTATATCCCTATGTAAATATATTCACTCTATATTCTAATCCTCAGAACCTGTGACTGTTAAGTGACATGAGAAATAGAATTAAGGTTACAGGTGGAATTAAGGTTGCTAATCAGTTGACTTTGAGATCGATAATCCAGGTGAGCTGCAAGGAGTTGAAGACAACCCAGAAACCCATCAATACCAGTTATTTAAAATTTTATAGCTCAGTGATTATACTGAGTTAAATGGTTATACTGGGTTATACTCAGTGGTTATACTGGGTTAAAACCCTGATACAAAAAAAAATATATATATATATACACACACACACATACATATATATAAATGGCTAGCTAAAGCAAAGTAGCAACAATGTTTTGCAGAACTTATAACAAATGTATAATAAAATAAATGTGCACTGTTGTAAAATTCTTTGATTATATATGAACTGGTACAAAACTATCTGAAGATAGACTGATACATTAATAATACATATCTGTAAACTCTCAGACACAGGAAAAGATGTTCTAAGACACACAGTTTAAAACACAAAATGAACGCCATATGTCATCTATTTGGTAAAAATTACAGAAGAGATAGTGTTTACTGTCAGTGATCACGTGACTTGGTGGTGGGAGTGTGGATAACAACCTGGCATAATCCATTCAGGTGAAGAGACTCCTACTCTTCGATCCAACAAGCCACAGATGAGATCCTGCTATGCAAAGATAAGAGCACCATATATTTATGCATGTATATATGCAAGAATATTTTTATTTTGGTAAATATTTGCACTATTTGTGGGGAACTAGGAAAAACCTGAAAACCTATATCTTAGTACATATATCATATAAAATACTTATAGCTATAGCACAGCATGTAGCTATGGAATACATCATATAGAATACTTGTAGATTTAGATCTATTGTACATGTGAATGCAATGAAGTTTGTTATGTGGTAAAGGAAAAAACAGATGTATAGATAGACACATATAAAATAGCTCCATTTGTTTATGCATAGAATAATTGTATATTCTATGTTACTTATATAGAAACCTATAGACTTTCATGTATCTGTAAAGGCATAAAGAGAGATGGTAGAGGGAAAATTATTAAAATTTGATGCTACTCTATAGTGTTTGACTTGTAGAAAAGGATGCTCAGTTGAGCTTCTTCCTGTATTCAATTTAGCAGAGGTCCTAGAGACCCAAATCAAAACACAACACGTTAGCATGTGCCCCGCATGGATAGTAGTGCTTTGTACCAGTGACATCTTATTCCTCACATTGTTCTCCTGTTTGAAGCAGAGCATTCATTATCCCTGTTTCACCACTCACATGCTGGGTGGGGGAATGGGATGCAGGTAACAAGTGTTCTTAGTTTGGGGTCATGGACCCAGGGGAGCCCAATATATCTGACTACGAAGTCACCGCAGTTCATCGCTCATAAAGCCTGGCTCTGAGCTGGAGTCAGTGACTGAATAAGACTCTGAATTGTCTCACTTGGGAAATCAGAGAGTAATCACTATGGATAAGAAACATGCAGCAAAGAGATAGCTGGGGTCTAGAAGAGTGGAATGCAGAAAAGGATGCTAACGCTGCCCAAACACCCACGTGCCACACTCTTCACACTTACACTGAGGCGCTATATGAGAGAGAGAGAAAAAAAAAATTGGGGATATAGCTCACTGGTAGGGTGCTTGCCTAGCTCATGTGAGGCCCTGGATTTGACCCCAGCACCACAAGAAAAAAAGAGAGAGAGAATAGTATATGTGCAACTCCATGTAAAACGATTTGTGAGAAATTTGCTTTTAGGTGAATTATTCTCCTCTTTGTGCACCTCCCAAAGTTTTGTATCACCAACAATTCTGCTTTAATGACCAGATAACTGTCATTCTGTCATGAGGCCCCTAAATCCCATAACTCCTGTGTTTAGACTGAGCTGCTGAGAAGAGCCTATTTGTGAGCCAAGTTCACGTTGGGCAGGACTCTGTGTCCTTCAGTGTTTAAAATGCGTCTCAACATCTCAGTTTACTCTTTGCCCTTTATTGTTATTTAGAAAGGCCTGGGACAATCTAAAACCCTCTTGCAAATGCATTGTTCCTCTCTAAGACATGACATTTTCCACGTGGCTTGTTTATCTATAAAGTGTCTGTGCCTGCTGAATGTCCTTTGAGAAGTTCCAACTCTGTCTTTTGAGGATATTTGGGGTTCACCAGTATCTAAAAATCTTCCATTGTACATAAAAAACCTTTTTAATGCTTAATAAACATATTTAGGAGTTATACTGATATCATCTAACACTTTGGAATGATGAATCAAACTAATAATTTAGCAAAAACTCTTAGAAATTAAACTTGCAGAAAATGAGGTAGGAGGGATGAACAATTGCTCTTGGATGCAGTTTCTTCATTTTAAGTAAAAGGTTAAAATTATGTTGACTTCTTACCAAGCTTAATTGGTAGCAGCATTCGTGTGATGCTGAAATCTCTATGTTGGCCACCACCTCTTAATACTTATCCTAAGTGACAGTTAGGCAGAGTACCTCTCATTTACTCAGGGAACAGTGTGATAAAGTATTTTCAAGATGGTTAGTATCAACAATGAGCCAAAATAGACCTTGAAAGGGGTGGAAATGGAAACTGAACTAGTATTTCCTAGAAAAGCCTTTGTCACTGTCACTGTGGTTATTCGCTTCACTGAGCTTTTGATTCGCAAGGGCCTTCATCTATGCAGAAGGCTGTATCCACCCACAGACTTAAAAACCATCCACCCGACAATCACAGTTGACATTTTGGTTCATAGGATCTTGCTGTCTTGTTACATCAGGACTTCCTTGATGCCTAGGGTTTGTTCTTTAGAAAGCACAGAAGCAAGAGGTGGTTTTGTTTTATCTTGTTTTGTTGTTGTTGTTGTTTTGGATTTTTTTTTTTTGTGGCTGTTTATTTTGGGTGGTAGTTGTTGTTTTTCCTAACTAGATAAGCAACCACAGACCACCTCCATGTCTCTATTACTGAAAGTCCTGAGGAAGAAAAGGAATAGAATGGAAGGAGGAAACTAAAGAGGTCTTTACAGATGGAAGGGTCACTGACTCAGAACAAAATGATATATAGTTTTCCAACTACTTTTTAACTGTTGGAAGTTTTGAAGATTCAACAATACCAAATTTTGATTGACCAAAGAGAACAAGGTATCTCCAAGAAAAGTCAATTCAGTTCAATAAATATTTATTTATTGAGCTCCCTGTCCTGTGCCAATCACTGTACCAGGTGATGGAGACAAGGGAGTTAGCGAGACAGATGGGATCCTTGGGCTCACGGAGCTCCTGATCCAGGCAGCATGCAGGATAAGAAAACTATGTTAACAACAACACAAATGTTCTCTCACCGTGAACCCTACGTGGAAGACTGATAGACCGAGAGCATGACAGCGCTAATATTTATGTAAGATGGGTCATCTTCTAATTTTTTTGTATCTTGAAAAAAGAAGAGAACTGAAGAAGGCTATCATTGTTGCTTGAATCATATTGTATGCTCATAATTATTTACTGTGCTTGCTGAAAATTTGGAGTCTATTCCTTGTCCCAATCTCTCTTATCTGTCCCCCATAGAGAAAATGCCTCAGATGCATTTGGAATACCATCCAGATGCCACAGATGGAACTTAGTAGAGCAGTAATCTTTCAAGATTTTAGATTATGTATTCCTCCCAGAAAAAAAAAAAAAAAGAAAGAAAGAAAGGTTTTTAAGAATACATCCACATCCCCAATATATGTTCAGTTGGTTTTTCATTTTTTTTATATATATGTGTGTGTATAAACACAAACATATGAATATGGTCACACACAAAAATAATAAATTAAAACTAAAACTAAGATGGAATAAACTATATTTTTGAATAATTAATTTATGAACAAAATAAAATGCTTTCTTCACCCTTAAAATTATTGAAAAGAAACTACTCCATAAATTATGCAAATTCATCATTAACATTTGGCTACCATAACCTTACTCTGATATCAATCAGTTGTCCCTTCTAAATAATCAGAAGCCATGCCTAATGGTGTCCCCCCCACCACATTGGTTCAAAATCCACTGAACTGCTCAATTAAAAGACTAGATTTTGAGAGGTATGTGAACTGGTTTCTCTGCTATTGGAGTTATTAAAACAAATCAAAATAGGTTAATGGTGTTGGCCTCTAGGAATAACATTGCTGTTGATCCAATCTAGACTCAGTGAATGAACAAGCAAGTTCATTTTTCACATCAAAAATTATGAGTCCTTTACCCATAAGTAAATAGCATATTATGATAAGTATTTATTACAATAAATTGTACTTCATTTAACTCTAGATAATACAACTGTCATTAGTCCATTGTAATTGTGTAATTGTGTTAGATATGTATATATGTATATATATTCTTTTAGTGAATGGTGTGCAAGTTTTTGTATTTCTTTTTCTTTTGATTGTTTACCAAAATGTAGTTTTATTTCTATTAAATAAAACAAAATTTGGCCAAAACAAGAAAAACAACAACAACAACAGATTGAAACAAGACAGTAAATATTTTCCAAGTTTTGTTTTGTTTTATTTTTGTTTTGTTTTTTTTTTTGGTACTGGGGATTGAACACCAGAACACTTTTGCCACTGAGCTACAACCCCAGCCGTTTTTATTTATTCATTTTTTATTTTTATTTTGAGACAGGGTCTCCCTAAATCGCTTAGGGCCCCCCTAAATTGCTAAAGCTGACTTTGAACCTACTGTCCTCCTGCTTCAGCCTCTGGGATTATAGGGTGGGCACCACTGCACCAGTGTTCCAAGATTTTTTAAGTTTTCTTTTTTTGTAGCTGACAAATTGAGATAATTTTCAGCAACAAAAACACAATAGTGAGCTGAGTTGTGGCTCAGTGGTAGAGCACTTGTCTGGCATGTGTGAGGCCATGGGTTTGATTCCCAGCACCACATATAAACAAATAAAATTAAAGATCCATCAACAACTAAAAACATATTTTAAAAAAACACAATGGCAAGGTTTTGAAATACTTGGGTATTCTTTTTGCTTTCATCAGTTCTTTTTAGTTACACATTTATTAGGATTCATTTTGACATAATTTTAAAACCATGGAATATAATTTCTTCTAATTCAGTCCCCAGGACTTCCCTTTGCCTTCCCTCTAGTCTACTATTCTTTCTTATTTGCTTATAATTTTTTAAAATTAGTATCTTGTGGATGTACATGACGGTGAGATTCACTGTGGTATAGTCTTATATGCACATAGGAAAGTTAGATCAGATTCATTCCACTGTCTTTCCGAGTCCCGTTCTTCCTCCCTTCCCCTTCTTCTACTCCACTGATCTTTCTGCTGTTTTTTTATCCCCCTCTCCCCACCTTATTTTGGAGTAGCTTCTACATGTCAGAGAAAACATTCAATCTTTGACTTTTGGGGACTGGCTTATAAAATACTTCTTTAAAAATGTTCTCTTTAGAGCCTACAGAATGGGAGAAAATCTTTACCACCTGCACCTTGAATGGAGCGTTAATCTCCAGGATGTAAAAAGAACTCAAAAAACTGAACACCAAAAAAACAACCCAATCAATAAATGGGCTAAGGAACTGAACATACTCTTCACAGAAGAAGAAATATGATTGGTCAACAAATATATGAAAAAAGTTCAGCATTTCTAGCAATTAGAGAAATGCAAATTAAAACTACACTGAGATTTCATCTTGCTCCAGTCAGAATGGCAATTCTCAACAATACAAGCAACAATAAATGTTAGGTACACTCATACATTGTTGGTGGGACTGCAAATTGGTGCAACCAATCTGGAAGGCAGTATGGAGATTCCTCAGAAAACTTGGAATGGAACCACCATTTGACCCAGTCATCCCACTCCTCAGTATATACCCAAAGGACTTAAAATCAGCATACTACAATGATGCAGCCACATCAATGTTTATAGTAGCTCAATTCACAATAGTTAAAATATGTAACCAACCTAGGTGCCCTTCAACAGATGAATGGATAAAGAAACTGTGGTATATACACACAATGGAATATTAGTCATAAAGAAGAATGAAATTATGTCATTCACTGGTAAATGGATGGAACTGGAGACTATCTTGCTAAGTGAAATAAGTTAATCCCAAAAAACCAAGGGCCGAATGTTCTCTCTGATAGATGCTAACACATGTTGGGGGTGTAGTGGGGAAAAGAAGAACTTTGAATTGGACAAAGGGGAATTAAGGGAAGGCAGAGGGACGGGAATAGAAAAGACAGTAGAATGAATTGGTCATTACTTTTCTACGTTCATATATGAAAACATGACCAGTGTAACTCCATATCATGTACAACCACAAGAATGGGAAGTTACACTCCATTTATGCATGATGTGTCAAATACATTCTACTGTCATAACTAAAAAGAAAAAATAAAAACTTTAAAAATAAAAATAATAAATAAATAAAATGTTCTCTAGCTGAGCACAGTGGCACATACCTGTAATCCCAGTTGCTCATGAGGCTGAAGCAGGAGGATCACAGATTCAAAGTTAGCCTCAGCAACTTAGTGAGGCCCTAAGCAACTTAGCAAGACTCTGTCTCAAAATTTAAAAAATAATAATAAAAAGGGCTGGGGATGTGACTCAGTGGTTAAGCACCCCTGGGTTTAATACCTGGTATAAATAAATACATAAATATTCTCTTCATAACATCTTTTCACTTGGTGAAATATAACTTGAAAGGACAAAAAAGAACGTGTGGGTTGGGGGGATCAAAATTTTTTCATAAAAATTTCTTAGGTAATATATTACAGAGATAAATAATACATTATTGAGAATCATATCATTACAGCCAAGCTTAACAAATTTAGAATATTTGGGTTTTTGTAAGTTTTTTCTTGAAAATAACTCACTTTTTTGAATTTTTTTTATTTGTAGATAGACACAATACCTTTATTTACTCATTTTTATGTGGTGCTGAGAATGGAACCCAGTGCCTCACATGTGCTAGGCAAGCACTCTACCACTGAGCTACAACCCCAGTCCCAATAATTCGTTTTTAACCAACTCTTTTAACTTTGTTAAAAATGATTTTCACAATCATGTATCATCTTGTTACAAAGTCGTGTTGATTCTATAATTTGAAAGTTGTTTGTATCAAATTATTTACATAGACAAATTACTGCAGAATATAAATTACACCACGTCAAAATCTCATGATTTATTTGTACACTGTTAATCCTAAGACATAATTTTTCATATTTAAGGTCTCCTAACTTGGAAGAAGTCTTGATTTAATACCTGAGCAGTATGGGGACGCCCTTGCCCCTAGGTTAGGCAGGGCATGTTCAGCAAACCCGGACTGGACTCAGTGGCTCTGGAAGAATCCTCCAGCGACAATGGGGGTGGGGTGGGGGCTATTTTTTGAAGTCATGCAGCTTTACTGACACTCTCAGGCCACTGGGGATGGCATTGAGTGAAACACGTGGTCAGCAGCGATGGACTCCAAATGTGAACACATCTAAGGAATTTTTTAAACAAATTTATTCGATTTAGATATTCCTTTCTTTCGAATGTCCAAGAACAATGGATAACAAACATGTGTCTAAATAAACCTAAAAAGGATATTTCAATAAATATAACTTAATTTTAAAAGGTTCTAAGTGATGAGAAAGCGTTGAGCCATAATTTGAGACAGTTCTTCCAGCTTCTTCCTGGTACCTGATGGTGTGTTTTATAACCAATCAATTCCCAGATTCCATGAAATAACGTTGCAAGCCCGGGCACCGCTGCCAATCCCTGTATGGTGCGCGTTCTCCCTCTTCAGAGCCGCACTACTACTTGGGGCTGGTGTTGAGTCACCTTTTAAAGGTTAATTTCTTTCTCAATGGTTTGAAAGCAAAAGCAGATGAAAGTTCTAACTGGTTCTTGCCTCATCCGGGCGGGTGGTCTGCGCACAGCTGGCTGGAGACCGGGGCGCTAGGGCGTGGTAGGAGCTGGGCGGTCCAGACAGCTTAGAGCAAGGTTCTCTGGTGAGTGACCACAAAAGTGCTGCTTCCCAGGCGGTGGGAGCCGAGAGCAGCTCTGTCTTGTGTGCCCGATCTCCGTGCCCGATGACTCGGTGAGTCAATCTACGCTCAGTCTTATGACACAGGCTTTATTATCCACATTTTATATGAAGTGTGGAGAGAGAATCACCTTGCTCAAGGCGACACACGCACAGCCCACAAGTAGCAGAACTCACCCGGCTCCTCTTGGGCTGCTGGCGGGGACCGCAGGCGCTGGCCCCGGCTGCGCGCCCCGCGACTGTGCGATTAAGCGAGTTTCCTTCCGTCAGTGGCCTCAGCCATCGCCACCACGCCACCACCCGCTGCCACTACCCGGAGGCTTGGTGACGAGAGCGACCTGAGAGCGCTGGAAGGAGGGGCGCACCGAGGGCCCCCGCAGCGGGAGACGCACGTGTGACCAAGAGCACCGGGACCGCCCTGTCCGCGCCGGCCAGCCACAGCTAGAGCACAGGCTACGCGCGGTGAGTGCCCAGTGAGTGGCTTGGGGGTCGAGGAGACCTGGGGGATCCCAGGTACAGGCGGAGCAGGTACCCTGGATTCTGGGCTCGCTTCTCCCCTGAGGATTTGGGTGGCATTTTCTTCTTATCATGGCCCTAATCCTCTGATCACTGAAGTTCCCTCGCAGGGGCCAGTTTAAACTTTGGCTAGATGGGAAAGGGGCTCTCAGACTGAGCCTCTGAGGCATTTGCTGGGATAGGGCACCGAGCAGTGGTGCACTACAAAGCGTCAGGAAATGCAGAGAACTTCCTTCAGGGCCCAGCCTTACTCCATGCCCACAGGTGTGACTCGTTGCTTTGTGAGGGATTGGGTTATCTGTACAATTAAATCTACGTTTTACAATTAGTAACCCAAACACAAGATTTTCCCAAGTATGTATGAAGATCAAGGAAAAGCCAGTCTTTTTTTTTTTAAACTCTGGATAATTGTTATAATCTGCTGTGTGTGTGCCCTGTGTGGATGAGTGTTTACTATGTCCCTGGCCCTTGGGTATATATTGCTGTCCTATCTAATAATTCTTTAAAAACCCAGTGAAGGGGCTACTGGTATTCCCGTTTTGCAGATGTGGAAACTGTACAGATAGGGAGTTCCAAACTTTTGTGTTCTTTTGGCTTGTAACTCTGGTTCGAACTATGATATCCACCCCCATATGAGCAAACGAATACTATATTCTCATTCTCCATTTACAAGAAATGTACACTTTCTCTGTGCAACTCAGAACTGAGAGGACCTTAGTGGTGAAAGGCCGACCCTCTCTTCCCCCATTTCAACATGAAATTCTCTGTTCACTACTATCCTTCATTAGGCACAAAAAGCCCTGGGAGAGTTTGCTATGTGCTGTTATTTGTGTCACGGTTCTTGAGTATCATCATGGTTAAATAGGTTGGTAAATTTTCAAATACTGAGAACTCTGAATCTTAGTGTGCATTCTTAGAATGAATTTTAGTGTGAAAAAATTTCTAAAGCACAGGTATGAGTTTTAAAGGAAGAAAATCCTCTTCATACAGTGTTGCATATTATTTCTCAATGTGGATTTATTTTTTAATTACTGCATCTGCTTTGTTTTCTAGCAAATCATTTCTCATCTTTATAATTGCACTCAAAGCACTGCTATCAACACTTACATATAAATTTGTGCAAACTAACCTGAAAAGAAAGCCAAATACCCTAAAGAAATCTTGGATAGTTTGCTCTTGGAAGTTTCTAGCACTCTTTGCTAGAACTTGCTGGTAACAATGTTTGTTCTTGTTGCTTTCAAATACAAATATGTATTGAACATCTATTATACTCAATACATTTGCTGGACACTAGTGAATGTAAAGAAATTTAAGACCCAGTTCCTTTCCTTGAGGAGTTAGAATTAGCATGTGGTGTAAGTCAGAGATATGAAATCTAGTTTTGATTAACTTAATCTTTCCTAGTAAACCAGATGAATGGGTCAAGAGGAAGATTGTCTAACTTAATTCTAACAATGTGCTTGAAAAGTAAGTGATATTGTCCTTTTCCTTATCATCATCATAATAGCAATGATGATTATTAAGCTCTTTACTATATACCAGGCACTATGCAAAGAGCTTCTCAATTTATCCCTGCAATAGTCCTAGGAAGCAGATGCTAATTTTATTCCCATTTTACAGATGAGAAAACTCAGGCTGAGTGGTTACCTGACTTGTCACAGGCCATGTAGCTAGAATTACGAGAACTGAGCCCTGAGTGTCCTGACTAGGTCCTCTGCTCATCTCATTACTACCCTTGTTGCTCAGGAGGCTCTTGTGAAAGTTGGGACTGGGGCGATGGGAGTACACATGTTCAGTTCATCTTCATGAGGGTCACTTTGTGGCCATCAGCATGGAGCACTGTGGCTTGCTGAGAATAAATGAGGAGTGTGAGCCAATTTCCACAGAATTTAAATGGACAGAAAGGGAAAGCTGGTGAGATCAGCAAACATCAAGAGTGAATTTTCAGCCAGGCATGATGGTGCATGCAGTTTGGGAGGCTGAGGCAGAAGGATCAAAAGTTCAAAGCCAGCCTCAGCAATTTAGTGAGGCCCTAAGCAACTTAGCAAGACCCTGTCTCAAAATTAAAAAAAAAAAAATTAAAAGGTTGGGGATGTAGCTCCGAGGTAAAGCCCCTCTGGGTTCAATCCCTGGTGCAAAAAAAAGAGTGAATTTTCAAGGAAGGGGATTGAGAGGGAGGGAGGAAGAGAGGTCATGGGGAAGTACTGGGGAATAAAATCTACAAAATCATGCTGTGTTCATGTACAAATATGCCACAGTGAATCCCACCTTTAAAAAAAAAGTAAGTAGCCGGGTGCGGTGGCGCACGCCTGTAATCCCAGCACTTGGGAGGTT